>LR738709.1:424351588-424428058 GCA_902687465.1 Secale cereale
AAAGACCTTCCCGCCATCGTATCGCGCCGGCCACCAGCCACCTCCGCCGAGACCGGCTGCTGGAGAGGCCTGGGGCGTCGCAGGGAGCTGCACGTGTCCGGGGGCTGCTCGAGGGGGATCCGGACGAGGCCGGGCACCCGGCCTGGAGGGGCGCGCTGGAGGCGCTGGCTGGAGGGCTGCACGGCGGCTCCTGGCCGGCCGGCCTCGGCGATGGAGGAGCGCGACCTTGGCGAGGCCGAGGCGACGCGGGGAGGACGAGGCAGGAGGGACGTCTCGAGGCAGGGTCGTCGGGCTTGGGGCGGCCAGCTCGGCGCTGGAGAGGCCTGGCGACGGAGGAGGCCTGAGGGAAGGGGCCCGAGCGCCGGAGGTGAGGCAGGGGCGGCGCCGTCGGCTCTGGAGGCGAGGCGGGCGCGCGGTCTTGTGAGGGAGGAGAGGAGGGGTTCGAGAGGAATCGAGAGAATCGGGATGAAGGGGAACGAGGGGGTTCGGCGGCGCTGGGAGGGACGAGCGATGCGGGGCGAGGGGAGAGCGAGATACTGGCATCGCTAGGGTTAGGTGCGAGGAACGGGCTGCACAGCCTGGGAGCAGGCCGAGTTGGGCCTAGGGAGGCCCGAGCAGGCCTAGGCCTACTGGGCCGGCTGGCACAACTCTCTCTCTCTGCATTTCTTTTTCCATTAAAAAAATAGAACAAATATAGAAATGCCCAGAGAGTTTGGAGATGGTTTTGGCTGAGATAAAAATATCCCTACAACCCTGGAATTGTGGGCTATTTTAATAAACTCCTTTGGCAATTTTTAGAGACTACTAATTTATGCAAGTATGAAAAAAACTCAAACTTGAATAAATCCGTAGACCAACCAAAGCACTCCCAAAAGACATGAAGAAATTGGAGGAGGGGGTCTTGTCATGATCTAGTATTTATAGGAAGATAAAGAACAATTTCTGAAACAGGAAAAAAAGAATGACGGAACATTTTTGTAAGGCTTTATGGAATATTACCAACCCAACAAAAATGGTTCCAACAAAATAGGGAAGATATGCAAGTGTGTGTTGGTGATTCCGAAGCAATGGAATATTTATTTATAATAGCTCCATAATATTAGGAGGATATGTTATAAAGAGAAATCATCCTTCCCTTGATTTAAATGGAACGAAGGTCCACACGATTTATTTAAGTTGAGATGCAAAAGATTAAATGACATGATGCTATGATGACAAGATGCAATGCAAAAATAAATAACACAAGCACAACGACACACACGGGAGAACCCGGAACATCTGGAATCTTCTGGGACGTCGGTCTTCGGGCGTCACACGTAGGCCCGCGTATTGCCATGTTATGCTTTGTGGTGCGATGTTTGCTTTATTTTTATTGTTTCTTCCCCCTCTTCTCTCCGATAGACACTGGGACTGACACTGACGACGGTGCCACTGTGATCGACTGCGTTGATGACGACCTCTCCTTCTTGCCACAGCAACCAGGCAAGCCGCCCCCCCCCCTTGATCACCAGATATCGCCCATTCTCCTCTCTCTTATTCTTGTATTAGGTTTGCTACTGTTATTGATGCGATAGCTCCTATTCTGTTGCATAGCCTGTCATTGTTGCTACAACTGTTGATACCTTTACCTCCTATCCTAATGCTTAGTACAGGATCCTAGTATTCCATCAGTGGCCTTACATTCTTGTCCGTCTGCCATGCTATACTATCGAGCCGTGATCACTTCAGGAGGTGATCACGGGTATATACTATACTATTACATACTCGTGATTATGATTCGGAGATGGGGGCTGAAGGGGCAGGTGGTTCCACACAGGTAGTGGTGGGCCTGGGTTCCCGGCAGCCCCTTGATGGTTACTTTGTGGCGGAGCGACAGGGCAGGTCACGACCACCTAGGAGACAGGTGGGCCTGGCCCTGGTCATTGTCCGCGGTTATTTCATAATAACACGCTTAACGAGATCTGGTATTTGATATGAGTCTGGCCATCGGCCTATATGCACTAACCAGCTACATGGGAATAGTTATGGGCACTTGACGTCGTGGTATCAGCCGAAGCCTTCTTGACGTCAGCGACTGAGCGGCACACACCGGATTGGACTGGAATGCCGCTCTGGTATTAGGAGCGGCTAGGTCTGCTTACCGGTCGCCCTCGCAACATGTAGGTGTGCAATGGGCGATGGGCCCAGACCCCTGCGCACTTAGGACTTAGACCGGCGTGCTGACCTCTCTGTTGTGCTTAGGTAGGGCTGCGACGTGTTGATCTTCCGAGGCCGGGCATGACCCAGGAAAGTGTGTCAGGCCAAATGAGATCGAGCGTGCTGGGTAATGTGGTGCACACCTGCAGGGAAGTTTATCTATTCGAATAGTCGTGTCCCTCAGTAAAAGGACGACCCGGAGTTGTACTCCGACCTCATGACAACTAGAACCAGATACTTAATAAAACACACCCAAACAAGTTCTAGAGACAACCCGGTGATCGCTTTCCCACAGGGCGACGAGGGGAGGATCGCCGGGTAGGATTATGCTATACTATGTTACTTGGTGAACTTACCATCTATTCTATTCCACTGCTGCAAGACGGGGCTGCCAGAAGCGAGGATACTTGTTACTTTCTTGCTACTCTCTTCTACTGCTGCAAGATGGAGGCTGCCAGAAGCGTAGTCTTCGA
The DNA here is from genome assembly GCA_902687465.1 of Secale cereale. NCBI lineage: Eukaryota > Viridiplantae > Streptophyta > Magnoliopsida > Poales > Poaceae > Secale > Secale cereale. Next base: position 424,354,258 of record LR738709.1, read on the forward strand.
TAGGGTTCACTATCCCCCTTTTATTCTAGCATTCTGTAGTTTAGCCCAAAGATATTACCCCCTTTACACAGATACCATTGCATATGTAGTGTAGATCCTTGCTTGCGAGTACTTTGGATGAGTACTCATGGTTGCTTTGCTCCCCCGTTTCCCCTTTTGTCCCTTCTTATTAGATGATGCAACCTGTTGATGGAGTCCAGGATCTAGAGGATCCCGAGGATGTTTCTAAGTGGAGTTTGGCTTCGAGGAGTAGTTAGGAGGTCCCAGGCAGGAGGCCTTGCCTTTTCGATCGTTGCTACATTTGTGTTAGCCTTCTTAAGGCAAACTTTTTTAACTTATGTTTGTACTCAGATATTATTGCTTCCGCCGACTCTTGTGTATTCGAGCCCCCGAGGCCCCTGGCTTGTAATATAAAGCTTGTATTATTTTAGTTTGTGTCTAGAGTTGTGTTGTGATCTCTTCCAGTGAGTCCCTGATCTTGGTCGTACACATTTGCATGCATGATTAGTGTACGGTCAAATCAGGGGCATCACAAGTTGGTATCATAGTCGACTGCCTGTAGGAATTGCCCTTTCCAACTCCTTGGCCGAAGTCGAGTCTAGTCATTACAAAACTTTTACTAACATGGTTGTGTGGCTTACAGTCCCATGTTGCCATTGGGTGGTATTATGATCTTTTATTCCTCATCTTTACTCTGGGACTCTGATCTCTCTCCTATTCAGGTTAAATGATTTTACTAAAATCTAACTTTAGGTTCTTGAAAATACTTTCTCCCGAAGAGCCCCTTCAGTCAAGATGGTCACCTGTTGAATTAGAAGATTCTGGAGATAATATTCGATGTTTTTCTGAGATTCTTCTGGCCTCCACCTTTGCAATTCCTTACCACCGTTATATCCATATGGATAACAACTTACACTTGTCATTCTTACAATCAATTCTTAGTTGCTCTTATTATTACAAGGTACCCCGAAACATCTTCCAATATTCCGTATATTGATTGTGCCACTGCTTTGCAGTTCATTGCCAGATGAATACCCTTATAGATAATTCCTCACATTTACCGAGTATCCGCACATCCCGATTCACGTGTTTCACAAAATTCTTTGAAATACTATTCGGTCTTCCGAAAATCCTCAATAGCCTATTGCTCTTGAAATTCTTGTCTGGTTGCATTATGGTTAATTCCGTATGTCTAGTAGCCTTCGTTGACATCCCTTGTCCTTGCCATTTCTGAACCTAATGGTTTATTGTGTGAGAATGCACGCAATCATTAGTTGACCCTTATAAATTATCCTTCCAGCTTAGGCGTCCATGCAGATATGAGCTGGTTCTTGGCAAATCAAACCATGATTGATTGTCGACCTATGCCTATTTCAACTTACTTATCTCTTGATTAGAGCCTCTACTTCTGATCCCTTGATTTGCAAACCATAAATTCCTTTGCATTTGAACTTTGAATTAGTCAGTTGCTTCTATAATACAATGCCATTGCATTGTTTCTTCCTCAGGTTGTGTGCCGATGATCACATCAGCTCCGATATGGAACGTCGGATCCTTTGTTGAAATATCATCCGACAATGTTCTTCATATACAAAAACCTCGAGAAGTTTTTTTTCCTGATGCATAAAACCTTCGGTAAATTGCATCCTATGGTTTTGTCAACCATGCTCTACTATCAAGCTTGCCTTATTTACTATTGACGCTTGTGGTATATGTTCCTAAGATGCCCTTGTGGGTTGAACCTAAGCCTTCCCTAGTCCGGGTGAACCGGAGAGTTTTTCACGAGTCATACTCTTCTGGTATTTTTCCAGATAAATATTTCAACACTACAACTTCATCGAACGCGAGAAGTGAATGAAAGGTTATGCATTGGAGAAGTAGGAGTCGACCTTGAACCTTGTGTTCATGCCCATGGGCATGATGTAGACCTTATCATGTAAGCTACTCTTAAATTAATTATTCCCTTGGTATAAGTTCATCTTATATCTGGCATCTGGTCTTTTGCAATCATGGTTCTGGCCATATTGATATTCTTTGATTCCTTTTTCTCGGACAAGTTGAAGTACTTGTCTTCTGCAGATCATTGCACCTGTCCAACCTTTACTTTGATCTACCATCCAGTATTACACTCTCGTATCTCGAGATTGTCACAGAACTTCATAGCTTCTTATGAGTTCTTCATTATGTGTTGCATTTTCACTGACTCCAATTTTCCTCGGTTTTTTAGATGTTTGACACTCAAGGATACCGATAACTGAATCGAGTTCGCACCACGACTAAACAAGTCTTAGTAATCTTCTTTACTTACGAGTTTAATACTCCATCATCTCATTCTTAGCCTGATCGGCTACATCATTATCGTACTAATTTTAACTGTGCTACCTGGCCCTTCTTCCCTGAGCTCAATTTACGACGATGAGGCAAGCTTACGTCGATTTTGCTTGTCATATCATTTCAGCTTGAACAGCAGGTTTCTAGTTTGTGTCAAGTCCGTGGTTCCAATAACCTTTCACTTCATCCTTCCGTTTGCTTGATGTCGTCGATGATCGACTATATCCTCATGAAACCCCTCGACAAATGTGTTGTGATCATCATCAACAATCCGAGATCTTCAAGGATATCAATCGAATTCATGATAGGAAATACCATCCTTGCCCCTTGATGATTTGTGTTATCATCGGCAACATTCTTGCCTTCCCCCCAACACAAACTTGTTCATGTTTTGTGTTGTACCTTGATTTCCTTCTATCTAGCTTAGGTTATGTTCTACCTTGTAGTATTACTGTCTTCTATATCAAGAATATTGTGGGGATTGCTCCACCTCTTAAGAATTCTTGGTACAGTGATACTTCTCAGCATCACCATTCTTTCTTGGTCCCCGTGTTGATTCTAACCGGGATACCAACAAGTGAATGGTGTTGTTTGGATTCTGCACTTCTAGTAACCCTATTGCTTTGAAGTTAATGATCGACGGTTCATTCACAGCCTATCGGTTATTGATTCACCATTCGAAGAATTGATCAGGCTACCTATGCCCATATTTCGGGCGCACCTTTCAACTAATGTTTAATTGTGTATGTTTTCCTCGAGCATACCTCATTATATCATTACATCTGGCAAATGTTATCTCCTTGTTCACATAATTGTGGAAATCCATCTTTTGGAAATCTCGATGAATTGTCGCTGAGTTCATCAGCCACCTCCTCATTCTCTCATTGGTTTAATGATGAACTTTTGTTTCAGAACTCGCGTCCAAGGTTCATTTCCCGAGAATTTTACAATGTCATCTCGTCAATTTGTGTCGCATCTTTTTCTTCTCAAGTATCCCGAGTCTGAGGTATCCTGACAGCAATGAGAACCGAATCTTGGTCAAATATGATGGTTGGAACATTTTCCAAAAGCCATAACATTGGTCTTTGTATAGCCTAGTAAGATGATGTCATGCTGTAACATCCCAAATTTTCAATTTGGAATGTTATTCATAGATCATACTTGCATTGCATGCTTTTTGCATTTTTGTTTGTGGCGATCCTCGGAATTCTAAGCAACTCAAGGACCTACGGAGAGAGTTGGGAATTTTACCGTTTTCGTATTTGAGTTCGCTCGAATACTGGTATGAGGACAGTGTGATTCTAATTATTTTTCTCTCCTAAAAATATTTCTAAATACAAAATATGAGCGGAGATAATATGACTTCTCCAAAATAACAGAAATATTGGAGGAAAAAATGTTAAAATCACTTTTGGTATTTTTTCTGGATTTATTTGCATAGGAAAAATGCGCGTTTTTCCAAATTGCATTTAGGTCCGGGAAAAATGTTCAGTTTGTCCTAAATATTATTAGAGGACGGTAAAAATTTATTTCGGGATTTTTGGAGTCCGTTTAGTATTTATTTCGTTAGTTTTCTGCGCCGGGACTCTATTAAAAAAAGTGAATCGACTTAGACTCGTATAGGATTAGGACTTTGGGCTTTATAAGCTGCAGCCGCCGGCCCAACTCGCCATCGCCTCGCCCCGCCAGCCCGCCAGCCCCGCCCGAAACCCTAAGCCGCCGCCGCTGCCGCCGCATCCCGCGCCGCCGCCGCCGCCTCCCGCCGCCGCTGCCGCATCCCGCGCCGCGCCGCATCGCCGCCGCCCGCACCGCGCCGCGCCGCCGCCGCCTCCGAGCCGCGCCGTCGCCGCCCCGCCGCCTCTCGCCGCCGCGCTGCCGCGCCGGAGCCACCGGACTTTCGCCGCCGCCGCCGAGGTAGCAACCGCCGCCGCCATCGGTTTTCTCCAAAAGACCGATCGGTTTTTTTTAGGAAAACCCTAGATCTGTTTTTTTTATAGATTAGATCGGTTCGGTTTTTCATCGGTTTAGTTATTTAGCGGACGTTCGTCCGTACATTCGTTTTAACGAACGATTTTCTTTAGTTAGCCGCAGACAGCGAACGGTCGTTCGTTAGCCTGTTCGTCCGTTTTCTTTTTCGGGGTATTTATCCGCGGTTATTCCGATCGCGATTTCTACCCTGATCTTGTTTTTCGTTTTTCTTTTCGCTCGAGAGTCGGAATCAGGTGATTCAAAATCCCAGATCTTCGTCTTGATGCCCTCTTTACGTTTAATCAACTTGAACAAGATTTTGGCAACTGTAAAATTTGAATTTAGGCCAACTAGTAAACCGGAGCTCGTTTCTTTTGCAGTTTGAGTTTCGTTGCTTCTTTCGAGTTGATTCTTTTTGCAAACCAGAGTTCTTAAGTTGAACTTTCTGGTTAGATCTCTTATTTGAGTTTTACCCATGCATTAGTTAAGTACTTATTGTGTGCTTGTTTGATTGCGATAGAGTACCCGGAGTGCGCCGCTTGCTACTTTGAGTCTCTAGGTTTTGCGGATCATCAGCAAGGCAAGTAACACTTTGATCATGCTTTCCAATTACCCAGTTTTTATTGCATTAGTCCAAACCCTCACATCTTGCATGAGTAGGATTAATTAACTTGTGGGATTGGGAAGTAGATTGAGGTAGTACCTATTACCTGCATTACATTCAAATCTTTGGGAGTTACTTCTACGTTTGCTGTTAGGACATGCTATGCTCGTAGACGTGGATTGGGTGAGTGAAATCCATGACAGATGTGAGTTTGTTAATTAATGGTTCAACTTAAGGTGGCAACATTAATACACATCTGGGTGGATTGAGGCATCTGGGTATTCCAGTGATTGCCTGTTTTTCTTTTGGACCGCCACCCAGGCTCAAAGGGATCATGAGATTATTCATACTAGAAACTTCCGTGTGCAGCCACAATGCTATTATGGGCTCTAGCATAGTATGAGTAAGTTGTGCGAACTCTTGCAGTGGTGGACTAGCAGATATAGGGTATGTAGGTTGGTACGGTCCGCCCGATCATAAGGTGCTAGCGCTTCTGAAAGACTATGTCTCGATCATCCGTTTCTCAAACACCATGCAGTGCGAGAAACCAAACGGAGGCGATCGAGTCTTGTGGGAAAAGTGCACAAACCTCTGCAGAGTGTACAAACTGATCATGATTAGCCGTGTCCCCGGTTATGGACGTCTTGAGTATCTAGTACCTAGATTTTCATGTGAATCTCATCATGTTACTTTAATTAATATTGTTGGGTTTAATGATGAACTTTAATTGGGGTTGAGAGGATGTCTATCTTCTCAACGATGTTTCAACTACCATGATAGTTAAATTAAAATCTATTCCGTTGAAGTAGGGAAAAATTGGCTTTACGCAAAAACTTAACCATAGAGCTTTCCACCAGCCAAATATTGCATATAGTATAGCCTTACTTTCACTGCATTCTCTTGTGTTACCTTGCCAGCATATTCCATGTGCTGACCCGTTTTCGGGCTGCAACGTTTCATGTTGCAGACTTTTCAGACGACGAGTAAGATGCCTTTTAGGTCGTGGTTCTATACTCAGTGATGCCGCTGGAGTTGATGCACTCACTTATCTTCTAAGCCTTCCGCTGTTATCGTATTAGATGGCCTTTAGCCATATTATTTGTAATAGATTCATCGTTGGACTATCGATGTAATAAGTGTGTGATTGCTACTCTGTTATAAATCCTTCAAGTACTGTGCGTGTCAGCATTACTGATCCAGGGATGACACTGATGCACAGAGATCAGACTGTTTTAGGTCTGGTCGCTACACATGCCTAGCACACCTGCCCGTAGGACCTATTGTTATAGTTCCCTTTTTAACAAGGTTAGTGGTTCTTTCATGAGGAAATCGTAAGACTTATTCTATAGGTTGTTCATGATGGATTCTTTACGTATCCAAAATTCTGCTCCTACTTGATGACCATGTCAATGCTATCTCAAAGCATGTCTGTGGTACTCCGATTTTCAATAAGAGCATTTGGAGCACAATGCTAAATTTTCTTTATCCATTATCCAAATACCGTTGTATGGGTAGTGTCATGAAATTCCTCTCCCCTTACCTAAATGGTTTTCTATTTACTATCCTATCATGGATATCATGCTCTGCTTAATCCTGGAAATGATATACTCCTATTCATTGTGTTTAAACACATTTTCCTTTCCATTTGTGTGTTTAACCTTTCTTTGATCTACATATTACCTAAGCACTAATAATTTTCTGCTTATGTAAACACCTTGGTGTAGAACTCTGTCAGTAAGACCCTGTTACTATTGTTGATAACATTCCGGTAACCACCGATGGACGAGAACTTTGCCTATTTGTCCGCCTCGTTTCAACGAGAAGGAAAATGGTTCTCTTCGTCCCTCGCCCTTGGTACCGATGTTGTTGCCGACATAACTTACATGCTATCCTCTGACATGCCTTGCTTACATGATCGTGCAAGATGACATCACTCTTCCTACTTGTTAACCCACATGGTGGGCCCATAACCCACAGTTCCATAGGATCAAAACCTGGCTCTCCTGTACACCCTTGTTTCCAAAGTTATTCCTCATGCTTGGCTTCGTAAGTAAATCACGAGCCACCTTCCTAGAGATGATCAACTCTGGTATCAGACGCAATATTTATTTTCGTTGCTCTGAAACCCTTTCACCTTCTGATCAGACCTTGAACAATTGCGTGCCCGCTTGAAGCTTCTCATGGCACCTTCTTACCTTGCTCTCGATATTTTCTTAAGTTTCAATTTAAGAGGTACGTTCTACCACCTTCCCTGAGTTACCTAACAGATAAGCAATCGTGTAGAGGTCCGTTCTTCCGAAGCTACCCCTTTTCCTTGTCGTAAGTACGGTGAAGATTCTGAAGGGAGGACGGCATGGTCACCATGAAGCATTAATGCAGAGATATGAAGACATCAATGAAAGGGATCAAATTCTTCGAGAAGAGCAACCAAGAACGTGAAGATCCGTTAGACCTTCATAACCAGAACCTTCCCCCTTACTCCACGTCTTAAATCTCGGGACGAGATTTCTTGTAGTAGAGGAGATTTGTGACATCCCTGTATTAAGCTACAATAATCCTCTGACTGATAATGCCAGGTCATCATAATGAATTCAACCAAACCTTACTTGTTTGGAACCGAGTTCAATTTCAAATTTAAATAACAAGTCAAATTATAAATTCATCAAACTGAGATTTAAAAATGTTCAAAAGGTACTCCCTCCGTACCATAATGTAAGACGTTCACTAACTAATTATAGAGCATCAATCATCATATTGTAAATAACTATGTGCCTCTAATTTAATTAAAACAGGAACCAACTACAATTAAATTAACCATTTTCGGTTGAACAAATATTTATACTATTCAAAAATATTTTAAACTTTTTGTGCGACCTAATAATATTGCTTAGCATTTATGTATGAAGTTTCATAATAAACAAAACTCATTTGGTAAGAAAATAGTATAAACAGTAGCTAAGTGTATAACAACAAAAAAGATTAAAACTGAAATTGCCTTGTGCATTTTTGGCCCACTATGAACAAGAGATAGTCAGCCTACTATGCCTTATGGGCACTACACGCACACGACCTGGCCCAGCCCAAGTCGTTGGTCGTCCCTAACCTCTCGTGCCGTGGTCGCTGCTCGTCCGTCCAGCACGCAGATGCCGCGCTGTCGGCCATCCCGCGGCCGTAGAGATGGATAAGGACTCATTTGACGCCTCTCTCTCCGCCAAGAACCCTAGCCATCCCCAGATCCCCCCACTCTCGTTTTTCTCCTCATTTTTTTCTTCACCGAGCAGAGTCGTCGCCTCACCTTCGTCGATCCCGTGACCACCGGCCTCCCCTCACCGCGCCAAGATGTCCAGGAGCTCCGTCATCCTTGACTACGTCGCACCCATACCAGGGAACCACGAGGACCATGCTACACCGACGGGATCGAGCGTCTTCCTCATCTACGGCCGTCACTGCCGCGTGCCCGATCTGCCTCACCGAAGCTTCTCCGACTCGCCGGACACGTCCTCTGCCTCCCCCTATGAGCGGCACCCTCATTCCCCTCGTCCCCCCTCCGTTCGTCGCTCAGTTGCGCCATCCTGGGCCCTGCGTTTTGACTTTCAGTTTGTGGTTTTTTCGTCCTTGGCCGAAATGGCCGAATTTCGGGAATTTTAAAATTTTCGGCAAAATCTCGGACGAAATTATGAAATCAAATTTTGAAAAATTGACCAAAATTGGACCGAAATTTGGCCGAAATTTGAACAAAATTTGAAATAAAACAAACCATAAACATAGCAGCACAACAACCATCAGGATTGATCATATAAACTTCAGCAAATAAGCTCTAGGGAATAATAAAAGTGAATCACACATTAGTTATAAAGTTGCCTCCAACATAACTCTTAACAGTCCAACATCAGTTCAACCATCACAGTAGTTCAAAGTTTAAATAGTCCGTTACAGCCAACAGACTTAAAGGATTGCACATAGAAACAACAGTTCCAAAAGACAATCATCAATGCATGACATTGAAATAGCAGCTCCAAGCTTGCCTACATCCAAAAGCTTCTTGATATCCTTGGGTATCTTCACATGCCATTTCTGGTTTAGAGAACAGAGGAAGGGTCAGGATAGAGGTAGTTCTGCATCAGAATTATCTTCTGCCACTTTGTGCAACAAAAATAAAATGGATTAACAGGACAAGTAAGTAGCTAGTAGAACAATAGTCAAATGTTATGCATGCTCATAAATCAAATAACGAATCTGTTGCAGCAATATAGTTTTACCAAGAAGCTTCGGGAGAAAAGGTTAAATGCCTCCTATACTAGAATGATGAATTCTAGTTTATAGTTTGTATTCCAGGACAACAAAACTCTGAGGATACAAAGAAAGCAACATAGACACAAACATCCCACTGTTGGCTTGGACTAGACATTTGTCAATTGTCATACAGAAGGAAAATCCACGGTGAAAAATGTGAATAAAAATCATGCATAAGCTCAAACATATTGCAGGATAAATATAGTGGTTAACATACCTATAAAACAGCAGCTCCAAGCTTGCATACATCCAAAAGCTTCTTGATATCCTTAGTTCTTCATGTGGCATTTCTGGTTTAGGGAGAACAGAGAAAGGATCGGGATGGATGTAGTTCAACATCAGAATTTTCTTCTTCCACTTTGTGCATAATGAAATAAAATTGACTGACAAAGAAGCGTCTGGTGCAACAATAGTCAAGTGGTAACATTTCAGGATAATATAAATACATTGCTTAACACGATAACGAGGCTAGGCATGGATAGAAAGTGCATACATCTAAGTAACTAGCAGCTCCAAGTAATCAAAATTTTCTAAGCAAATATCATGAATGATAAAACACTAAAAAGAAGAGACTTACCATCAGATTTCTAAGCAACAGGGTATAGGCTGTTGATGTCCTTGGTCTTCTTCTTGACAAGCCGTACAGATCTACGGGTCTCCAAATTGCCATCACTTGGTGGTGCGTCCTTTTCCACTTGATTTTACGTCTATTTTTTCACTTGCATTTGCGCCTCTTGCTGATCTTGCATTGATGGATCATCTTCCTTATCCTCACTCACCCCATCATTATCCTCACTCTCATTATCAACAAGTTCATTCTCTTCAACATCATCCTCACTCTCGGTGCATATGGAACAAGTCGGCAGCTGCCTAACAATAGAGAAACATGAATTAAAAGAAAGAAAGAAAAAAGAACATATATTGAAAAGACCCATTCATTTTAATTGAACCTAGCAAACTGGGCATGGTGGGCAAGAGGATATATGCAATGGAACAAGATACATTTATGGTTGCAGGTTATAAACAACATCACTTTAATTGAACCTAGCAAATCAATAACATTATTCCATTTGCATCGTGTGAACAAGCAAAACATAGTAATCTAGCAGCATACCAAGCAAATACTCTAGAAATGTGCACCAATAAGATCAAGATATATGCCTTACTATATAGAAATATGAAAGAGAGATCCAAATACTCTGAATTTTGATCATCCTCATCTCAGTACTCGGACAACGCAGTGTACTGTTATGTCCACTCACACCAAAAAACTTCAACCAATTTACGAACAAATACCAAATAGTTTCATGGAACTACTGAATTAGGTGAGAGCTCTATGCCATCTTTTTTTATTTGAACTACGTTAGAGCTCTATAAAATCCCCATGCAATCTCACAGCTCATATCATGTTAGCATGTTACCTTTCCAAGATCCTTGGGAACCACTTGCACTTGCATCATGGTTGCCACTGTCACTCCTATTTGCAGTTCCATTACCTGAAAATCAAATGAGAAAAGAACACCGGTCAGTTATGCAGAGTAAGTAACTAATGATGCAACCCTTGCTTACTAGGGTGTCATCATATTAATAATAAACAAAAAACAGTACAACCCGATGCTTTAGTTTAGATACTAAGGAATACGTAATTTATATACAACTTGATGCTCTAGTTTGCCAAACAGGCAAGTCACAAACTATAATTTGTTCTTGAGAATGATACAATGATGCTTAGTTCTAGAACCACCACTTAAAGGTACCGCTGAACATTGAAATTAGTCATCGGTCAACATCTTCTTTTCTGTTGAAATGAATCTATTCTTGAGAGAAAAACTTTAATGTTGCGCACAAACATCATCTCAACAACTCAAAAACAAGCACACAGTCCAGATATATGGAACAATTATATATTTTAGGATGTTCATAACAAGGTTTGTAACCCACTTTTCCGTTGGACCAAAATAAATATTACCAGATCTAGAGCATCCTTGGTGACTACAAGATGCATGTATATTTCAGATTAATAATGTCACTACTGTGTAACTGCATGCATGTACCATGGACGAGCCAAATTGTTGCTTCAAGTAGGAGAATATAAAGGCATTTAGAACATCCGTACCTTGCCAATCAATTGGACGCCCTCTAGGCTGTTGCCTTTGCCCTGTGCTACTGCCTCCGTTCAACTTGTCGGCTGGCGCACCATCAGCTCCATTGCCGCAGCCGTCCAGCACTATGCTGGTCTTGGAGAAGCAACAGACAGGAAGTGGATGGGGTGGAGGCGAGGAGATGTGGAGAAGGGCTAGAGAAGTGAGTGCCTTGGTTGGAGATGTGGAGGAGGGCGAGGAGATGGGGTGGAAGCGCTCGCCTGAGATGTGCGCCGCGGCGGCGCCGCACACAGGAGGAGGGACAGGGAAAGAGCGATCTAGGGTTAGGTTGCGTGAGTTCTTGGGTTTTGTCTCTGCGGAAGCCTAACCGGAAGGGTCTCGAAGCTGGGGCGGGCAAAAAAAATTCAAACTGGGCCAAATTATTCGGCCGATAGGCCCATATATCGGGCCCTAGCGCGAAGGCCGAAATTCGGCCGAAATTCATTTTTTCGGCCGAAAATCAAAACGCAGCCCGGGCCATCCATGTTCCTTCCAGCGGCCGCGGTCATCGCGACCGCACCCACCACCCAGCCCGCGTCCAGTCTGCGCCCCTGGTGTGCCATGCAACCGCCCGCGCGTGCGGCTTCTGCGCCCACGCCACGCCCCTCCTGTCCTTGCCATGCCGCCCGCGCCTGCATGCTGCTTCGTGCTGCCTTGCGAGCTGCTACTGCTCCTCTCCTGCTGCTTGCTAGCCGCTCCTACTACCCGCTTATACAACTGCTGTTGCCGTTGCACAGCTGCTTGTGTTTCCATCCTGCTACTTCTCCCGCTAGTTGCTGATACGCACTTGCCACTGCTACCCGTCGTTGTTTGCGCTGCCATAGCTACTAGTGCCGTTGGTTGAGGCCGCAGGCACCTAGGCCTCATGTACGTACCGTGGCCATGGCCTTGTGCCTTTGCATATGGTCGTGTGGTGGCCAGCCTATTAGTTTATTTTGGTTAGACTAGTTAGTGATTAAGTATAGCCAAATGACATGTGGACCATGCTGCTAATTAAAAGTTAAAACAAATAAAAATATATAAGCTTATGACATGCATGACCCACTTTTACTGTTCATGTGTTGACCAGTCAAATGTTGAATGGGTCAACCCAGCCACTGGACCCCACTTGTAAGCCACTGTAGCTAAGTTGCTGCTGTGTGCACTTAGCAATTTCCTTTAAAATTGAATTAAAACAAATTCTAAAAATGAAATAAACTTCGATAATTCATATAAAATAATCTGTAGCTCGGATGAAAATACTTTATACATGAAAGTTGGTCAGAACAACGAGACGAATTCGAATATGCAGTCCGTTCGTCCACCGCACGTCCCTAGAATAGCAAACCTACAACCGTCCCCCTCCGGTCCATCTGCCCGATAACGCGAAACACCGGGAATACATTCCCAGATGTTTTCCATCCTCACCAGTATCACTCAATACCGCGTTAGGTCACACGTAGCCCCGCTTATTGCCATGTTATGCTTTGTGGTGTGATGTTTGCTTTATATTTATTGTTTCTCCCCCCCTCTTCTCTCCGATAGACACCGGGACTGAGACTGATGATGGTGCCACTGTGATCGACTTCGTTGACGACGACCCCTCCTTCTTGCCACAGCAACTAGGCAAGCCCCCCCCCCCCTTGATCATTATATATCGCCCATTCTCCTCTCTCTTACTCTTCCATTAGGTTTGCTACTGTTGTTGATGCGATAGCTCCTATTTTGTTGCATAGCCTGTCATTTTTGCTACAACTGTTGGTACCTTTACCTACTATCCTAATGCTTAGTATAGGATGCTCGTATTCCATCAGTGGCCCTACATTCTTGTCCGTCTGCCATGCTATAATATCAGGCCGTGATCACTTCGCGAGGTGATCATGGGTATATACTATACTATTACATACTCATGATGATGATTCAGAGATGGGGGCTGAAGGGGCAGGTGGTTCCACATACGTAGTGGTGGCCCTGGGTTCCCGGCAGCCCCTTGATGGTTACTTTCTGGTGGAGCGACAGGGCAGGTCACGACCACCTAGGAGACAGGTGGGCCTGGCCCTGGTCGTTGTCCGCAGTTATTTCATAATAACACGCTTAACGAGATCTTGGTATTTGATCTGAGTCTGGTCATTGGCCTATACGCACTAACCAGCTACGTGGGAATAGTTATGGGCACTCGACGTCGTGGTATCAGCCGAAGCCTTCTTGATGTCAGCGACTGAGCGGCACGCGCCGGATTGGACTGGAACGCCGCTCTGGTATTAGGAGTGGCTAGGTCTGCTTACCGGCCGCCCTCGCAACGTGCAGGTGTGGAATGGGCGATGGGCCCAGACCCCTACGCGCTTAGGACTTAGACCGGTGTGCTGACCTCTGTGCTGTGCTTAGGTAGGGATGCGATGTGTTGATCTTCCGAGGCCGGGCATGACCCAGGAAAGTGTGTCCGGCCAAAATGGGATCGAGCGTGCTGGGTAATGTGGTGCACCCTTGCAGGGAAGTTTATCTATTCGAATAGCTGTGTCCCTCAGTAAAAGGACGACCCAGAGTTGTACTCCGAACTCATGACAACTAGAACTAGATACTTAATAAAACACACCCAAACAAGTTCCAGAGACAACCCGGTGATCGCTTTCCCATAGGGCGACGAGGGGAGGATCACCGGGTAGGATTATCCTATATGATGTTACTTGGTGAACTTACCATCTATTCTATTCTACTGCTGCAAGACGGGGCTGCCAGAAGCGAGGATACTTGTTACTTTGTAGCTACTCTCTTCTACTGCTGCAAGATGGAGGCTGCCAGAAGCGTAGTCTTCGATATGGTTAGCTATCCCCCTCTTATTCTGGGATTCTGCAATTTAGCCCACATATATTACCCCCTTTACACAGATATCATTGCATGTGTAGTGTAGATCCTTGCTTGCGAGTACTTTGGATGAGTACTCACGGTTGCTTTGCTCCCCCTTTTCCCCTTTTGTCCCTTCTTCTCGGATGATGCAACCTGATGATGGAGTCCGGGAGCCAGAGGATCCCGAGGATGTTTCTACGTGGAGTTCAGCTTCGAGGAGTAGTTAGGAGGTCCCAGGCAGGAGGCCTTGACTTTTTGATCGTTGCTACATTTGTGCTAGTCTTCTTAAGGCAAACTTGTTTAACTTATGTCTGTACTCAGATATTATTGCTTCCGCTGACTCTTGTGTATTCAAGCTTATGTATTCGAGCCCTCGAGGCCCCTGGCTTGTAATATAAAGCTTGTATTATTTTAATTTGTGTCTAGAGTTGTGTTGTGATATCTTTCAGTGAGTCCCTGATCTTGGTCGTACACATTTGCATGCATGATTAGTGTACGGTCAAATCGGGGGCGTCACACAATGGCTTGTTGATTCATTTTCTCCTTGGACACAGGTAGCTATGTCCACAATTGACATGGGCTGCCTGCACATGTCTTTGAAATTCTGCATAAACCGGGCCCTTAACTCGGCCCATGACCCAATGGAGTTAGCCGGCAAACCTTTCAGCCATGTGCGAGCCATTCCTGGTGAAGTATTTAGCACATGCCGCATCGTCCACATCCAGAACCTCCATCGCCATCTCATAGCTTTCAACCCATGACTCGGGGGATAAATCGGCAGTGTAATTGGGCACCTTTCGAGGACCTTTGAAATCCTTGGGCACTCGCACATTACGTAAAGCGGGGGTGAGACACGGCACCCCCAAAGAGTTGGAGGTAACTCCTCGTTCCACTGTAGTGGTTGGACGAACCAGGGTAAGTTGACGGGTCGTGTACTGCGCCGCTAACTCGGCTTCTCGACGTTGTCTACCCTGATCCACCACATCCTGAGCATTGGCGCCACCACCCGTCGGGTTATGCCCCCGAGGAGGGTTACGGTTCCGTGCGTTGCTTGACACAGCCGGTTCATCCTGAAGGAAATATGCCCTAGAGGCAATAATAAAGTTATTATTTATTTCCTTATATCATGATAAATGTTTATTATTCATGCTAGAATTGTATTAACTGGAAACTTAGTACATGTGTGAATAGATAGACAAAACAGAGTGTCCCTAGTATGCCTCTACTAGACTAGCTCATTGATAAAAGATGGTTATGTTTCCTAGCCATAGACATGTGTTGTCATTTGATCAACGGGATCACATCATTAGCAGAATGATGTGATGAACAAGACCCATCAGTTAGCTTAGCACTATGATCGTTTTGTTTTACTGCTATTGCTTTCTTCATGACTTATACATGTTCATATGACTATGATATTATGCAACTCCCGAATACCGGAGGAACACCTTGTGTGATATCAAACATCACAACGTAACTGGGTGATTATAAACATGCTCTACAGGTGTCTCCGAAGGTGTTCGTGGTGTTGGCATAGATCAAGAATAGGATTTGTCACTCTGAGTGTCGGAGAGGTATCTCTAGACCCTCTCAGTAATAGACATCATAATAAGCCTTGCAAGCAAATTACAAATGAGTTAGTCACGAGATGATGTATTACGGAACGAGTAAAGAGACTTGCCGGTAACGAGATTAACTAGGTATGGTGATACCGACGATCGAATCTTGGGCAAGTAACATACCGATGACAAAGGGAACAACGTATGTTGTTATGCGGTTTGACCGATAAAGATCTTCATAGAATATGTAGGAGCCAATATGAGGATCCAGGTTCCGTTATTGGTTATTGACCAGAGATGAGTCTCGGTCATGTCTACATAGTTCTCGAACCCGTAGGGTCTGCACGCTTAACGTTTGATGACGGTCGGTATTATGAGTTTATGTGTTTTGATGTACCGAAGGTAGTTCGGAGTCCCGGATGAGATCGGGGACATGACGGGGAGTCTCGAAATGGTCGAGATGTAAAGACCGATATATTGGACGACTATATTCGGACATCGGAAAGGTTCCGAGTGATTCGGGTATTTTTCGGAGTACCAGAGAGTTAATGGAATTCGCCGGGGAGTATATGGGCCTTATTGGCATTTAGGGGAAAGAGAGAGAGAAGGCTGCGCCCCCACCAAGGCCTAGTCCGAATTGGACTAGTGGGAGGGGCTGCGCCACCTCCTTTGTTCTCTTCTCTTTTCCCTTTCCTTCTCTCCTACTCCTAGTACTTGGAAGGGCTCCTAGTTCTACTAGGAAAGGGGGAATCCTACCCCAAGTGGGAGTAGGACTCCCCTAGGGCGCGTCATAGAGAGGGTCGGCCCTCCTCCTCCTCCACTCCTTTATATACGGGTATAGAGGCACCCCATAGACACAGAAGTTTATCAAGTTAATCTTTCCCAACCGTGTGCGGTGCCCCCTCCACAGAAACACACCTCGGTCATATCGTTGAAGTGCTTAGGCGAAGCCCTGCGCCGGTAGCTTCATCATCTCCGTCACCACGCCGTCATGCTGACGAAACTCTCCCGCGAGGTTCTACTGGATCAAGAGCTCGTGGGACATCATCAAGCTGAACGTGTGTTGAACGCGGAGGCTCCGTACTTTCAGTGCTTGATCGGTTGGATCGCGAAGAAAGTTCGACTACATCAACCGCGTCACTAGATGCTTCCGCTCCCGGTCTACGAGGATACGTAGACACACTCTTCCCTATCGTTGCTATGCTTCTAGAAGATAGATCTTGCGTGATCGTAGGAAAATTTTGAAATACCACGTTCCCCAACAGTGGCATCATGAGCCAGGTCTATGCGTAGATGATATGCACGAGTAGAACACGATGAGTTGTGGACGATACTAGTCATACTGCCTACCAGCATGTCATACTTCGGTTCGGCGGTATTGTGAGATGAAGCGGCCCGGACCGACATTACGCGTACGCTTACGCGAGACTGGTTTCACCGTTATATGCACTCATTGCTTAAAGGTGACTGGCGGGTGTCTGTCTCTCTCACTTTAGCTGAATCAAGTGTGGCTATGCCCGGTCCTTGTGAAGGTTAAAACAACACATACTTGACGAAAAATTGTTGTGCTTTTTGGATGCGTAGGTAAGAACGGTTCTTGCTAAGCCTGTAGCAGCCACATAAAACTTGCAACAACAAACTAGAGGACGTCTAAATTGTTTTTGCAGGGCATGTTGTGATGTGATATGGTCAAGACATGATGAGTTATACGTTATTGTATGAGATGATCATGTTTTGTAAAGTTATCAGCAACTGGCAGGAGCCATATGGTTGTTGCTTTATTGTACGAAATACAGTCGCCATGTAATTGCTTTACTTTATCACTAAGCGGTAGCGATAGTCGTGGAAGCAATTGTTGGCGAGACGACAACGATGCTACGATGGAGATCAAGGTGTCGCGCCGGTGACGAAGGTGATCATGACGGTGCTTTGGAGATGGAGATCAAAAGCACAAGATGATGATGGCCATATCATGTCACATATTTTGCTTAGTACGGCGGTAGCATTATAAGATGATCCCTTACAAAAATTCAAGGTATAAGTGTTCTCCCTGAGTATGCACCGTTGCGAAAGTTCGTCATGCCGAGACACCACGTGATGATCGGGTGTGATAAGCTCTACGTTCACATACAACGGGTGTAAGCCAGTTTTGCACACGCAGAATACTCGGGTTAAAGTTGACGAGCCTAGCATATGCAGATATGGCCTCGGAACACTGGAGACCGAAAGGTCGAGCGTGAATCATATAGTAGATATGTTCAACATAAGATGTTCACCATTGAAAACTACTCCATCTCACGTGATGATCGGACATGGTTTAGTTGATTTGGATCACGTGATCATTTAGATGACTAGAGGGATGTCTATCTAAGTGGGAGTTATTTAGTAATATGATTAATTGAACTTTAATTTATCATGAACTTAGTCCTGGTAGTATTAGCATATCTATGCTGTAGATCAATAGCTCGCGATGTAGCTCCCCGTTTGTTTTATATGTTCCTAGATAAAACTAAGTTGAAAGATGTTAGTAGCAATGATTCGGACTTGTTCCGTGATCTGAAGATTTTCCTCATTGCTGCATAGAATTATTATGTCCTTGATGCACCGCTAGGTGACATACCTATTGCAGGAGCAGATGTAGACGTTATGAACGTTTGACAAGCTCGGTATGATGACTGCTTGATAGTTTAGTGCACCATGATTTACGGCTTAGAACTGGGACTTGAAAAACGTTTTGAACGCCATGGAGCATATGAGATGTTCCAGGAGTTGAAATTAGTATTTCATACTCATGCCCATGTCGAGAGGTATAAGACCTCTGATAGTATATTGCCTCCAAGATGGAGGAGAATAGCTCAACCAGTGAGCTTGTGCTCAGATTGTCTGGGTACTACAATTGCTTGAATCAAGTGGGAGTTAATCTTCCAGACAAGATAGTAACTGACAAAGTTCTCTAATCACTATCACCAAGTTAGTAGAAATTTGTGATGAACTATAATATGCAAGGGATGACGAAAGTAATTCCCGAGCTCTTCGCGATGCTAAAATCGGTGAAGGTAGAAATCAAGAAAGAGCATCAAGTGTTGATGGTTAACGAGACCACTTGTTTCAAGTAAAGGGCAAAGTGATAGAAGCGGAACTTGAAGAAGAATGACAAGCAATTTGTCACTCCCGTGAAGAAACCTAAAGCTAAACTCTAGCCTGAAACTAAGTGATTCTACTGCAAAGGAAATGGTCACTGGAAGTGGAACTACCCTAGATACTTGGCGGATAAGAAGGATGGCAAAGTGAACAAAGGTATATTTGATATACAGATTATTGATGTGTATTTTACTAGTGTTCATAGCAACCCCTGGGTATTTGATACCAGTTCAGTTGCTAAAATTAGTAACTCGAAATGAGAGTTGCAGAATGAACATATACTAGTTAAAGGTGAAGTGACGATGTGTGTTGGAAGTGGTTCCACGATTGATATGATCATCATCACACACTCCCTATAATTTCAGGATTAGTGTAGAACGTAAATAAATGTTATTTGGCATTTGCGTGGAGCATGAATATGAGTTGATCATGTTTGTTGCAATACGATTATTCATTTAAAGTCATAGAATAATTGTTTTTCTGTTTACATGAATAAAGCCTTCGATGGTCATACACCCAATGAAAATAATTTGTTGGATCTCGATCGTAATGATACACATATTCATAACCTTGAAGCCAAAAGATGCAAGGTTAATAATGATAGTGCAACTTATTTGTGGCACTACTATTTAGGTCATATTGGTGTAAAGCGCATGAAGAAACTCCATAGTGATGGACTTTTGGAATCAGTTGATTATGAATCACTTGGTGTCGGGGGAAACTGTCCGCCACGAACACCTATGGGACCGGAGCCCCTTGTCTATGCGGTACGAGGGCGGAGGGAGCACGAAGAGCAGATCGTAGCGAGCACGCGGGCAGTTTTACCCAGGTTCGGGCCGCGGTAGACGCGTAAAACCCTACTCCTGCTTGGTTGTGTATTGAGTTGGGGTGCTCGGGAGCTTGAAGAAGCAGCTACACCGAGCGTATGAGTGATCTAGGTTCCGAACCCCCTCCACGTTGTGCATGGGCCTCCTTTTATAGTGCAAGGGGTCACCGACAGGTGTCAACGTAGGAGAAAGGGGTAAAAACGTAAAAGAGGTGGTAGTTGTAACAGTGCGGGAACAGTGGAGCTACAGTGCATGAACAGTGGTCTATACCTACTTTGACAGTGGGGGACAAGGGCATTTAATGCCCGTCGCCGTCGACCCCAAAATTTCCCGCCCTTGCGTCTCCGTCTGCCACGGCGATGGATCCACCACCGTGGAGTGCCACCGTGTCCCCCAGGCTGCACAGCCATCCGCCACGCGTCCCTGGATAGGCCCCAGGGCGACGCGTGGGCCGATGAGCTGGAGCGCGGGCACACAGCGCAGCCTTCCCAGCAAGTACCTTGCCGGGGCCTTGATCTTGCCGGGCCCGGGAGCTTGCCGGGCTCGGAAGCTTGTCGCTCCCCGGGCCCTCGCCGGGTCTTCTATGATGAAATCTTCTAGTCTCCCTGGCAAGCTCCTTTTGCCAGGGCCTTGTGTGAACGATGTAATCTTGAGCCTGGCACGGCTTTCCCGGCAAGCTCCTCTTGCCGGGGTCTCGGTCTTCTTTCTTGTATACTTTGTTTTTGAATGGTTTGATAGGGAGCAGGAAGGTCTCCGGCGAGCACGCGGTAAACCCTGCCGCGGGAAGCTGCAACTGCCCGTGCACAAGTTGGGGTACTGAGGTACCCCTACCTTAGTACACCGACAGGAGCCCCCGGGCCTGGGCCACACACGGTGCCGAGCGCTGTTGGGCCAGGCCCAAAACAGTGCACGGGCACACGCGGCCCGCGGCGCGCCGAATCCACTTCCGTATCCGCCGCATCCCCCCGTAACGGCACGCGTCGATTGCGGCGTCGTGGGATGGGACGTGCCCACGATCTCTTAATGGAAAGGGCGAAACGCCCCCCACTTCCCCATAAAAGCAGAGGAAGCAGGAGCGGTTCCCCTCCTTGTGCTTTCATTGCATCTTCTCCTTCCTCCAGAGATCCCTCTTGCGCTCCGCTTCCACACCTCCGCCGCCGCCGTCTGCATCTCCGGCGTCGCTGAGTTCTTTGTCCCTCTTCTTCCGTCGCGTCCGCCATGGCCCCGAAGACCGACAAGGCGAAGGCGGAGAAGACCAAGAGGGAGAAGTCGGAGCAAGCGGCGAAGCTCGCCGCGTATCGGAAGCAGCATCTCGTCTTCCCGCCGAGGCTCGGCGCGCGGGAGCTCTGGAACAAGTACTACTTGTTCTGGGCCAAGGAAACCAAGGCGCACCCCCGCACGCGAGCATATCCGGCCGTCGCCAAGGACAACTACCCCGGCGGGTACTACTTCTTCGCAGCTTTCTTTCACTGCGGTCTTTGCCCTCCTTTCTCAAATTTCTTCTGCGACGTCATGCACACCTACGGCCTCCACCTCCTTGACTTCACCCCCAACGCCATCCTCACCATGGCGGTTTTCGCACACATGTGCGAAAACTTCATAGGGATACAGCCCAACGTAGCGTTGTTTAGGCACTTTTTCACTCCTAGAGCAGAGGCCGACGCCCCCCTCTCCGGAGGAATTTCTTGGGTTTTCCGTCTGAACAAGAAGGGGTCCTACTTGCCGGGGGAGCTCCGCGGCAAGTGGGAGGAGTGGCGTGCGGAGTGGTGCTGGATTGTTGAGGACGCGCCGCAGCCCTTCACCGCGCCGCGCACAACACCCATCGTGCGCGGCAGGGATTGGAGCGAGCTGGACTCGGACGACATGAAGCTCGACGTCGCCCTCGTCCGGATTCTTCGTCTTCGGACCGCCAAGCTGTCCGTTGCAGAGGTGGGCGCAGACTTCCTCCGCCGCCGCATCGCCCCTCTCCAAGACAGGAAAAGGCCGGCCTGGGAGTACGGCGGCCCGGCGGATATAATGAGGCTGCGCCCCGGGCTAAACTTCAACTTCACGACACTGGAGCTGAAGGGGATGGTCCGGGAACTCTTCAAGTATGACCCGGCACACCCTGAGTGGTTCCGAGCTCCCCGGGGAGTGGTGCCGCTCTGCAACAGCACAGTCCGGGACCGCCACCTCGCCATGATGCCCGCATGTGATTCGCATGGCGTGGACCGCACGTGGATCGCGCCCAAGCCCATCGACGTCCTCACCTTCTTCGACAACCTCGTGGAGGTGGGGAAGAACAAGAACGACCTCAAGGAGCACACGTGGGACACCACCGAGCAGGAGCTTGCCTACATAGCTTCTCGGGCTGAAGAGGCCGCTGCGGCTGCAGCGGCAGGAGATTTTGGGTACACGCCTGATGAGGCGGAGGCTGCGGATGCGTCCAGCCAGGCGGAGGAGGCGGAGATCCGCAGACTACTGCAGCTCCCTCCCGACGCGCTCGCCGGGGTCCCCTCTCTGAGGCACTCCGGGATCCACGGAATCGTGGCCGAGGCCGCGGCAATGGAGGGTGCCGCCGGAGGGAACAGAGGCGCCGCGAGGAGCGGAGGCGCCGGAGGGAGCGGAGGCGCCAAGGGGAAAGAGGCCGCAGCGCAGGGCGCTGGGCCCAGTGAGCCGGCCGGGGAGGAGGAGGAGGAGGAGGCCGAGGACTCCGGCGGATCTACGGAACTCTACGCCGACGACCTCTCCTCGTCGGAGGGCTCCCCGCCCCCGGCAAGCCCAAGGCAGTCTCCACCGAAGCGTCTCCGCAAGACGGCGACGGGAGAGAGGGCGCAAGCGCCCCGGCAACAACCAGCTCGCCGGGCAGCTCCCCGGGGGAGCCAAGCTGCGCCGGGGGCGACCGGCGCACCAGTCACGGCGGAGGCGGCCCGCGCGCGGGCCACGACGGAGGTGTCCCGCAAGCAGGCGTCGAGCCGACAGGGGTCTTCTCGGAGCGGAGCAGCGGCTCCGCCCGCTCCCCGGGCGCCGGCTACCACAGGGGCTGGGTCTTCGCAGCCCCCAGCCCCCGGGGTCGCCAAGCGCCCGTGGGAATCTTCATCTTCCGCTCCTCGCGCCGACGCGCCCCCGGTGGAGTACGACTTCTCCGCCTTGAGCGAGGATGACGAGGAGGATCAGGAGTAAGGATCCAGGATCTTACACCTTCTCGAGTTTTGTCTTGATTGTTGTTGATGCTGACTTTGTTTGTTGCTTTGATTTCAGGACCTTGGTTCAGCGCGTGGCGAAGAAAGCCAAGGCGCCTGTGGTCGAGGTCGCGGAAGGCTCGGCCACCGCGGCAACAGGGGACGTGCCGGAGCCAACCCTGCCGGACCCAAGCGCTGCTCCGAGGAGCAGCCCCCAGCGCAGCCCCCAGCGTAAGTCTGGGGTCCATCCTTCCGCTTGTCGGGATGCGCTTAGGGATTTTGTCTTCTTTCAACATCTTGATGTTTCTTGTCTTTTCTTGTGCAGAGGTGGAGCCACAGCGGCAGGAGCGCCCGGAGACCGTCCTGGAGGAGCCGCAGGCCCCGCCGTCCCCGCCAAGGCCGAACTCTCCGACAAGGGAGAGTGCTCCGCCAAGGGCGGGTACTCCGCCAAGGCAGAGTACCCCGCCAAGGGCGAGCAGCCCGGCGAGGGCGGCCACTCCGCCAAGGCAGAGCTCCCCGGCGAGGGAGCCGCCGCTGAGGACGTCCGCCAAGGTATGTCTTGTAGTTTGTCTTCTTGGCTTCGTCTCTTTTTGGATATTTGCTTGAACTTCTTTTTCTTCTTTTTCTTTTTAGATCCTCCTCCTCCCGAGCCGATGGAGACGAAAGTCATCAACATCGAGGATGAGGAGGGCGCGCAGGGCGGCGGCGGCGACGTCCCTGTCGTCGAGGACGCGGCGAGAGCCGCCGAGCCGGCCGCGCAGGAGACCGCTCCGGCTGCGGACGCAGCGGCCGGGGAGGGGGACGACGACCGCACCGCCGACCCGGAGGCGGCGGGAGCATCAAGTGCTGCGCCGGCCGCCGACCCCTCCGCCGACAAGGAGCGGGGCTACTACCTTGAGGCCCCCAACGGCGTCTTCATCCAGATGCCTTGGGGGTCTTCATCGCGAGCTCCCGCGGAGGGCGAGGCGTTTGACGGAGAAGTCCTCGCCTCCGCGGGTCTGAAAATCGTCGAGGCGCCCGGCGGGAGCGAAGGGCCCGAGGAGGAGAAGCTGCTCCACCAGCTCCTGGCCCTTTACTGGGCCAGGCAGGCGAAGCTCGCTTCCCGGGAAGCCCTTGCCGCCAAGGCCGCCGCGGAGATGGAGAAGCGCGCGGCGGAGCTCAGCGCCGCCAACCAGGCGGCCCTCCGCGAGGTGGCGGAGGAGCGCGAGCGTCTTGCCGGCGAATACCAGGAATGGGTGTTGGAGAAGGCTGAGGCTGAGGAGCAGCAGCGGCTCGCCGGGGTGGAGCTGTCCCGGCGAGAAGGAGAACTCGCCCAGCGGAAGGTCCAACTCGACTCCCATGAGGAGGACCTTGCCGCTCGCGAGGAGGCCCTTGGCGGGGAACTGAAGGAGGCGAAAGCCGCCGCGGTTGCCGCGGAAACCGCCAAGAAGGAGCTCGCCGCCAAGGTCGTGCAGCTGGAGAAGGCGCTGAAGGTGAGCGCGGAGAAGGTTGCCGCGCTCATCACGGAGCGCGAGAAGGACGCCCACACCAACTCAGAACTCCAGGTGCGTCTTTCTAAGAGGGGCGACGAGTTGAAGGCCGCCAAGGACTCCATCGAGGACTTGGAGTTGAAGGTCTCTACGCTGAAGGATTCACTCGACGCTGCCCGGGCCCGGGAGACCAAGCTGAAGGAGGAGCTCCGCAAGGAGCGGACCCTAGTGGACAGCGCCAACAAAGCGGCCGAGCTCTTCCGCAAAACTGTTGAGGTATGGACCGAGGACTTAGTGTCTTGCGCGTCCAACATCGACCAGGAGCTGCTGGCGTTGAAGCTGGAGCACCTCATCTACTCCCCGGATCCGAACCTCCCACACAGCGCCAAGCTCAGCCTCTTCTTCAGGGGAATCGCGCCGGCCCTTGCTGATCTGCGGAATAAGATCCCCGCGCAGCTGGCCGAGGAGACGCGCCTGCTCTGCGCGGGAACTCTGGAGCGCGTGCTGACGAAGATCGTGTTCCGCAATCCGGGCATCAACCTCACCAATGTTCTTCGCAGCTTGCCGGCCGATGCGAACATGGAGGCTCTGAAGGAGCAGGTCGCCCACATCATTGCCAAGGTGGCCAAGATCTCCAGGAAGGAGGGCGACCGCGTAGATTAGGCCTCCATTATCTTTATTTCTTTTTGCTGCTGCACATTATGTCATGAACTCATTAGTCCATCGCGACAAGTTATCCTTTGTAAGATATTTATCTCATTTTGATCAATCAGTGCAAAGTTATCTTCCTTGTCTTAATCCTTGACTTTGTATGCTTTTCACCCTACGCTCCCGGGGAGCTTGCCGGCAAGGGATCTTCGCCGCGAGCGCTGAGTGCTGGACTCTGAGCAGCCTGCTGGCCAAGGTCTTACCGGCAAGCAACCTCGCCGCGGCTAGTCGCAACGCACTTAGCTTACTGAGCGTACTCGGAAACGAAATAAGGGCGCGACACTTGTCGCAGCTCACTTAAATCGTTGAGCAAACTCGAAAACAAGATAAGGGTGCGGCAAGCTACGGGTAGGTTCCTCCGCGCACAGGTTTTCCATACAAAGTGTGATTGTTCAAGGAAGACAACTAAAAATTTAAAATTTGAACTGGTCAAATTCTAACAACTTAGCTTTCATATATTGCTTGCTTCCCGGTAAGGCTTCTCTTTCTTGAACAGCACTTGGTTCCTCCTCCACCTCCTTCCCCCCTGGCAAACTTGTGCGCGAGGAACGTTCCTTCTGCTTAAGAGGCAAGGAAAAAGGAGAGGGAGACAAGTATGTGGCCTTTCGGCGTGCCAATGCTTACCGGATACTTGAGTGTTGCACCAAATGCCAAACAAAACATGCAAATAGCAAAGAAAAGCATGCAAAAGGCAATCGGTGCGAAAAACACAAAAACTTTACTGATGCACGGGTCTGCGCCCGGCTTTGTACAAAGGGTTACATGCAACAGCGGCAAAGCTTGTACAAAAGGTGGTTGCCGGAGCGGATCACGGCAACCGCGCCTTAGGGGTGAAACTTGCGAAGATGCTCTATGTTCCAGGAGTTGCTCACCGGTAAGCCTTCTTCGGTCTCGAGGCAGACAGCGCCGGGCCTCGTAACTTGTCTCACCCGATAAGGGCCTTCCCACTTCGGCGTCAACTTGTTGGAATTCTTGGCGGACTGAACACGCCGAAGAACAAGGTCGCCTTCCTCGAGACTCCTGGCCTTGACCTTGCGGCTATGGTAGCGGCGCAAGGCTTGCTGGTATCGAGCAGCTCGTACAGCAGCCTGGAGATGTCCCTCCTCGAGGAGCAACGCGTCATCTTGCCGCAGTTGCTCTTGCTCGAGCTCATCATAAGCGAGCACTCGTGGAGATCCGTATACGAGTTCCGTGGGGAGAACTGCCTCTGCTCCATAGACTAGAGCAAAGGGTGTCTGTCTGGTGGCTCGACTTGGTGTCGTTCTGATTGACCAAAGAGCCGCCGGTAGCTCCTCTATCCAATTTCTTCCGCACTTGCGCAGCCTGTCAAAGGTCCTTGTCTTGAGTCCGCGCAGCACTTCAGCATTGGCCCTCTCCGCTTGACTGTTGCTCCTCGGGTGAGCAACAGAAGCGAAACAGACCTTGGCGCCAAGGTCTTGGACGTACTGCATGAAGGTGCGACTAGTGAATTGCGTACCATTGTCGGTGATGATCCTGTTAGGGATCCCGAAACGGCAAACAATCGACCTGAAGAACCTGACTGCTGACTGTGTTGTCACTTTTCTCACTGGCTCCACTTCTGGCCACTTTGTGAACTTGTCGATTGCAACGTACAAGTACTCAAAGCCCCCGACAGCACGAGGGAAAGGGCCGAGGATATCGAGCCCCCAGACCGAGAAGGGCCAGGACAAAGGGATTTTTTGGAGAGCTTGAGCTGGCTGATGAATCTGCTTTGCATGGAACTGGCACGGTTCACACTTGGTTACTAGTGCAGTTGCATCTTGGAGGGCTTCTTGCCAAAAGAACCCTTGCCGGAAAGCTTTCCCGGCAAGCGCCCTTGCGCCAATGTGGTGGCCGCATATGCCTCCGTGTATTTCCGCCAACAGCTTCTGTCCATCTTCCCTGGAGATACACTTCAGTCTGACACCATTGAGCCTTCTTCTGTACAGCTCGTTATCCACGAACTGGTACATACTTGACTGCCTGGTTATCTTCTCTATTTCTTCTGGGTCGTCGGGAAGTTCTCCAGTTTGAAGGAAATGGACGATCTGCTGCGCCCATGCCGGAGCTTGGGGCTCGGCGGCAAGGACTAAAGGCTCGAGGGCCGCTGCGGGAACCTCAGCTTCTACGGCGAGGACCTCTGGTTCCGCCGGAGCTGAAGGCCCCCCGGCAAGCTCGCCGGGGCGAGACTTGTCGGGAACACTTGCTTCAACTGTACAGACCCGAGGATCTGCAAGAGCAAACTGTTCCTCAGCGTTGTGGTTGTTGATCTTGGGGACCTTGGCGGCGGTTTCGGGAAGATCCGCCGGCAAGTAATCGCCGGAGACCAACTTTCTTTTCTTGGACTGCCCAAGTGATGGTGCAACGGATGGTTGAGTCAGCTTGAGCAAGAAGGTCCCTGGTTCCATAGGTAACTTCATCGAAGCACACTTTGAAAGGCCATCTGCAATTTCATTTTTAGCTCTCGGGACGTGCTCCATCTGCAGACCCTCAAAGTGCTCCTCAAGCTTCCTCACTTCATCGACATAAGCTTCCATCAAAGGGCTCTGATAGTTCTTGTTAACTTGTCGGACCACCAACTGAGAATCTCCCCGCACAATCAGCTTCCTGATCCCAAGTTCGGCCGCAATCCTGAGGCCGGCAAGCAAGCCTTCATATTCAGCAGTGTTGTTTGTCGCTTGCTCCCTGGGAAAGTGCATCTGGATAACATATTTGAGGTGCTCTCCGGTGGGTGCGATGAGTACCACGCCAGCACCGGCGCCTTGCAGCGAGAAGGCACCGTCAAAATACATTACCCATTCACTTGTCGCTTCTTGTACGGGTGTTCTTGTTTCTTGAACTTCTTCATCGGGCGTTGGGGTCCATTCAGCTATGAATTCTGCCAAAGCTCGGCTCTGTATAGTTGAAGTACTTTCAAACTTGAGTCCAAAGCTTGACAGCTCCAGTGCCCACTCAACGATCCTGCCTGTTGCTTCTGGGTTGTGCAATATCCTCTTCAGCGGAAAGCGAGTGACCACCGTTATCTCATGGGCTTGGAAGTAATGGCGCAGCTTTCTCGAGGCCATGAGGAGGCCGAAAAGCAATTTTTGCACACTAGAGTATCTTGATCTAGCCCCCTGGAGAAGGGAACTTACAAAATACACTGGGCGCTGCACCATCTTTTTCCGCACCTCATCCTGTTCCTGCGCAGAGTTATCCTTGTCGGGGCCAGAGCTTGCCGGAGCAGCCCCCTGCTTGTCGCTGGATTCGCTTGCCGGTGGTGCTGACTCCTCGTCGGACTCCCTCTCCGCTACTAACGCAGCACTAACCACCTGGTTGGTTGCCGCTAGGTATAGCAACAACTTTTCCTGTGGTCTAGGTGCGACAAGTATTGGAGTGGAGGACAGGTACCGTTTCAAATCCTGCAGCGCCGCCTCCGCTTCCGGAGTCCACTTCATGGGACCTGCCTTCTTCAAAATTTTGAAGAAAGGTAGGGCGCGTTCTGCAGACTTTGAAATGAACCTACTGAGGGCAGCCACACAACCTGCAAGCCTCCTGACATCCTTGACGCGCTTTGGGGCCTCTATCTGCTCAATGGCTTTAATCTTGTCGGGGTTGGCTTCAATCCCCCTCTGTGACACAAAGAACCCGAGAAGCTTGCCGGAGGGGACTCCAAAGACGCACTTCTCGGGGTTCAACTTGAGCTGTATTCTGCGCAGGTTCTGAAACGTCTCCTCCAAATCTTGGATCAGGGTTTTCTTGCTCTTACTCTTCACCACGATGTCATCCATGTAAGCCTCTACATTTCTGTGGATCTGTGGCTCGAAAGCAGTGTATACTACCCTTGCAAAGGTTGAGCCTGCATTCTTCAATCCAAATGGCATGCGTATGAAGCAATAAGTGCCACATGGAGTGATAAATGCAGTCTTCTCTTCATCCTCTTTGGCCATGAAAATCTGATGATAGCCTGAGTATGCATCAAGAAAACAGAGTAGCTCACATCCAGCAGTGGAGTCAACGATCTGGTCAATGCGCGGTAAAGGGAATGGATCCTTGGGACATGCTTTATTCACATCGGTGAAGTCTATACACAGTCTCCATTTCCCATTGGCCTTGCGCACGACGACTGGATTTGCCAACCACGTCGGATGGATCACACCTCTAACTAGGCCTGCTGCCTCTAGCTTCTTGATTTCTTCGTTGATGAATTCTTGGCGCTCCACGGCTTGCTTCCTCACTTTCTGCTTGATGGGCCGCGCATGAGGACAAACAGCAAGCTTGTGCTCAATTACCTTCCTGGGAACACCGGGGATGTCAGATGGTTGCCAGGCAAACACATCGACATTCGCCCGCAGGAAGGCAACGAGCGCGCTTTCCTATTTGCTGTCGAGGGTGGCACTGATGGTGAAGGTACCACCAGTGCCGTCCTCCTTGGCGGACACTTTCTTGGTTGCCGGAGGAGCGGCCATTCCTTTCTTACTCTTGCCGGTGGAGCTCGATGGAACGTCCTCGACGGCAGCGCAGCACTCCGAAGATGTGCGGTTGCCGGAGTGGGTCCCAGAGCACTTGCCGGACTTGGTCTTCGTCTTCTTCCCCCCGGGAGCTTCAGCGGCAAGAGTATCCTTCTCGGCCGCAGCTGCCGCATCCCGGTAGATCTTGTCGGCGCAGACAAGCGCATCCTTCTTGTCGCCGTGGACAGTGATGACGCTTATCGGCCCCGGCATCTTGAGTACATTGTAAGCATAATGGGAAGCTGCCATGAACTTGGCGAGGGCAGGACGGCCGGGTATTCCATTGTAGGGTAACGGAATATCGGCAACGTCGAAAGTGATGCGCTCAGTTCTGAAGTTGAGCTCCCCGCCAAAGGTCACCGGCAGAGTGATCTTTCCCTTGGGCTTGCTCCTTCCCGGGTTGATTCCTTGGAAAGAACCGGTTTCTTCGAGCTCGCCATCTGGAATTTGGAGTTTCTTGATCACAGCAGAGGAGATCAAGTTCAGCCCGGCCCCGCCGTCAACCAACATTTTGGTGACCTTGAGGTTGCGGATGGTGGGAGAAACCAGCATCGGCAAGCACCCGACCGCAGTGGTGCGGTCAGGGTGATCCTCAAGATCAAAAATGATGGGCGTGCTGGACCATTTGAGGAGCCTGCGCGACTCCACGGGCGGCTCCACTGCGTTCACCTCACGCACCCACTGCTTTAGTTGGCGGTGGGAGGTGTGCAGGGAGGCGCCACCGTCGACGCACAGGACCTCCGTGGCCTTCTGGAACTCCTGCTCGCTGTTATCTTCGTCCTCCATGTCTTCATCGTCGTCCTCTTCGTCCTTGTCGCGGCCCCGGGGAGGTCGATCTCCTTGCCGCTGCTTGGCCTTGCCGCGGCGTCCTCCCCGGCCGTTGAACGGCCGCTTCTTGCTTGGCTCTTCCCCGTCACCTTGGGCCTTCTCCTTGTCGCGCCTCTCGTACTCAGCTTTCTGCTGCTCGACGAGGTATTCGACGCGCTTGCAGTTGGAGAGGTCGTGGCCCTTGGTGCGGTGGATCTTGCAGTATTGCTTGTCGGAGCTGCCCGGCTTGTCGGCCGCCGCTACAGGGGCAGGCTCCTTGCCGGAGCCGCCAGCCTGCGTTTGCTTGGCGGGAGCCTCCTTACCGGACTTCTCGACGGCAAGCACCTCTTTCTTGCCCTTCCTTCTGTTATTCCGCCGCCGGCTCTTCTTTGCCGGGGCGGCGTCGTCGCTGTCGCTTCCTCCTGCGCCAGCATCCTCCCCGGGGATTCTCCTCCCCTCTTCCGCGCGTGCGCACTTGTCAACCAGAGCATAGAGCTCGCTGACATCCCGAATCTTGGTCATCGCCATTTCTTCACGCATGCGGCGGTTACGCACGTTCTGGTGGAACGCGCTGATAACCGCGGCAGGGTGGACATCAGGGATGTTGTGCTGCACACGGCTGAAGCGTTGGATGTACTTGCGCAGGGTTTCGCCTTCCTTCTGGGCCAGAATGTGGAGATCGCTCTCCTGGCCGTGGGGTTTGTGGCCGCCGGTGAAGGCGCCAACAAACTGGTGGCAAAGGTCGGCCCAAGAAGAGATGGAACCTTCCGGCAAGTGCATAAGCCACGAACGGACGTTCGGCTTAAGCACGAGCGGGAAGTAATTCGCCAAGATCTTCTCGTCGCGCCCCCCGGCAGCTTGCACCGCGATGGTGTAGACGCTGAGGAATTCCGAGGGGTGCGTCTTGCCGTCATACTTCTCCGGTACGTCGGGCTTAAAATTCTTCATGCTGGGCCACTGGACGCGCCGCAGCTCGCGGGTGAACGCAGGGCAGCCTGCCGTGTACGGCAAGTCGCCTGGTTCACCGGGCGCGTGCGCGTCGACAGCGTTCCCAGCTCTTTGGTCCGATTGTCGCCGAGCTTCTCGGCGGCGCTCGATTCTTGTCCGAGCGTCTTCCTGTTGCCGGTCGTCGAGGACCTGGCGCTGGTCCCGACGGGCCCGCGGGTCCGACGAGGCTGTGGAGCCGTCGTCGGCGTTGTTCCGGCGGGGCGGCGTCTTCTGCTTCTGCGGCGGGGAATGCACGCTTGTCGCACCCCCGGCGGTCTTGTCGCCGTCGGCCTTCGTCTTCTCAGCTTGCCGCGGCCGCGAGGCCGACGGCTGCTGTGGAGAATCGTTGTTGGCGAAGGCTATCAGGCTCTGGATGGTGGCCCTCCAGTCTTCGGCCTTGTCTGCCGCTGGAGGGAAGTCGAGGAGCAGTTGCGCTCTTGCGAGCGCTTCTGCCGGAGTGGAGGGGAACGCGGGCGAGCGGTGCGAGGAGCGGGATACGCTCGGACTTCTAACGGCGTTAGAAGGAGCGGGGTCCCGCGCCGGCGCCTTCGCTTTGCTTGTGCCCGGACGGGGGTCCGGGGCGTTCCGCGAGCCTCCGGTTTGGCCTTGGCGAGCCTCCGGTTTGACATGGCGCTGCTGGGTTGTTGTGTGCTGAGAGGGACGCGGTGCGTCCACGGAGACCGAGGTTCGGTCGTCCGTCCTGTTCTTGGATCTGGTGGCGCCGTGAGTGTCCTCGCCGGCGACCACCCTTCCGACGGCGTCTCCCCCGCCCACCGTTGGCTCTGGTGGCGGCGGGTGAGACGCAGACGGGCCTCCGACCTCCGAAGCCTTCTTCTTCGGGGCCATGGAGCTGTTGCTGGTGAAGTTGACGGATTCGGAGAGGTTGATGAAGAATGCGCCCGCGCGAACGCCGGATCAGGTTCGCACAACCTCGATGCCCCCTACCTGGCGCGCCAAAGATGTCGGGGGAAACTGTCCGCCACGAACACCTATGGGACCGGAGCCCCTTGTCTGTGCGGTACGAGGGCGGAGGGAGCACGAAGAGCAGATCGTAGCGAGCACGCGGGCAGTTTTACCCAGGTTCGGGCCGCGGTAGACGCGTAAAACCCTACTCCTGCTTGGTTGTGTATTGAGTTGGGGTGCTCGGGAGCTTGAAGAAGCAGCTACACCGAGCGTATGAGTGATCTAGGTTCCGAACCCCCTCCACGTTGTGCATGGGCCTCCTTTTATAGTGCAAGGGGTCACCGACAGGTGTCAACGTAGGAGAAAGGGGTAAAAACGTAAAAGAGGTGGTAGTTGTAACAGTGCGGGAACAGTGGAGCTACAGTGCATGAACAGTGGTCTATACCTACTTTGACAGTGGGGGACAAGGGCATTTAATGCCCGTCGCCGTCGACCCCAAAAGTTCCCGCCCTTGCGTCTCCGTCTGCCACGGCGATGGATCCACCACCGTGGAGTGCCACCGTGTCCCCCAGGCTGCACAGCCATCCGCCACGCGTCCCTGGATAGGCCCCAGGGCGACGCGTGGGCCGATGAGCTGGAGCGCAGGCACACAGCGCAGCCTTCCCGGCAAGTACCTTGCCGGGGCCTTGATCTTGCCGGGCCCGGGAGCTTGCCGGGCTCGGAAGCTTGTCGCTCCCCGGGCCCTCGCCGGGTCTTCTATGATGAAATCTTCTAGTCTCCCTGGCAAGCTCCTTTTGCCAGGGCCTTGTGTGAACGATGTAATCTTGAGCCTGGCACGGCTTTCCCGGCAAGCTCCTCTTGCCGGGGTCTCGGTCTTCTTTCTTGTATACTTTGTTTTTGAATGGTTTGATAGGGAGCAGGAAGGTCTCCGGCGAGCACGCGGTAAACCCTGCCGCGGGAAGCTGCAACTGCCCGTGCACAAGTTGGGGTACTGAGGTACCCCTACCTTAGTACACCGACACTTGGTGCTTGCGAACCATGCCTCATGGGCAAGATGACTAAAACTCCGTTCCCCGGAACAATGGAGCGAGCAACATATTTGTTGAAAATCATACATACTGATGTATGTAGACCGATGAGTGTTGAAGCTCGCGGCGGGTATCGT
The DNA here is from genome assembly GCA_902687465.1 of Secale cereale. Lineage (NCBI taxonomy): Eukaryota > Viridiplantae > Streptophyta > Magnoliopsida > Poales > Poaceae > Secale > Secale cereale. The sequence continues at coordinate 424,387,635 of LR738709.1, forward strand.
TATTTTCTGGCCTTCACTGATGATTTGAGCAGATATGGGTATATCTACTTGATGAAGCACAAGTCTGAAACATTTGAGAAGTTTAAAGAATTTCAGAGTGAAGTAGAGAATCATCGTAACAAGAAAATAAAGTTTCTACGATCTGATCGTTGAGGTGAATATTTGAGTTACGAGTTTGGTCTTCATTTAGAACAATGTGAAATAGTTTCACAACTCACGCCACCCGGAACACCATAGCGTAATGGTGTGTCCGAACGTCGTAACCGTACTTTATTAGATACGGTACAATCTATGATGTCTTTTACCGATTTACCACTGTCGTTTTGGGTTATGCATTAGAGACAACTACATTCACGTTAAATAAGGGCACCATCTAAATCTGTTGAGACGACGCCTTATGAACTGTGGTTTGGCAAGAAACCAAAGTTGTTGTTTCTTAAAGTTTGGGGCTGCGATGCTTATGTGAAAAAGCTTCAACCTAATAAGATCGAACCCAAGTCGGAGAAATGTGTCTTTGTATGATACCCAAAGAGACTGTTGGGTACACCTTCTATCACAGATCTGAAGGCAAGATATTCGTTGCTAAGAATGGATCCTTTCTAGAGAAGGAGTTTCTCCCGAAAGAAGTGAGTGGTAGGAAAGTGGAATTTGATGAGGTAATTCTACCTTCTCCCGAATTGGAAAGTAGTACATCACAGAAACTAGTTCCAGTGATTCCTACACCAATTAGTGAGGAAGCTAATGATGATGATCATGAAACTTTGGATCAACTTACTGCTGAACTTCGTAGATCAACCAGAGTACGTTCTGCGCCAGAGTGGTACAGCAACCCGGTTCTGGAAGTCATGTTACTAGACCATGATGAACCTACAAACTATGAGGAAGCGATGATGAGCCCAGATTCCGCAAGATGGCTTGAGGCCATGAAATCTGAGATGGGATCCATGTATAAGAACAAAGTGTGGACTTTGGTTGACTTGCCCGATGATCGGCAAGCCATTTAAAATAAATGGATCTTTAAGAGGAAGACTGACACCGATGGTAATGTTACTATCTACAAAGCTCGACTTGTTGCAAAAGGTTTTCGAGAAGTTCAAGGTGTTGACTACGATGAGATTTTCTCACTCGTAGCGATGCTTAAGTCTGTCCGAATCATGTTAGCAATTGCCGCATTTTATGAAATCTAGCAAATGGATAACAAAACTGCATTCTTTAATGGATTTATTAAAGAAGAGTTGTATATGATGCAGCCAGAAGGTTTTTTCAATCCTAAAGGTGATAAATAAGCAAGCTCCAGCGATCCATCTATGGACTGGTGCAAGCATCTCAGAGTTGGAATATACGCTTTGATAAGTTTATCAAAGCATATAGTTTTATACAGACTTGCGGTGAAGTCTGTATTTACAAGAAAGTGAGTGGGAGCACTACAACCTTTCTGATAAGTATATGTGAATGACATATTGTCGATCAGAAATGATGTAGAATTTTCTGAAAGCATACAGGAGTGTTTGAAAGGATTTTTTCAAAGAAAAACCTCGGTAAAGCTGCTTACATATTGAGCATCAAGATCTATAGAGATAGATCAAGATGCTTGATAAGTTTTATCAATGAGTACATACCTTGATAAGATTTTGAAGTAGTTCAAAATGGAATAGTCAAATAAAGAGTTCTTGCATGTGTTGCAAGGTATGAAGTTGAGTAAGACTGAAAACCCGACCACGGCAGAAGATAGATAAAGAATGAAAGTCATTCCCTATGCCTCAGTCATAGGTTCTATAAAGTATGCCATGCTGTGTACCAAACATGTTGTGTACCTTGCCATGAGATTGGCAAGGAGGTACAATAGTGATCCAGGAGTAGATCACTCGACAGTGGTCAAAATTATCCTTAGAGGACTAAGGAAATATTTCTCGGTTATGGAGGTGATAAAGTGTGACACCCCGAGACCGATGCGCCAGGTGTCAGCCAGTTATTTGTTGTCCTTGCCATGTCATCTGCTTGCGTGTTGCACTTAGCCTTGTCATTGTGTGCATTGCATCATCATGTTTTCAAAACTTGCATCCGTCCGAGTCCGCCCGTCCTTTCTGTTGTCTCTTTTGAGCCCAGACACACTCACACGCGCCCGCGGCGTCTCCGAATATTTATTTTATGAGTGGCCAAAAAATGTTCTCGGAATGGGGTGAAACTTGGTGCGTGGTCTTAGTATAGTGTAGACAGGCCGCCTGCCAAATTTCGTCGCATTCGGAGCTCGTTTGATAGCCCAACGGATAACTATAGCCGGTTAAAACGTCGGACGTTTTTGGTCTCCGAAAACCTCCGCGGGTCACTCTCTTTTCTCTCCTCTCAGCACACTATGCCTCTCCTAGCCTCCCTCGCGATCGGATCCGTCGGATCGCGATCGGAGGGCTCAAAAACACCCCCTAGACCTAAACCCTAGCCCCTACTATAAATGGACTCCCCCTAGTCCATTTTTGGCCTTCTCCTTCCTCCCTCCTCAATTTCCGTGCAGATCCAATCAGCAGCCGCCGGAATCCCCTCCCCTTCCTCGTTTTCCGGTGACAGCCACCTCACCAACGCCACTTAGCGCCTCCCCATTCACCGCGCCGCCCCAGCCGCCGCTTCCCACCACTCCGAGCGTGCCACCTGGTCCTCCCGCAGCGCCTCCCCGCGCCAGGCCGGGCCGCGGCCCGCCTGGATCCCGATCTGGGCCCTGCGCCGCTCGCCGCGACGGGCCCGAGCTCCTCTCACTCGCCCGTCCTCCCGCAGCGCCTCAAGCCTCCGCTCCCCTCGTTCCCGAGCTCACCGCCGGCTGGCCGAGCCCTCGTCGCTGGTCACCAGGTGCTCCGCCATGCCGCCGGAGCCTCCCCTCGCCAGCCTTCCTTCTGCTCGCCTCGCCGGACTCCAGCCTCGTGCATGCCAGATCCGCCGCCGCCGCGTTGGAGCTCGCCGAAGCATGCTGCTCACCCCTGCTCCAGCCGGATCCGGACCCCTGGGCCCCGGATCTGCCCACTCCGTGACCCCCCGTGCCGCCCTAGCTCGCCCGAGCTCCCTCCCTCGTCGCCGGAGAGGTCCCATGCGGCGCCAGATATCCTCCTCCACCGGAGCACGATGAGCCAGCCGCCGCCGGCGTTGACTTCCACTGCCTCCTCTGCGCGTTGCGCCGGACTTGTCCGGTGGCACCCGGACATGTCTAGGCCCTCCTCTGCCTTGTGACACTGCCGGTGAGCCCGTGTGTCAGCACCGACGGACATGTCCGATCAGTCCAGACATTGTCCACCCCGAGGTTGCCTCTTTTTCCACTAAGTCCCTGGCCCTTTTGTAATAATATTGCATGTTTGCATGGCTGTAACTATTTGTGTGTATGTCCAAATTGAATGAATAATATGTCAAAATGACCTCGGTGATATGTTCTTCAGTTTGTTCCATTGTGGCTTGCTTGTTTGAGTTCATCTTGATGCCCTAATCATCGTTGCAAGAGTGCTACTTGCTTAAAACTATTGTTAGTTGTAAATTTGTTGCATGCTTATGGTGATGGTAACTTTGTGCATGTTTATCCAAATGGAGCATATGATATGTCAAAATATTCATTGTGAAGTGCTCTACATGATGGTTGCCGTAGCATTCATGTTAGGTGCCATATTGCAATGTTAATCTTTGTTGCAAAAGTGCATGTGGCTGTTAAGTGCTAAAACTTTTTATGAGATGCTGATTTCACTTGCTCATTGCTATTTGTGTGATTGTCTTCATGCCACATGTCAATATGTTTTAGAAGCACACTCATATGGTCTTTGCTGTGGTGCAATCCACTTTCCATGATATGCCTTGAGGTGACTTAAACAAGCTTGTAAACATGCCATGCCAATGTTGTTGTTTTATACTTAGTGAAAAAACTGCTAAGTCTGGAATCTGTTAAACCTGATGCTATGTTTGTTTGATGCCCCACTCAAATCCATGCTTGTTTTGGAGTGGCCAATGATCATGTCTTGTTGTCCATGTTATTGTCTATCCATCCATTGCCCTTACTTGCACATATGGCCTGCTGTAGCTTATTTATTTCTTGCTCTCAAGTTTCTATAAATTTAACCTGTCAGGTTTTTATCAGCATGATCAATTTGGTGAAGCTTGTTGTTATTGATCCATGCCTCCTACGGAGATGATCCAATGGAGTTGTTTGATGTATGCTATGTCTACTACATGTCCATGATCTTTATATGCTTAGTTGAGTTGACATGCTTGTTGTTTTGTGCCTCCGAAGGCATCATCGTGATGATGTTTTTGCCTTCCCAGATTTTGACTAAGTCTGGATAAATTTATTGCAACTTGCCATGCTTGGTTAAATGTGTTCCAGCAAGTTTTTGGGGTTGTTCTAAATTCATGCTTGTTAAGTAACATGTCTACTTCACATCCATGCTTCTTGTTATCATGTTTGGGTGTTGTAGCATATATATACCTTGCTCCAAAGTTGCTATGTGGCTGTTAACTTCAGCTTTGCATTATAACTTGTTTTGCTCATAACTTCTAGCCCGTTGCTCCGTTTTAAGCGTGCTCTATATGAAACTTGTATGATTTTGCATGTAGAAGCATAATATCATGTTGTTTTCAAGTTTGGAGTGTGTTTGCTTGATGCTTGGGTGCTTCTTGCACCGTTGCCATGCTTGTCTTGTTTTGCTCATATCTTCTAGGCCGTAGCTCCGAATTAAACAAACTTGATATGTAACTTGACTAGAATTTCGAGTAGATCATCATGGTGCATGTTAACCTGCTGTTTAACAAATTTAACTTAAGGTTTGTTCAGGTCTGGACTAATTTCAAATTATGCATATGAGGACTTACCGGATTTGTTATATGTTGATTCCGGCCTCATTTAAACTTGTTGGGTGATGTGATCTTGTGTGCTTCATCCCTTTCCATGAATTGCATCATAATAGACTTGTCTTTCATCATACTTGGTTGAGCATCTTGTCATGTTCTTGTGTTGTGTGTTTACCTTGTTGTGTGCTTCTTCTCGCTAGTTCTTTTCCCTTGCGATCGTGAGGATTCGTTCGTCTACATGTGGTTCGCCTTCGAGGCTACTTCTTTGTCTACTTCATGGAACCGTTCTTCTTCCTTGCGGGATCTCAGGCAAGATGACCATCACCTTGGATACCTTTACTATCATTGCCATGCTTAGTTGTCTCGATGCTATCGTTATATGTCGCGCTACCCATCATTATTGTCAGCCGCTCTCCTTGTTGCCATGAAACCTCTAACCTTTGACACCTTCCTAGCAAACCATTGTTTGGCTATATTACCCGCTTGCTCAGCCCCTCTTATAGCGTTGTTAGTTGCAGGAGAAGATGAAGATCGTTCCATGTTGGAACTTGTTGTTGGAATATCACAATATCTACTATTATTATTAACACACCTATATACTTGGCAATGGGTGGATGGCTTGGCCTTTTGCTCGATGTTTTGTTCAACTCATGCCACCTTAGGAGACAATAAACCGGCGTTATGTTCCTTGATTTTTGTGTTCCTTACACGGTTGGGTATATGGGTGATACGTCCAAAACGTATCTATAATTTCTGCTTGCTCCATGCCTCTTTTGGATGATATTGCTATGTTATTTATACACTTCCATACACTTTTGATCATATTTGGACTAACCTATTAACTCAGTGCACCCCAGTGCCAGTTTCTGTTTTCGGCTGTTTTTGTATTTCAGGTTTTCACATTACGAGAACTGCCAGAAAAAATCCAGAAAAATTATATAAAAAATCAGCGTTCCGGAAGCTTCCATGCGGCCAAAGTGGGGCCGGAGGGGACCCACAGGGGCTCCAGGCGGCCTGCCCACGCGCCCCCCCCCCTCCTGGCCTCGCCGGGGGGGCGCCTGGGCACCCCTGACCCCCTCTGATGCCCCCCTTTGGCATATATTTACACCGTGTCGCGGAAACCCTGATTCCAGACCCCTTTTCTCCAAACGCGATTCCGATCTCCGCCACCATCGCCATCAAGCTTCGGGGGACCAGAATTCCTGCGTCGGCACCCTGCCGGGACGGGGAAGTGCCCCCGGATTCATCTCCATCGACGTTGCTTCCTCCCTCCATGATGCGGGAGTAGTTCCTCCTCGGGGCTGAGGTTCTTACCAGTAGCTATGTGGTCAATTCTCTCTCCCATGATGTGATCTTCGTTGTGACCATAGGCTATGTTAATCTAGGGTGATCCCATGATATTACCCCTTCCTCTATGTATTGGATTGATGTACTCACTTGTCTTTATCTAGTATAATCCCCGAGACCAAGGTGACAGCGGTCTATTGGACATGGATTAGAACAATATTTTCATGAGTGATTTCCTCTCTTGTGTGTTGACTGAAGATTGAGAGTCTCTTGGTGCTTGTCTTTGACTATCCTTTAGATATGTTGTGGTGATTGTGGGACTCTCTTTGGATGGTCGCGGTGACATTGGGAAATCCTTAGATTGAGAACTACGAACTTTGAGGTGTGCTTTTGTAGCCCTACATAATTCTCGTCCTCTCTTGACCACGAAGGAATGACCTCCGAGTGCGTCCCCTTTGCATGTTTTATGGGAAATATCATGTGATTTGATTATGTTAATGTTGTTGGGAGTTGCCACTAGTGAAAGTATGAAGCCTAGGCCTTGTTTCCACCATTGCAATACCATTTGTGCTCACGTTTACCACTTGTTTGCTTGCTGCACTTTTTATTACAGATTTATATTACTTTGTTTTGCCATCCATATCACTTGCCATTTAACATCTCTTCGCCGAACTAGTGCACCTATACATCTGACAAGTGTATTAGGTGTGTTGGGGACACAAGAGACTTCTTGTATTTTAGTTGTAGGGTTGCTTGAGAGAGACCATCTTCAACCTCTACTTCCCTGAGTTCGATAAACCTTAGGTCATCCACTTGAGGGAAATTGTTGCTGTCCTACAAACCTCTGCGCTTGGAGGCCCAACATAGTCTACAAGAGTAGAAGCATGTGTAGACATCAAGCTATTTCTGGCGCCGTTGCCGGGGAGGTGAGCGCTTGAAGGTATATCTTTAGATCTTGCAATTAAATCTTTTTGTTTCTTGTTTTTATTTCACTAGTTATGTTTATGGAAAACCGTGCTATTGGATCGTTGCTTGCGGGAAGACGCCCCACACCTGTGGTGGTTGCTCCTCCCCCTACTGAAATTGTGCCCTATAAAATACCAGCTGGTATTATCGATTATGTTTTGGCTAATCGTTATGCAGGAGACAAACATCCCGGTGAACACTTGATATATCTGTCACAACTATGTTCATTATTTAAGCTTGCAGGTGTATCAAAGGAGTTTGTCATGAGGAAATTATTTGCCTTGTCACTGAAAGGAAAAGCATTGGAATGGTATAGGCTACTAGATGACTCTCACCTGCTGGATTGGGAAGAGATCCAGTCTCTCTTTTACTCCAAGTTTTATCCTCTTCATGAAGTCCATGAGAATAGGAATTATGTTTATAATTTCTATCCTCATGACGGAGAGAGTATAGCTCAAGCTTGGGGGAGACTGAAAACGTTAATGCTAAAATGTCCTAACCATGGGCTCCCCAAAGATATGATTATTACTAATTTCTATGCGAGGCTTTCTCGACAGGATAAAGATTTGCTCGACGCTTCCTCTATGGGTTCTTTCACAAACAAAAAGATTGATGCTAAATGGGAACTCCTTGAAAGAATTCAACGCAACACTGAAGGTTGGGAGATTGACAAAGGTAAAGAGTCAGGTATAATTTATGAGTATGATTGCATTAAGTCCTTTGTTGAAACTACAAGTTTTAATAAGTTTAGTGCTAAGTTTGGGCTTGATTCTCAACTCCTTGTTGATTTCCTCAAATCTTTTGCTTCACATCTTAATATGCCTAAGGAGGATTGGATCAAGTATCATAAACCTTTTAAAGAGACTTGCAAGGAAAATGAAATTGTTCATGATGATTGCAACATGCATGATCCAATTCCTAAAAATGAAGTTTTATATAAGCATGTTAATTTTTGTGGAGTGGATAGACCTTGTGAAAGGCCTATGATTGAAGAAGAGAAGTATTGTAAGCAACATAAGCATGAAAGAACAATCACTTGGGTCAGAGATTTAAATGAAATTGCTAGAGAATTGTGTGACCTTTATCCTTTTACTTGTGAACTTTGCCTTATAGAGGGTCACTTTAATTTTCAATGCATGAACTTTCAAAACATAACTGTTAACCGGTTGTGTGATAACATGATCACCTCTGATCTTTATGATGAGCTTATGTTATTTTTGATGTGTGAAGAGTTATCAGAAAAGACTTCATGGCTAGATGTTAATGCCATAGGAATAAAAAACACTTTGCAAAATTGCCATCTCTATTGTGTTGTTAATTGCCATGAAAATGATTACATAGGTAAGATTATAAAGGAGGGAACTTTACCAAAGTATAAAAATGTCTCTTATATTTCTGCTAATAAAAAGGAGAGTTTCTCCCCAGTTTCCCCTATTGTTTCTAATGATAAACCAAGATATGTGGAGAAGCTTCATCTCCAACCACTCCCTCCTAAGGTTAAGAAGAAGAAAAAGAAGAGGAGGAGGAAGAGGAGCAAGAAAGAAGAAGAATGGGTATCAACCTGGCCTGAGCATATTCCTCCCATCAACTTTTATCCTAACGATTGTAAGTTTAAAGAAGAAGGTGAAGTTTATTGCCTTAATTATCATCTTGATGATACGTCTGTAGGTACTATTGAAGATGATTTTGATTATGATATGCATGTTACTTATTGTGATTGGGAAAATGATGATAATGCTACTTATGATCTTGAAAATCTTTTTGGTACCAACTCTGAAAGTGATGATATGGGAAGCTCTAAGCTTGGGGATGATAGGATTGCAAATCCTTTACCCACTAGTGATGTGATAATTGATAATTCTTTTGCTATTAAGAATAAAGACAACATGATTACAAATATAGTTGCTAGCAATGATAATGCTCTTCTCTACTATGATGATGTCATAAATCCAACCTATAGTGATTATAAAGGTACCTATGACATAAGGAGAAATTATCCTTATGAAACTTGTCATAATCATGGAGGGAATTACTCCCTTGTTGAACACCACCCTCCTAATACACAATTAATCTATAGTGTTCAAGTTGTTTATGATAGTTCTACTCCCACTATTACCAATGAGAAAGATTATGCTTATGTGGAGAGTAAGAGTACCTTTTTGCATGTGGATCATGGTAACAATGCTTTATGTGATGCTTATATTGTTGAGTTCATCCATGATGCCACTGAAATTTATAATGAGAGAGGGAGACTTGGTTCTAAATATCTTAATTATAAGAAGTTTCCTCTCTTTATGGTGAATATTTTGAAGTTATGCTTGTTTTGCCTTCCTATGCTAGTTGATTTGTGCTTCAATGAATTATTCTATTGCAATATTCCTATGCATAGGAAGCATGTTAGGCTTAAATGTGTTTGGTATTTGCTTCTTGATGCTCTCTTTTGTTCTTCAGCTCTTATTCCTACGAAAGCATCATTAAAGTCTTAAGCCTATCTTTATGGCTATAAAGAAAGAGCTCTAGGGAGACAACCCTTGTTATGTTTACTTTCAGTTTTAGTGGTCTTGATGTTTGTTACTACTGTAGCAACATCATTGTATCTTTATTTTTCAGCTTTGTGCCAAGTTTAGCCTCTGATTGCAAGAAAGTTCAAAAGTTGTGACGTGCTGTCTAGGAAACAGATTATGTCCTTGGATAGAAAAATTCTTATAAAATCACCAAATCATCTTTCTGGTCTGAATTTTTTCGACAGCGTGCTCTATATAATTGTCTTTTGTGCTTCTGTTTTGAGTTTTTTTATTAGAGTTGCAGAAGTGCCCCGGAAAAATCATTTACTACCTGCTGTTCTGTTTTTCACAGATTCTGTCCTATTTTGCCTTTCCTTCATTTTGCAAACCTAGAGCTTGCTTTTTCTTTGCAAAAACCTTTTGGAAATCTTGAGAAACAGTAGATCTTCAAGAATATCCTTATTTCCAGCAAGGAAAAATTATTTTATTATGGGTACTAACCTCGCTAATCAGATTATGATGAGTTATGTATGAAGGGAGTTTTCAAGTGTGCGAGGGAAGATGATAAAAAGATTCAGGAGTGTCAAACGCTCAAGCTTGGGGATGCCCCCATGCACCCCCAAGAAATATTCAAGAAGACTCAAGCGTCTAAGCTTGGGGATGCCCCCGTGCATCCCCTTCTCCATCAACATTATCAGTTCATCTTTCGTTCCACTATATTTTTATCACTTCATGTGTTATGTGCTATGCTTGGAGCGTCTTGCTTTTAGTTTCCTTTTTAGTTTTCTTTAGCTTTGCTTGCTTTTCATAACGAGTTGGAACTCAGCCTTCTTTGTGTGGGAGAGAAACACGCTCCACTTCAACCTAGAACACAACATAGAATTTTCATGTCTATCCTTGATGTGTGTGTTCTTTGTCTTTCAATAGCTACTATCATGTTCAGCTCTTAGTTTTCATGCTTATCTTTTTAAATAGCTTTTGTTTAGTTGGTTACTGGAACTCTCTTGAGTTATCATGCTTATCTTGTTAAGAGAGTTGGCTTCTGTTGCACTGGTTGATATGTCCGTGATAAAAATGCTATTTGCATAATGGTGCTTAGTAGTTCATGTTTTCTTATGGTTAGTCTCAAATAGCTGGGGGGTTCTCAATGTGTTATTGGAGTACCAACATGATTTGTTTGCCTATGATGTGGTATGTTTAGTAATATCTTCCTTCGAAGAATTTATTTTAATTGACTTGGCGTATGCTCACGCATATTTAAGACTGTAAAGAAAGTCTGTCAAGCCTTGATGATCTTTTGTTTTTGAGTAGCGATATAACTTCCATGCCTGATTCAATGTTGCTTTGTCGCTCTGCATGATTATGACCGTCATTGCTCTCTTAGTTGGTCGCTCCCAGTCTTTTGCTAACCTTCGCCTGTACTAAGCGGACTGACTGCTTGTGCATCCACATCCTTTTAATCCAGTTATGCCATATGAGTCCACCGTATCTTCCTACATGGTATTTACCTGCCATTCCTAACGGAGACTTGCATGTACCATCTCGAAATTATTCAAAGAAAAAGCATTCCTATTTTGTGCCTCTGTTTTAAGTTCATGAGGAAGTAGTAGTTAATTCATGATCTTTTTAAGTTGGACAAGCTTCACCCCGGGATTGCATGTATAATGTGCAAACCCATAATACGAGAAGGAACTGGCATTGAGTGCGCCCGGCTCAAAAAGATAATATAACAAACAAACCCTCCTTCACGCTTTGTTCATGAGAAATCAGAAAACTTTGGCAGTGATAAACAAAGGAGATTAAGAGGATGTGATCGTCCTCATTCGGGAGCCGTTCCTCGAAACTTGTCCATCTCAAGAAGTGATTGAGTTGTCTGCTAGCATTCGTTGACGAAACATGCATGATCTAAAAAAAATTATTACCTCTGTTTTAAAACCAAGAGCTCTGGTACATGTTTTGTCTTTGTTTCCGACTACGGGTTTTCAACCTTGCCAACAAAAGCCACGGTTCGAGAGTCTCCACCTTCTTTTAAAAGCACCAACTACTGAGAGCATGATTGTCATTCTGAGTGTAATGTGCATTGTCCCAAAGTAGCATTCTCAAGCAGTGATTGTGATATCGTTTATTTTGAAATCATTGTATCTAGTCATCACTTAAACCTTGGAGGTGCCCCTGCATTTATGTTTTGCTTCACTAAAGGGGGCAAGCTAGATATCACTTTATCATATTTGCAGATCATGTTCATTACAAATCTATTTGATGTTTCAATATCATATTGTAAAACTTTCAGTTCTTTGTGATTTTCTCATGAGGCAACTTAATTACTATAGATTCATTGTCTCAGGTAGCTTTTGTCATATGACTATGAAAAAATCATATATGGTTAATAGCATGTCACCACAGAAATTATTCTTGTTATCATTTACCTACTCGAGGACGAGCAGGAATTAAGCTTGGGGATGTTGATACGTCCAAAATGTATCTATAATTTCTGCTTACTCCATGCCTCTTTTGGGTGATATTGCTATGTTATTTATACACTTCCATACACTTTTGATCATATTTGGACTAACCTATTAACTCAGTGCACCCCAGTGCCAGTTTCTGTTTTCGACTGTTTTTGTATTTCAGGTTTTCACATTACGAGAACTGCCAGAAAAAATCTAGAAAAATTATATAAAAAATCAGCGTTCCGGAAGCTTCCATGCGGCCAAAGTGGGGCCGGAGGGGACCCACAGGGGCTCCAGGCGGCCTGCCCACGCGGCCTCCCCTCCTGGCCGCGCCGGGGGGGGGCGCCTGGGCACCCCTGACCCCCTCTGATGCCCCCCTTTGGCATATATTTACACCGTGTCGCGGAAACCCTGATTCCAGACCCCTTTTCTCCAGACGCGATTCCGATCTCCGCCGTCATCGCCATCAAGCTTCGGGGGACCAGCATTCCTGCGCCGGCACCCTGCCAGGACGGGGAAGTGCCCCCGGATTCATCTCCATCGACGTTGCTTCCTCCCTCCATGATGCGGGAGTAGTTCCTCCTCGGGGCTGAGGTTCTTACCAGTAGCTATGTGGTCAATTCTCTCTCCCATGATGTGATCTTCATTGTGATCATAGCCTATGTTAATCTAGGGTGATCCCATGATATTTCCCCTTCCTCTATGTATTGGATTGATGTACTCACTTGTCTTTATCTAGTATAATCCCCGAGACCAAGGTGACAGCGGTCTATTGGACATGGATTAGAACAATATTTTAATGAGTGATTTCCTCTCTTGTGTGTTGATTGAAGATTGAGAGTCTCTTGGTGCTTGTCTTTGACTATCCTTTAGATATGTTGTGGTGATTGTGGGACTCTCTTTGGATGGCCGCGGTGACATTGGGAAATCCTTAGATTGAGAACTACGAACTTTGAGGTGTGCTTTTGTAGCCCTACATAATTCTCGTCCTCTCTTGACCACGAAGGAATGAGCTCCGAGTGCGTCCCCTTTGCATGTTTTATGGTAAATATCATGTGATTCGATTATGTTAATGTTGTTGGGAGTTGCCACTAGTGAAAGTATGAAGCCTAGGCCTTGTTTCCACCATTGCAATACCATTTGTGCTCACGTTTACCACTTGTTTGCTTGCTGCACTTTTTATTACAGATTTATATTACTTTGTTTTGCCATCCATATAACTTGCCATTTAACATCTCTTCGCCGAACTAGTGCACCTATACATCTGACAAGTGTATTAGGTGTGTTGGGGACACAAGAGACTTCTTGTATTTTAGTTGCAGGGTTGCTTGAGAGAGACCATCTTCAACCTCTACTTCCCTGAGTTCGATAAACCTTAGGTCATCCACTTGAGGGAAATTGCTGCTGTCCTACAAACCTCTGCGCTTGGAGGCCCAACATAGTCTACAAGAGTAGAAGCGTGTGTAGACATCAATGGGGACCCCTTGACAGTTCGTGTTTGAATAAAACTCCTCAAGCAAGGCCCAACATTGGTTTTATTTTCTCATAATAACAACTTAATTAATTAATTAATTACATAGGGAGTTAGCGCTACCCGAGGATTCTTTCTACATAGGAGGGGGGCAGTGCTGATGGTGTTGGTCCCAAATGAGGAGACTGCAGGGCCACTGCGGGGAAACTCGAGGATGGGCTCCCGTAGGCTCGCCCATCCGGTCGTGGCCTGAGACGAGATACACGCGGCTACTATCAGGGTGTCGACACACCGGGAGGTCTTGCTGGACTTGTTTTACCATTGTCAAAATGTCTTGTGCACCGGGATTCCGAGCCTGATCGGATTGTCCCTTATATAAGGGGTAATATTATTATTATCTCTGCTGATCGTGAGAGCTTTGAAGGAAATATGCCCTAGAGGCAATAATAAAGTTATTATTAATTTCCTTATATCATGATAAATGTTTATTATTCATGCTAGAATTGTATTAACCGGAAACTTAGTACATGTGTGAATACATAGACAAAATAGAGTGTCCCTAGTATGCCTGTAGCGACCACGATCCGAATGGACCGAAGTCTCTGTGTTCTGTGTCATCCCTGGATCGGTATGCCGACACACACAGTACTCGAGGATTTATAACGGAGGTAAATCACATGTATTAACTATCGTAAATACTATTACCTCAATCGGTCATAGCGGAAGCAACAAAGGTTGTGGATTCCCATCAACACCAACGGCAAAGTGGAGTGTAGAAACCGTAACCCCTAACGTATCACTTACTCTTCGTAAGATAATCCTGCAACATGAGACGTTGCAGCCACAAAGGGTCAGTACATTGAATGTACTGGCAAATTCACACTGTAATGGTAATGATGAACAAAGCCTACAACTACATGCATATTTGGCTGGTGGAGGCTGTAAGGTTAAAGTTTTTGCATTAAGCCAATTTCTCCCTACAACAAAGGAATGCATTTTATTTAACTACTTTGTTAAATTTAAATCATGAACAATTGAGAATGGTACCCCCACCTCAATCCCAAATTAAAGTCATCATTAACCCAACAAATTAAATTATGGAGTGATGAGATCAACAAATAATCCACTTCTAGATACTCAAAGATGTCCATAACCGGGGACGCGGCTACTCATGAATAGTTTGTACACTCTGCAGAGGTTTGTGCACTTTTCCCACAAGACTCGATCGCCTCCGTTTGGTTTCTCGCACTGCATGGTGTTTGAGAAACGGATGACCGAGACACAGTCTTTCCGAAGAGGTCCCCTTAACCAGATAGATAGGCCGGTACACCTACAAACCCTCTACATCTGCTAGCCCATCATGGAAAGGTTTCCGACAACTTACTCAACTATGCCAGAGCCCATATTGGCATGTGGCTGCACATGGAAGTTTCTAGGCATGAAAATATTATATGATCCCTTTGAGCCTAGGTGGCATTCCAATAGGACAATCACACGGAACCCCGGGATTTCCTAGGACAACACAGGCATCACCAGGTGTCTGGGCAATCCACTGGTTCACTCCCAGGGTGCCCCAAACCAATCCACCCAGATGTGTATTCAAGTAGCCACCTTAAGTTGAATCCTTAATTAATAACTCACATCTGTCATGGATTTCACTCAAACCCAAACCACGTCTATGAGCATAGCATGGCAACCTAAGTAAACGTAGAAGTAACTCCCAGGGGTTTGAAAATAATGCAGGTAATAGGTTCTACCTCAATCTACTTCCCAGTCCCACAAGTTAAAAGATCCTATAGATGCAATGTGTTTGAGGATATAACTAATGCAATGAAAATTGGGTATTGGAAAATATGATCAAAGTGTGAACTTGCCTGCAATGTTGATGAAGATGATTCGCACTCAAAACTCTTGATATCTCTACTCGTCACACTCCGGTCAATCTATCGTAAGCAAGCAATAGTAACCACACATAAGCAATCACTCAGAAAGATCGGACAGAACGAATAAACACTTCGGAAAACTGCGAAAACAAAACGAATGACTCTTGAAACATAAAACAATTTCCAACAGTACCAAAATTATGTGAATTTGGCCTTATCAGAACGTTTAGGTCAAGAGCTTCGATTTGCAAAAAGAATCAACTGAAACAGAGTTACGAAACTCAAGTTATGATCAAACGAAGTTCAAATCTGAAACTTGTTGAATTCAAATTTTAAAATTTTCAGAAACATTTTAAAGTTGTTTTACTGGAAAGACGGGATCGTAACGAAGACGTGGGCGTTGGTTTCGTTGGATTTGTACTAACCGGTAAAAAGTTACGGTCGTTTAAAGTTCAGGGGCTAAACTATAAATAAAGTATTTACATCTAAGTCCCTGGCAGAAAATTAAAAGAAAAAGAAAAAAGCTAATGAGCGAACGCTCGCTACTGAACCCTAAATAGTGAACGGTCTCTAAATAGATCTAATAAAAAACGGTCTAAGAAGAAAACAGAACAACCAGGGAACCGGGGTTTTTACCTAGCGGTTTTTATTAAAACCCGCGGGTTCTGGTGGCCGATCGGGCGGTTTTTCCGCGGGGCGGATTGGCTTCACCGGCGGTGAACTCCGGCGAGGCCTGCGGCGGGCGGTGGTGGGCGTGCGGCGAGGCGCGGTGGTGGGCAGCGGCGGCTGCGCGGAGCGGCGAGGCAGGCGAGGGGGGGCGAGGCGCGGCTGCGGGATGCGAGGGGAGGCAGCAGCAGCAGGCAGCGGCGGCGAGCGATGCGGCGGCGGCGGCTTGGCGATGCGGGGCAGCGGGCTCGGGCGGCGCCCTTTTATAGGAGGAGAGGGTCGGGGCCTGGCTTGGGGAAGGGGGCGAGGCAGGGGAGTCCGGAGGCGGCACGCGCGGCGGCGACGATGCCGTGGTGGAGCTTTCCTCCGTCGGGAGCTCGGGGACGAGCGGCTGGGCGGGGCCTGGCGACTAGCTGGGCCGGCCCAGTTCGGTCGGGGAGAGAGATTTGTTTTTTTTAACTGACAAAAGAAAAGGAATAAAATAAAAAAAACTAAAATATTATATAGGTATATAATATATCAAAATTAGCAGAAAAATAAATCCTACAACATGAACATTTTCCTACTGTCAAATAAAATGCCCACAAATTCTAATAAATCAAAAGGTCCTACTATTGCAATTAACACCAAATAAAATCACTTTAAAATACCAAAAAAGAATTCAAATATATTTCTCTCCAATTTTCTGTTGTAGGGAATCATGTTACCCTATTTTCCATGTAGTTTATTTTTGGAGAAAAATAATTTGAATAAAACCCAAATATCTCAATATTTCAAATTGAGTTCCAGAAAACTTCCAACTCATATTTCCTATATTTTGAAGAAGTCATTTTATCTTCTCTCGGGAAAATCATTGAGTTGCTTAAAGTTTCTGAATTCGAGAATATTTCGAGGATGAAATTCAAAATCCTTTCAAACCCTTTATCATTTAAAATAAATGGAAGAAGTCATATTATCTTCACTCTAGGGTTTTGTGTTGAAAAGAAATTGAATTCCCGGAGATAAAAAAGCAAAGTGAAAGTTTTGGGAAAGTCATTTTATTCCCTCTCATTTAACTTTCAAAAGTTTCAAATTTCACTCAATTTCACTCAGCACATCAAACAGCAATCAAATCTATCTATTTATTATAACATTCCAAAATTTAAAATTTTGGGATGTTACAAACCTACCACACTTAAAATGAATCTCGTCCTCGAGATTCGGAGAGGCTAGCAAGAATTAGGTTAGGGTTTGGGGGTCTTCTAACAAATCCACTGATGGGTGTGGTCTAGTGTGCTACCACACTTAGAAACAAGGTCACGGTTCTAACAAAACTCAGGTACTCCGTCCTTTGGGTTGACAGCGTCGGTCCTCTCAAATCTTCAGGGTATTTCCTTCTCTGGCTCTTTCGGAAGTGGCATAACCTTTGCCCTCAATTCTTGTATCCTTTCATCCTGATACGGTCCTTTCGAGACTGATTCCTCTTAACTAACAGGTCTGACACCAATACTAAACAAATATCGATCTCTCATGGTGGTCATCAACCAAATTAATTGGGTCCCTGCAGAAAACATGTCTGGGCTTCATCCTCACCGTATATCCTACGGTTGGCAACAACATGCCGTGTACAAGGGAAAAATTCTATACCATTATAAGGTTTTAAACAAAGTTTTGACATCGTCGTCTCTCTACTATAGGTAAGTCACTCAGATTTACCATCCCGTATAAGAGAGGTGAATAATAAGAGTAAGTCGGTATGGTGATCAATCCATCCCGCACCCAAATCATTACCTTGTATATGGTTTAGTGAATCTCGCATTCTAACACTCGGTCATCCTCACAAGCATTGCAGAATTTCTCTTGTCGACAAACTAAGTTCGAATAAAATCCATTGATTCTGCAAGCCAAACAACCATCTATCGTGTTTCACAACCCTCGGGTTAACGTAACCACCTATAAGATCGTATGTTGGCAAAGTCGTAACGTTTTCCAGGGGTTTTCCTTCAGCAATGGTGAGCTTGCTTTATTGACAGGTCCTGGGGCCTGTGGGTTATGGATCATCTCATACTTGTCACTAGTAACGCTTGGTCTCATCATTGGGTTGCAACTGGTCATACTTCCAACATCCAACTACCTTGTTTTTTCTTAAATCCATCCAATTACACTTTACTTCTCTGTGGGTAAAACTACAATGTAATTACTCAGACTCACCTTTGGGCAATCCACTCCAAGTCTGACATAACTAACCACTAGCTAGTGTATTCGGGTAACGGTGTTGGATTCTACCACACTTAAAATGAATAACACTAGTTTCTTCAAAATCTCCTTCCATGCATCATGTCTCCACTCATCACCTTTGTAGTAACAACTCATAGAATCCAAATCAATACCATGATGCCAACTGTATTGATTCTCAACTTACTACGATCTAATGCACTTCCATTGCATGCTTCAACTCCAATACTTAGCACAAAACTCCTTCTTCGTGGTACAATCTATAGCAAAATAAACTGCTTTACTACAGCAGATACACATAACTAATGACAAGTCTCGTGGTTCCCTTGTAATTATGTAGCCTCCTTAGGTCCTCGGCTAAAGGGTCCACGTCAGAACTTGTATATTCTTATTCCATTCCTTGGAGTCACTATTGCTCCCCACTTCAGCATTACACCCTGTTAAAATCCAATTATACTTATTTCCTTCACAACCTTGGGGTAAGCTTCATATCAAACATACACTCCAACTTATTTGGGCGAACTCCACTACTTGGGGCAACACTTTCCTTTTTTATTGGTCCAGGGTTCACTCAGTAAGGTTCAACTAATCAAAATGCACTGGTTCATCCATAATCCATATTCTCCTCATATCAAATCTTTCATTACTTCTTGAACCAGTATTCAACACTCCGGTTACAAGGTGCTTCACTACAAATGTTGCCATCCACATAGTGGGGTATGGTCAAACATTCCTCCCATCTTTATTCCTTTGTCCTAGCTAAGGACGCTTCAGTCCCATGGAAATTGTACAATGTGATTCTTAAAATCATCAATCTTTTGCTTCATCCTATTGGTCGTGTGCTTCATCTCCACCATCTCTGCATGCATCATACTCACGCATCCCTGAGTAAAACGAAGTCTTGCTTCAAGTATTTCTCCAATCTGACGTATGGCCTCCATAGCAGCTTTACGAACAGAATCGAAGAATGTTGTTCGCGGAACTCGGGAGATGAAAAAGTATTGACCCATAGTCTTTGGGCAAACTCCTTTCACACGATGGAGGTGTACCTCCATGTACCATAGTTCAACTCCATTCTCCATGAAGGAATAACCCTTGTAAACTGCATCTCCTTCCAGGTGAATATGCTTCATCATGTCCTTCAGGATCTTTGGGTAATCCTGGTTGCTAGTCAGGGTCATGATGGTTTCCGGGCCTTTGATAAAAGACTCGTAAAGGGTTGTCATCTGTAGGCATAAGACAGAAGGGTTCTCAGGACAACATACGGACATCCTTGGGTAAAACGAGGTCTTTGTTCGAGAAAGGTTTGGGGTCAACTGGTCCATGGGTTCTAGGTTTTGGTCGCGGTGAGATAGCAAGAGAGGCACTCACAATCATCCAACAACTCATAACATTTCCTTTTTAGCTCTCAATATATCAACTTCTATTGCTTCACGAACTATTACAATGTTATTTCCATACTCAACTCAACATTGTAAAAAAGGGTGTTCCACTTTTAGTTACATGCTTCATTCTAATTTCCAAATCTCAACTACTCTGATCATCCTTCCTGTGGTCTGAACTTCTCTGGCAAAATGCCCTACTTCCTTGCAGCGTAAACTAATGACATAAGACAAATCTAGGGACTTCATGGCGACTATCCTGGTTCACTGGATTTTCCGCTTCCTGGTTGGGCAGTTGCTAGCATAATGTACTAAATCCTTGCACCGGTAACATGTGATGTGACTCAGGTCCTTTTCCGCAGAAATTGGGTTCTTCTGGGGACACATGCTCTTTCTCTTCCTCGTCTTCTTCGTTCCTATCAATTCTTCTAGCTTTTGTGGATCAAACTCCACTTCTTCTGTCGGGAAGTCTCCCAGATACTCATGGTTTTCCTTCGTGCAATGCTGTGAAAGGTGTCCTTCTTTTCCACATGAGTAACAAGCACGTGAGTAATATCTATCTAGTCCTTCTCCATCAGGGTCGTCAATATCTTCCTCCATCGCGGATTCCCTTAAGGTTTCCTTGAGGACTTCTTTCATTCCTTCTTTCTTCTGCTGGACAGTTCGTTGCACCATGGGGTAAATGTGACACTGAGCAGGGTAGTGGGTAGTCCCTTCACACAAGAAACAAGAAATCTGCCTAGTTGGGCATTCTTCAGCTAGGTGACTTCCTTCACAATTAGGGCATTCATCCTTATGCTCCTCCTGGGTGTGTCCTACTTCTCCACAAATCCTGCAGGCACAACGTTTCTTCTTCGGGTTGTCACCACACTCTCGGATGAGAAGTGATTTTAACAGAATCTTCTTGAATTCCTTCCAACTTCCCGCTCCATTACATCCTTGTTTGGCTTGATGCATCTTCCTCCATGTTGCAGCACCTTTTGTAAAGTACTGAAGAGCGTATTGAACCTCATACTTCCTTGCTACCAAATTCTTCCTGAAGTGGTCCTCCATGTTTTGTATCCATAACTCTGCCTCCGGCTGGGTCATTGGTCCAGAGATTTCAAATCTATCTTCAGTCATCCTCTATTGGTTCCAAGGGTTTTGGGATGAGATTCAGAAGAGATAGAGAGAGTTACACTCAATACAAACAAAAGTTTGAAAAGACGGATTTAGTTTGTGGCCGTCAGAAAACATCAAACAAATGACGGCTGACAATCGTCGCATCGTAAGTACATAACAGGGGTTTGGTCTTCTAAAGGTCATCATCTCTTCAAAGTTGTCAACTCTTCAAATCTTCGGAGTATCCATTGTTGTAGCTTCAACACTTCCAATGCATAGTGAAATCCTCTTTACTCCGAAGTGGTCCAAATGGTAAAGGGTATTGTCTAACTATTTAAGGTAAGAGGGAAGGTTTTGACAAAGCTCGGAAAAGAAGAGAGATAAGAATCTTATGAAAATGATAGTTTTAGAGAAAACACTTCCTATGGACTGGCTAGTTTCTAGGGTCACGTCCTACAGTCAACATGTGCTCTGATACCATCTTGTAGCGACCACGATCCGAATGGACCGAAGTCTCTGTGTTCTGTGTCATCCCTGGATCGGTATGCCGACACACACAGTACTCGAGGATTTATAACAGAGGTAAATCACATGTATTAAGTATCGTAAATACTATTACCTCAATCGATCATAGCGGAAGCAACAAAGGTTGTGGATTCCCATCAAACCAACGACAAAGTTGAGTGTAGAAACCGTAACCCCTAACGTATCACTTACTCGTCATAAGATAATCCTGCAACATGAGACGTTGCAGCCACAAAGGGTTAGTACATTGAATGTACTGGCAAATTCACACTGTAATGGTAATGATGAACAAAGCCTACAACTACATGCATATTCGGCTGGTGGAGGATGTAAGGTTAAAGTTTTTGCGTAAAGCCAATTTTTCCCTACAACAAAGGAATGCATTTTACTTAACTACTTTGTTAAATTTAAATCATGAACAATTGAGAATGGTACCCCCACCTCAATCCCAAATTAAAGTCATCATTAACCCAACAAATTAAATTATGGAGTGATGAGATCAACAAATAATCCACTTCTAGATACTCAAAGATGAACATAACTGGGGATACGGCTACTCATGAATAGTTTGTACACTCTGCAGAGGTTTGTACACTTTTCCCACAAGACTCGATCGCCTCCGTTAGGTTTCTCGCACTGCATGGTGTTTGAGAAACAGATGATCGAGACACAGTCTTTCCGAAGAGGTCCTCTTAACCGGATAGATAGGCCGGTACACCTACAAACCCTCTACATCTGCTAGCCCATCATGGAAAGGTTTCCCACAACTTACTCAACTATGCCAGGGCCCATATTGGCATGTGGCTGCACATGGAAGTTTCTAGGCATGAAAATATTATATGATCCCTTTGAGCCTGGGTGGCATTCCAATAGGACAATCACACGGAACCCCGGGATTTCCTAGGACAACACTGGCATCACCAGGTGTCCGGGCAATCCACTGGTTTACTCCCAGGGTGCCCCAAACCAATCCACCCAGATGTGTATTCAAGTAGTCACCTTAAGTTGAATCCTTAATTAATAACTCACATCTGTCATGGATTTCACTCAAACCCAAAACACATCTACGAGCATAGCATCGCAACCTAAGCAAACGTAGAAGTAACTCCCAGGGGTTTGAAAATAATGCAGGTAATAGGTTCTACCTCAATCTACTTCCCAGTCCCACAAGTTAAAAGATCCTACTAATGCAATGTGTTTGAGGATATAACTAATGCAATGATAACTGGGTATTGGAAAATATGATCAAAGTGTGAACTTGCCTGCAATGTTGATGAACATTATTCGCACTCAAAACTCTTGATATCTCTACTCGTCACACTCCGGTCAATCTATCGTAAGCAAGCAATAGTAACCACACATAAGCAATCACTCAGAAAGATCGGACAGAACGAATAAACACTTCGGAAAACTTCAAAAACAAAATGAATGACTCTTGAAACATAAAACAATTTCCAACAGTACCAAAATTATGTGAAATTGGCCTTATCAGAACGTTTAGGTCAAGAGCTTCGATTTGCAAAAAGAATCAACTGAAACGGAGTTACGAAACTCAAGTTATGATCAAACGAAGTTCAAATCTAAAACTTGTTGAATTCAAATTTTAAAATTTTCAGAAACATGTTTAATTTGTTTTAATGGAAAGTGGGGATCGCAACGAAGACGTGGGCGTTGGTTTCGTTGGATTTGGACTAACCGGTAAAAAGTTACGGTCGTTTAAAGTTCAGGGGCTAAACTATAAATAAAGTATTTACATCGAAGTCCCTGGCAGAAAATTAAAAGAAAAAGAAAAAGCTAATGAGCGAACGCTCTCTACTGAACCCTAAATAGTGAACGGTCTCTAAATAGATCTAATAAAAAAACGGTCTAAGAAGAAAACCGAACAACCAGGGAACCGGGGTTTTTACCTAGCGGTTTTTATTAAAACCCGCAGGTTCGGGCGGCGGATCGGGCGGTTTTTCCGCGGGGCGGATTGGCTCCACCGTCGGTGAACTCCGGCGAGACCTGCGGCGGGCGGTGGTGGGCGTGCGGCGAGGCGCGGTGGTGGGCAGCGGCGGCTGCGCGGAGCGGCGAGGCAGGCGAGGGGGGGCGAGGCGCGGCTGCGGGATGCGAGGGAAGGCAGCAGCAGCAGGCAGCGGCGGCGAGCGATGCGGCGGCGGCGGCGGCTTGGCGATGCGGGGCAGCGGGCTCGGGCGGCGCCCTTTTATAGGAGGAGAGGGTCGGGGCCTGGCTTGGGGAAGGGGGCGAGGCAGGGGAGTCCGGAGGCGGCACGCGCGGCGGCGACGATGCCGTGGTGGAGCTGGCTTCCGTCGGGAGCTCGGGGACGAGCGGCTGGGCTGGGCCTGGCGACTAGCTGGGCCGGCCCAGTTCGGTCGGGGAGAGAGATTTGTTTTTTTTAACAGACAAAAGAAAAGGAATAAAATAAAAAAACTAAAATATTATATAGGCATACAATATATCAAAATTAGCAGAAAAATAAATCCTACAACATGAACATTTTCCTACTGTCAAATAAAATGCCCACAAATTCTAATAAATCAAAAGGTCCTACTATTGCAATTAAAACCAAATAAAATCACTTTAAAATACCAAAAAAGAATTCAAATATATTTCTCTCCAATTTTCTGTTGTAGGGAATCATGTTACCCTATTTTCCATGTAGTTTATTTTTGTAGAAAAATAATTTGAATAAAACCCAAATAACTCAATATTTCAAATTGAGTTCCAGAAAACTTCCAACTCATATTTCCTATATTTTGAAGAAGTCATTTTATCTTCTCTCGGGAAAATCATTGAGTTGCTAAAAGTTTCTGAATTCGAGAATATTTTGAGGATGAAATTCAAAATCCTTTCAAACCCTTCATCATTTAAAATAAATGGAAGAAGTCATATTATCTTCACTCTAGGGTTTTGTGTTGAAAAGAAATTGAATTCCCGGAGATCAAAAAGCAAAGTGAAAGTTTTGGGAAATCATTTTATTCCCTCTCATTTAACTTTCAAAAGTTTCAAATTGCACTCATTTTCACTCAGCACATCAAACAACAATCAAATCTATCTATTTATTATAACATTCCAAAATTTAAAATTTTGGGATGTTACAATGCCTCTACTAGACTAGCTCATTGATCAAAGATGGTTATGTTTCTTAACCATAGACATGAGTTGTCATTTGATCAATGGGTTCACATCATTAGGAGAATGATGTGATGGACTAGACCCATCCGTTAGCTTAGCACTATGATCGTTTAGTTTTACTGCTATTGCTTTCTTCATGACTTATACATGTTCCTATGACTATGAGATTATGCAACTCCCGAATACCGGAGGAACACCTTTTGTGCTATCAAACGTCACAACGTAACTGGGTGATTATCAAGATGCTCTACAGGTGTCTCCGAAGGTGTTCGTGGTGTTGGCATAGATCAAGAATAGGATTTGTCACTCCGAGTGTCGGAGAGGTATCTTTGGGCCATCTCGGTAATACACTTCATAATAAGCCTTGCAAGCAAATGACTAATGAGTTAGTCAAGAGATGATGTATTACGGAACGAGTAAAGAGACTTGCCGGTAACGAGCTTAACTAGGTATGGTGATACCGACGATCGAATCTCGGGAAAGTAACATAACGATGACAAAAGGAACAACATATGTTGTTATGCGGTTTGACCGATAAAGATCTTCGTAGAATATGTAGGAACCAATATGAGCATCCAGGTTCCGCTATTGGTTATTGGCCGGAGATGAGTCTCGGTCATGACTACATAGTTCTCGAACCCGTAGGGTCCGCACGCTTAACGTTTGATGACGATCGGTATTATGAGTTTATGAGTTTTGATGTACCGAAGGTAGTTCGGAGTCCCGGATGAGATCGGGGACATGACGAGGAGTCTCGAAATGGTCGAGACGTAAAGATCGATATATTGGACGACTATATTCGGACATCAGAAAGGTTCCGAGTGATTCGGGTATTTTTCGGAGTACCGGAGAGTTACGGGAATTCGCCGGGGAGTATATGGGCCTTATTGGGCTTTAGGGGAAAGGGAGAGAGGAGGCTTCGCCCCTCCCATGGCTTGGTCCGAATTGGACTAGGGAGAGGGGCTGCGCCCCCTCCTTCCTTCTCTTCTCTTTCCCTTTCCTTCTCTCCTACTCCTACTACTTGGAAGGGCTCCTAGTTCTACTAGGAAAGGGGGAATCCTACTACCGGCGGGAGTAGGACTCCCCTAGGGCGCGCCATAGAGAGGGCCGACCCTCCCTCTCCTCCACTCCTTTATATACGGGGGTAGAGGCACCCCATAGACACACAAGTTGATCAGTTGATCTCTCCCAACCGTCTGCGGTGCCCTCCTCCACAGTAACACACCTCGGTCATATCGTTGCAGCGCTTAGGCGAAGCCCTGCGACGGCAACTTCATCATATCCGTCACCACGCCGTCGTGCTAACGAAACTCTCCCGTGAAGCTCAACTGGATCAAGAGCTCGTGGGACGTCATCAAGCTAAACGTGTGCTGAACGCGGAGGTGCCGTACGTGCGGTACTTGATCGGTTGGATTGCGAAGAAGTTCAACTACATCAACCGCGTCACTAGATGCTTCCGCTTCCGATCTACGAGGGTACGTACACACACTCTCCCCTCTCGTTGCTATGCATCTGTTAGATAGATCTTGCGTGATCGTAGGAAAATTTTGAAAATACTACGTTCCCCAACAGTGGCATCATGAGCCAGGTCTATGCGTAGATGATATGCACGAGTAGAACACAATGAGTTGTGGACGATAATAGTCATACTGCTTACCAGCATGTCATACTTTGTTTCAGCGGTATTGTCAGATGAAGCGGCCCGGACCGACATTACGCATATGCTTACGCGAGACTGGTTTCACCGTTATGAGCACCCGTTGCTTAAAGGTGACTGGCGGGTGTCTGTCTCTCTTACTTTAGCTGAATCAAGTATGGCTACGCCCGGTCCTTGTGAAGGTTAAAACAGCACATACTTGACGAAACATCGTTGTTGTTTTTCTATGCGTAGGTAAGAACGGTTCTTGCTAAGCCCGTAGCAGCCACGTAAAACTTGCAACAACAAAGTAGAGGACGTCTAACTTGTTTTTGCAGGGCATGTTGTGATGTGATATGGTCAAGACATGATGAGTTATACGGTTTTGTATGAGATGATTATGTTTTGTAAAGTTATCGGCAACTGGCAGGAGCCATATGGTTGTCGCTTTATTGTATAAAATGCAATCGCCATGTAATTGCTTTACTTTATCACTAAGAGGTAGCGATAGTCGTAGAAGCAATAGTTGGCGAGACGACAACGATGCGACGATGAAGATCAAGGTGTCGCGCTGGTGACGAAGGTGATCATGACGGTGCTTTGAAGATGGAGATCAAAAGCACATGATGATGATGGCCATATCATGTCACATATTTTGATTGCATGTGATGTTTATCTTATTATGCTTCTTATTTTGCTTAGTACGACGGTAGCATTATAAGATGATCCCTTACAAAATTTCAAGGTATAAGTGTTCTCCCTAAGTATGCACCATTGCGAAAGTTCGTTGTGTTGAGACACCACGTGATGATCGGGTGTGATAAGCTCTACGTTCAAATACAACGGGTGTAAGCCAGTTTTGCACACGCAGAATACTCGGGTTAAACTTGACGAGCCTAGCATATGCAGATATGGCCTCGGAACACTGGAGACCGAAAGGTCGAGCGTGAATCATATAGTAGATATGATCAACATAAGATGTTCACCATTGAAAACTACTCCATCTCACGTGATAATCGGACATGGTTTAGTTGATTTGGATCAAGTGATCATTTAGATGACCAGAGGGATGTCTATCTAAGTGGGAGTTCTTCAAGTAATATGATTAATTGAACTTTAATTTATCATGAACTTAGTCCTGGTAGTATTAGCATATTTGTGTTGTAGATCAATAGCTCGCGATATAGCTCCCCGTTTATCTTATATGTTCCTAGAGAAATATAAGTTGAAAGATGTTAGTAGCAATGATGCGGACTAGGTCCGTGATCTGAGGATTATCCTCATTGCTGCACAGAAGTATTATGTCCTTGATGCACCGCTAGGTGACGAATCTATTGCAGGAGCAGATTGTAACACCCCAAATTTTTTAGTTTGGTTTTCTTCCAAACTTTTGGCCTTTTGGAAGGGGGTTGTTTGATCTTTTCTTAAGACCCTTCTAAAATCTCTTCTGGCCAAAGTTTTTGTGTTTTCCCAAGCTTGGTTTTTGATCTCGAAGTTCTTCTCTTGTGTTGGCTCAAGCACAAGTTGAGTTTCAAAAGAGGTTGTTTGAATTCCCACTTCTTGATTTAAACCTCTCATGGTTTAACCTTGGACCTATCTTCCTCTCAAAACTTCATCTTGCCATGGACCCAACAGAAATATTTCTCTCTAAGACCCTCTCCACACCTTAAGACAAGTCTCTCATCAATTCCAGTAAGTTTTGACCTTATTGGGATTTTTTCTCTATTTATTTTTCTCCAAAAACTATTTCTGTCTTTTATAGTGGACCTTGGTGATTTACAAAGGAACCACCATATCAATCTAGTTATTTTATTCCAAACCAACTTCCCTAGATAGTCCTTAGTACCCACAACCTAGATCCATCTTGTTTCACTGGTCCACAATTCAAAATTTGCAAATTTCACATGCTGCAAGTTTGGACCAGATTTGCAAAATTTGGTGAAATTCATATTTATCTTCTTCCAAAAATTCTGTGAAAAATCAGGCAGCCACTAGATGCATCAAGAGGCCACTCCACCAAATATCAGCCCCAGAAACTTTTCACACATGCCAGAATCATTTCATCAAACACATGGCATGCACTGTGCTATCAGGTTCAGAAACTATTAATTGAAACTGTCGACAGACAGTTCGTCAGTTCGTCAGACACAGCGACAATCTCGCCAATAACCACCTTGGCTCGATGCTGCACTGCACCTTCTTCTTATCAAGAGCGCCGCACGGTTGCTTGGCTGCTTCTGGGCGTCGGTGGCGCCCTGGCCGGACCACGCCGGCGACTTCCACGGCAACAGCACCGCCCGTGGCGGCTGGCAGAAGTCAACCCGCGGCTCAACGCTGTTTGGCACCGCCCAAATCACCCTAGCGCTCCGCGTGGCCATCTCCACTACCAGCGCACGCCTGTCGTCGGCTGGCACGCGCAGAGCGCATTTTCTGCCGCCGATGTGCCGCACAGCCGTTCCGTCGAGGGCAGCCCGTAACTCTCTCTCCCCTGCTGAGTTAGGCACGTGAATGGAACCACTACACCTCCTAGTCGATGCTCAAGCCCCTAAACCCGCCGTCACGCCACTGCATCGCCGTAATCACTCGCCGGACTTATCCCGTTCTCGGCAACCGCCTCGGGCCGGCTATATAAGGCACCCCCGAGCTCGTTCTCGAGCGCGCACACCTCCACCATCTCCCTAGACCGCGCCCAGCCTCTGGAAGAGCCTCGAGGGGCCCTTCTTCTCCAACTCCGGCCAACTCCCTCCGCCTCGGGCTCCAGCAACATTCTCTCTGATGAGAGCTCCTCCGCTGTCGTGGACTCGAGCGTAGCACCCTGACACCCACCTAAACCTAACCCCCACTTCAATTCGACCCCAGGGATCTTCTCCGACGAGGCCCACGACCACCCGAGCCGCCGTCCGCCGGAGACAGGGTCGCCGTCGATGTGGGGCTCGCCGACGCTCAACTCCACCACCAATCGACGCGGAAGGACACCAGGAAGTCGTACGTACCATTCTCACCCCCTAGCTCGCCGAGGATCGGCGCCGGCGACCACCACAGCACCTGGCGCCGGCGCGGCTCTGTCTCAGAGTTCAAACCCGACGAGTGGGGGCCCTTGTCAGCCTCTCACCCCTCCCCCGAACCGTTTTTCTGTAAGCACCTTCGGGCAAAGTATGTTTTCACCTTCAGTTGATGTACTGCGTACCGGTTCGCTTTGATGTTTTCTGTTCTAGCCCATGGAACTTTTCTGTTTCATTACAGATGAGTCCCTGGACAGAAACTCTAATATCTTTTTAACTAAAGATGATTTTGAGTTGATTATTTTTCTGTCCTCTTTGTTTTTTGTCTAGTTTTTTGTCATATTTATGTGGAAATTTTTGGAGCAACTTTATTTGCACACGCGGTATTTATGTTAGTATCTATTTGTTTGAATACGTAGATACCGAAGGACGTGGCGGAGCCGCGAACCACACCGAGTTAGACTCCGACTTCTCAGAACTAGGCAAGCATGTTTGAACCTTTGATATGATGAGTGTGTTGCATGTTTGCTCGAGTAGTTCGTTTCATAAGCATGATCATATGAGCATTTGTGTATGGATATTTTTCATGCAAGCTAGTTTCGGGTGAACCCCGAATGATAATGTTTGAACCACCTCGATCATGTGGTGACATGATGGGTGGAATGCTGGTATTGTTGGAGCATGCCAGTAGTTGGTTAACTCAGTATCAACGGAGATCATGTCGTGATTCCGTTCATCTCCTTTTTGGTACTATCATAGGCCGTCTGTTAAGATTACGGTCTAGTCAGTTGTAAACCACTTCCCGAGTACACACCAGGTAGAGGGGCCGGGATGAGGGTTCCATGGCCCTGGATTAAAGCCCTTCATCCGGTCAGGGAGCATGGGTGTTTCCGGTTGGGACCGAGAGGGGGGCACCCCTTAGAGCGCGCATATATAAATTTGATCCCATGCTATTCGAGGTTGTAGCCTCCCCGTCTTAAAGTTTTTCGTGAATGTTGTCGCGGGTGATTCCGGACAGCAGGATGTGAAATGGGTGTGTACTGGTTAGTTGGGTTTCTGCTAAAACACCATAGACGGAACTAGTTCCTGTGGCTAGTAGAATCCGTTGGCTATGACTTAATAGTACAAGCTCTGTAGAGTTAAATTCTTCCAGTAGCCATGTTTATGGCCTAGGGTCAATCCTCGTGTCAACCCGGTAACCGTCTCTAGTAAATTCTTGATGATAACAAGAGTAGTGATTTCGTCAAGTTCATTTGGTAGATGAACTCACCAACTATCTCTGTATTGATTTACTTCCAGAAGTATTTCATCATTATACTCTTGTTATTTATAAGCCCTTTATGAGATGTCGCTTAGACATCCGACTGTGGCATTCTTCTTATTTATAAGCCCTTTATGTGATGTCGCTTAGACGTCCGACTGTGGCATTCTTCTTATTTATAAGCCCTTTATGTGATGTCGCTCGGACGTCCGACTGTGGCATTCTTTTATTTATAAGCCCTTTATGTGATGTCGCTCAGATGTCCGACTGTGGTATTCTTTTATTTATAAGCCCTTTATGTGATGTCGCTCAGACATCCGACTGTGGCATTCTTTTATTTATAAGCCCTTTATGTGATGTCGCTCAAACGTCCGACTGTGGCATTCTTTTATTTATAAGCCCTTTATGTGATGTCGCTCAGACATCTGACTGTGGCATTCTTTTATTTATAAGCCCTTTATGCCATATCGCTCAGACGTCCGACTGTGGCATTCTTTTATTTATAAGCCCTTTATGTGGCGTCGCTCCGACGCCCGACTGTGGCATGCTTTCATTTATTATTTTCTCACGAGGCGTCAGTCAGACACTCGTTTAGTCTCCTTCTTTTTATCTTATGGATTTCGTGAGGATTACCGCCCGACTTCTATTGTTGCACTCAGCACACTAATATTTTATTCCGGTCGCCTTTTTGCTGGAATACTCATATGCATCATGTTGGCATTTGTTATATCTTAAGTCCGAACTGTCTTGCGAGTACATTCAAAGTACTCACCTGGCTTGTTGATTTGGCCAGATGTGGACGAAGGCGATCTCATGGATGAAGAGTTCGATAGCGAGTCCGACGTCTAGTGGAGTCCCAGTCAGTCTCTTGCGATCCTGGAATTGATCACTGTGATATAACCGCTTCCGCCTACCACCAAATAAATTCATCGGGTCTCACTCCGACACTCGATGAACTGTAATATATTGGAGTCACGGCACCCACTTCATTGTGACATACCCACCACCTTTTATTACGAGTTAGTAGTATGCCACCCTGTCTTTGTGTCATATCCGCCTTTATGTACTATATTGGCGCACTTGTAATAAAATTGTTGAGCAACCCCAGCTCAACTTTGTATAATATTCAGTGTACTGGAATTCTGTATCAAGGATTTGTCTGCCAGCAAGAAATAATATTTCTCGCTGGTTTAATAAAAGGTCGGTCTTCCGGTAATTATTTTGCTGAAGGACCGGTCCTAACAACCTTGGTATCAGAGTCAGGCTGACTGTAGGAAGCCACTAGGTGCGCCCGCTAATCGGTTATTGGCGAAAAAATTGCTATTCAGCATTTTTACATTTGTAGAAATTTTCTGTTGGTCGTCATAAATTTATGACTTGACTATTCAGAATTTTTGTCTACTTTTGTAGATGGCCAGCAACGACTATGATGCACAGGTATTCGCCAACATTCCTGAGGGGTTTGTCAAGCTCCTCTTCGCCATCACCAAAGTCGCGATTGGGCCATCCACCCGTCCAGAGTTTACACTCTACCGTCACAAGCTCAATGACAGCGTGTCTATGCACCAGGCCGTGGTGCACTTCAAAGGAGGGCGCTCTGAAGCACGCCGCCTCCGATTTGTGGGCAGGGCCATGCCTACGGAGAGGCATGCCATGCAAATGGCTGCCCGTGAGGCGATAGCGCATCTCAGGGACATTCTTCTTTCGATGAAGACTCGTCGCTACCGTTACCTCCCATGCCACGTGCCCTACACGTGCCACTATGCATTTGTGTGCACAAATGGGGAGCGTGATGAAGCCATTGAATCAATGGTTGAGTACCTCAAAGCACTTGAGGCAGCCTTTGATAATCTTGTGGACGACTTGGTGGCTACCCGTATGGAATTGGTCCAGAGTGGCTCCGCCAACAGGAGGGAGCTACTCCATATTGCGCCACCAATGACATTTGTCTCGTCCGCCGCATCCTACGCACCTTCCATCCTAGCCACCGCTCGCCGTCTGCCTACCACTGAGGAGTTTGACCAGGTCATTGCTCCTACCCCAGTCAGAGCTGCACCGCCTGCGCACCTGCTTCGACACCTCGTACCCATACTCCGCGCCTGGAGCCTATTAGTGAGGAGGAAGTTGAGTCTCCAGCACCACTGGGCCTTACCCTCGGCAGGCCGAGGGAAATCTTCAACATCTCCGACTAGTGCGTTATTCCGCGACGCACTGTGCTCACTGTAATATGTGTGTGTTATGTAAAATAGGTTGATGGGAGTAGTCTGTTTGCGCATCATGTAGGATCTTGGAGGAGTGCACTAGCTTAAATAACATGTCAGGAATGTGTACGCACACCCTGAGTGACGTATGTATAATTAGAACCCACGTGTAAAATATGTACTAGGTAGTCCTTCTCCGTGCGCAATCAAGCAGTTTATTTCAAAAATCTCTTTGGAGCTCGCGTTTTGTCGCTTTTGCAAAATCTTGGTTTATTTTGCTGCTCGGTTCTTCTCATGATTTCTGCAATAATACCCCAGAGTAAGAAATGACTCGTCCCTGGACGCGTTCCATGCCGAGTCCGCCAGAGGAAAATTATGGCATGCAGACATACAACAATTTCACACAGGGGCAGTCAAGTCAGCAGGGCAGTGAAACAGCATTTTCTCAAGTATGCCGTCTTTACGAGCAAAGTCAGCAACAGCACCAAGAAATGATGAACCATGTCATTAACATGGGAAATCACCGTGAGTCATACCAGCAGCACTCAAAATTATCTGAATTTCAGAAGACACATCCAACGACATTTTCGCACACAGATAAAGCTCTTGAGGCCGATGATTGGCTTCGAGATATTGAAAGGAAATTAATTGTGGCACAATGCTCAGACCGTGAAAAAGTATTGTACGCACCACATTACCTTACTGGAGCAGCCGCGTCATGGTGGGAAAATTTTCTGCTTATGCATCCCGACATAAATAATATCACCTGGGAAGATTTCAAGGAAGGCTTTCGCAGGGCACACATCCCTAAGAGCATTATGAAGATCAAGAAAAGAGAATTTGATGGCCTCAAGCAAAGGGGCATGACAGTACCTGAGTACAACAGTCAGTTTACGCAATTATCTCGTTATGCCAACGAAGATGGAAAAGTTCTTGGACGGACTGGCATGAGCACTAAAATGCCAGTTAGTCGTACACACTTTTCCGGATTTCAAGACGCTAGTGGACAAAGCCATTACGCTGGAGAATGAACGTCGCAGCCTAGAAGACATTCGCAAAAGAAAAAGGGATCAGACCAACCACCCTCGCAACAACAAGAATAAGGTAAATTTCTAGAGAAATGGGGCGAACAAACCCACGACAAACGACACACGTCCAAACAAGAATTTCCACGCAAGAGACAAGGATTTCACCTATCGCCCAGGTGTTACCTGCTACGCATGTGGAGAAGAGGGACACTATGCTAAACAGTGCCCAAAGCCAAGAAACTCATCACTGAAGCCAAACAGCAACGGAAACAATTCCGCGCCCAAGCGTAACAACTTCAACCCCAATAACAATCACAGGAAAGGCCACCTGAACCATGTGACCAAGGAGCAAGCACAGGATGCCCCGGATATCGTACTCGGTACGTTCCCTGTCAACACAATACCTACCACGGTTTTGTTTGATTCTGGAGCTTCTCATTCGTTCATTTCAAAGAGATTTGCTTTGCAACAAGGTTTTTCAATATTTCCCATGGGAAAATCAATGACCATCAAATCCCCTGGAAGTAAGCAGATCTCTCAGAATTACTGCCAAGGTTTGACCATTGAAATTGAAGGATTAAAATTTCACGCAAACCTCATCGTGTTGGAAAACAAAGGACTGGATGTTATCCTGGGTATGGATTGGCTAACCAGCAATAAAGGATTTATTGATTGCTTCAACAGGACTGTGATTCTTACTCATCATCACGGAAAGACAATAAGAGTCGCAGCTCAGGAAATACCGGTATCACGACAACCAAAATTAAACAAGGTAGACACTTCTGAGTTAAGCAAAGTTCCAGTTGTATGTGAATTTCCGGACGTATTTCCCGAAGAACTACCAGGCATGCCACCAGACAGATAAATAGAATTCATTATTGAGCTAGCACCTGGAACCACCCCCATATACAAGAAGCCGTACAGAATGGCACCATCCGAGTTGGTTGAACTAAAGAAGCAAATCAAGGAATTACTGGACAAAGGATTTATACGGGCCAGCTCCTCACCTTGGGGTTCGCCGGTATTATTTTCCAAAAAGAAGGATGGGACTATGAGATTATGTATAGATTACCGAGCGCTCAACATGGTCACTATCAAGAACAAATATCCGATGCCACGGATAAATGATTTATTTGACCAGCTCACGCAAGCCAAGGTTTTCTCAAAAGTTGACTTAATGTCAGGTTATCATCAATTAAAAGTACGAACAAAAGATATCCCGAAAACGGCATTCACCTCCAGATACGGACTTTATGAATTTACAGTAATGTCGTTTGGAGTAACCAATGCCCCCGCATATTTTGTCCGCCTCATGAACAAAGTATTTATGAAATTCATGGACAAATTTGTGGTGGTATTATTGATGATATCTTGGTATATTCGAAGACACCGGAAGAACATGCTGAACACCTCCGCATTGTACTAGGAGAATTAAGGAAACACCAACTTTACGCCAAATTCAGCAAATGTGAATTTTGGTTGAGGCAAGTGGGTTTCCTAGGACACGTATTAACACAGGAAGGAATTGCCGTAGACCCAGATAAAGTCAAGGCCGTACTTGGTTGGAAGTCACCAGGCAGTGTAACGGATATACAAAGTTTCCTCGGTATGGCCGGATATTACAGAAGGTTTATTGAAGGATTTTCCACCATAGCCAAACCAATGACACAGTTTCTCAAAAAGGATAAGAAATTTGTATGGACCGAAGCATGTGAGAAAAGCTTCCAAGAACTCAAAAAAGGTTAACAACAACCCTAGTACTGATTGTACCAGACATACACAAGAGTTTTGAAGTATATTGCAATGCATCCCGAAAAGGCCTCGGATGCGTACTAATGCAAGAAGGCAAAGTAGTCGCCTACGCTTCACGACAACTGCGAAAACATGAAGAAAATTATCCGACACACGATTTGGAGTTGGCAGCAGTCATTCATGCACTCAAGGAGTGGAGGCACTTTTTTGCTTGGGAATCGCTGTGAAATATATACGGACCATAAGAGTCTCAGATATATTTTCACGCAGCCAGAACTCAATTTACGACAACGACGCTGGCTGGAACTGGTAAAAGATTATGATGTTGGTATCCACTATCACCCAGGAAAAGCAAACATGGTAGCGGATGCTCTCAGCCGTAACCCCAGCCCGAACAGCAGCAGCCTACAATACCTGAGACCCGAATTCCAGCAAGAATTCGCCAGACTCAACCTAATGATGGTCACTGAAGACGAAGTGTCAAAGCTTGAAATATAGCCTACGCTAATAGAACAAATAAAGAAGGCTCAGCATGGACACCCCAGCATCGAAGGTATAAAAAGAAAAGTAAGTCAGGGCAAGGCCTCAGAATTCACCATATATAGTGAAGGAATATTATGGTTCGGAGACAGACTTTGCGTACCAAATAGCAACGACCTTAAACAGCAAATTCTAGCAAAAAGCCACACCGCTCCATACTCAATCCACCCTGGAGGGACGAAAATGTACAAGGACATTCAGGAAAGATTTTGGTGGCACGGCATGAAGAGGGATATAGCCACATTTATTGCATGCTGCGATTCATGTCAACGCATTAAAGCCGAGCATCAAAAACCCGCAGGGCTATTACAGCCAAACAAGATACCAGAATGGAAATGGGACGATATTGGAATGGATTTTATTGTTGGACTACCACGGTCACAGCACGGTAATGATGCCATATGGGTCATCACAGATAGACTGACCAAGGTAGCACACTTCATACCAGTCAAGACAACCCACACCACCCAAAAGCTTGCCAAGCTTTACCTCGCCCGTATAGTATGCATACATGTGGTTCCAAAGACTATAATATCCAATAGAGGCACTCAGTTCGTCTCCAAATTTTGGGACCAGTTGCAACAAGCCCTCGGAACGCAACTAACATTCAGTACAGCTTATCACCCCCAGACTGGAGGACAAACGGAACAAGTAAATCAAATACTTGAAGACATGCTAAGGGCATGTGTCCTCACATAGGGGACCAGTTGGGAAGCAAGCTTACCATATGTCGAGTTTGCATACAGCAATAGTTACCAAGCCAGCCTGCAGATGGCACCTTTTGAAGCTTTGTACGGACAAAGATGCCGTACTCCATTAAACTGGTCAGAAACAGGGGATAGTCGTATATTCGGCCCAGATATGTTAAAGGAAGCCGAGGAGCGAGTAAAAATAATATGGGATAGACTCAAAACAGCCCAAAGCAGACAGAAGACCTACTACGATCAAAAGCATCGGGAAATAAGTTTTGAGCCCGGAGAAGATGTGTACTTACGTATATCACCTATGAGAGGACTGCAACGATTCAAAGTTAAAGGGAAACTAGCACCCCGATTCATCGGACCCTTTCGTATAATTGCACGGAGAGGCACAGTAGCTTATCAGCTGGACCTTCCCAAGGAACTGTCAGACGTCCACGACGTGTTCCACGTCTCGCAACTACGGAAGTGTGTAAGCAACCCAGAGAAGCATGTGTCACATGAATACCTTGACGTGCAACCAGATCTCACCTACCGGGAACACCCAGTAAAATTTTTGGAGGAGTCTGAAAGGAGAACCGTCAGAAGACTATTAAATTTCTCAAGGTTCAGTGGAGTAATCACACAGAGGATGAGGCAACATGGGAAAGGGAAGATTTCCTTCGGACAGAACACCCACACCTATTTGAGGATCAGCTGAAATCTCGGGGACGAGATTTTTCCTAAGGGGGTAGGTGTTGTAACACCCCAAATTTTTGAGTTTGGTTTTCTTCTAAACTTTTGGCCTTTTGGAAGGGGGTTGTTTGATCTTTTCTTAAGACCCTTCTAAAATCTCTTTTGGCCAAAGTTTTTGTGTTTTCCCAAGCTTGGTTTTTGATCTTGAAGTTCTTCTCTTGTGTTGGCTCAAGCACAAGTTGAGTTTCAAAAGAGGTTGTTTGAATTCCCCCTTCTTGATTTAAACCTCTCATGGTTTAACCTTGGACCTATCTTCCTCTAGAAACTTCATCTTGCCATGGACCCAACAGAAATATTTCTCTCTAAGACCCTCTCCACACCTTAAGACAAGTCTCTCATCAATTCCAGTAAGTTTTGACCTTATTGGGATTTTTCCTCTATTTATTTTTCTCAAAAAACTATTTCTGTCTTTTATAGTGGACCTTGGTGATTTACAAAGGAACCACCATATCCATCTAGTTATTTGATTCCAAAACAACTTCCCTAGATAGTCCTTAGTACCCACAACCCAGATCCATCTTGTTTCACTGGTCCACAGTTCAAAATTTTCAAATTTCACCTGCTGCAAGTTTGGACCAGATTTGCAAAATTTGGTGAAATTCATATTTATCTTCTTCCAAAAATTCTGTGAAAAATCAGGCAGCCTCTAGATTTATCAAGAGGCCACTCCACCAAATATCAGCCCCAGAAACTTTTCACACATGCCAGAATCATTTCATCAAACACATGGCATGCACTGTGCTGTCAGGTTCAGAAACTGTTAACTGAAACTGTCGACAGACAGTTCGACAGTTCGTCAGTTCGTCAGACACAGCGACAATCTCTCCAGTAACCACCTTGGCTCGATGCTGCACTGCACCTTCTTCTTATCCAGAGCGCCGCACGGTTGATTGGCTGCTTCTGGGCGTCGGTGGCGCCCTGGCCCGACCACACTGGCGACTTCCACGGCAACAGCACCGCCCGTGGCGGCTGGCAGAAGTCACCCCGCGGCTCAACACCGTTTGGCGCCGCCCAAATCACCCCAGCGCTCCGCGTGGCCATCTCCACTGCCAGCGCACGCCTGCCGCACCAACGCCGTGGCCTGGCACGCGCAGAGCGCGTTTTCTGCCGCCGACGTGTCGCACGGCTGTTCCGTCAAGGGCAGCCCGTAACTCTCTCTCCCCTGCTGAGTTAGGCATGGAAATGGAACCACTACACCTCCTAGTCGATGCTCAAGCCCCTAAACCCGCCGTCACGCCACTGCATCGCCGTAATCACTCGCCGGACTTATTCCGTTCACGGCAACCGCCTCGGGCCGGCTATATAAGGCACCCCCGAGCTCGTTCTCGAGCGCGCACACCTCCACCATCTCCCTAGACCGCGCCCAGCCTCTGGAAGAGCCTCGAGGAGCCCTTCTTCTCCAACTCCGGCCAACTCCCTCCGCCTCGGGCTCCAGCAGCATTCTCTCCGGTGAGAGCTCCTCCGCCGCCGTGGACTCGAGCATAGCACCCTGACACCCACCTAAACCTAACCCCCACTTCAATTCGACCCCAGGGATCCTCTCCGACGAGGCCCACGACCAGCCGAGCCGCCGTCCGCCGGAGACAGGGTCGCCGTCGACGTGGGGCTCGCCGACGCTCAACTGCACCACCAATCGACGCGGAAGGACACCAGGAAGCCATACGTACCCTTCTCTCCCCCTAGCTCGCCGTGGATCGGCGCCGGAGACCACCACAGCACCTGGCGCCGGCGCGGCTCTGTCTCAGAGTTCAAACCCGACGAGTGGGGCCCCTTGTCAGCCTCTCACCCCTCCCCCGAACCGTTTTTCTGTAAGCGCCTTCGGGAAAAGTACGTTTTCTCCTTCAGTTGACGTACTGCATACCGGTTCACTTTGTTGTTTTCTGTTCTAGCCCCTAGAACTTTTCTGTTTCATTACAGATGAGTCCCTGGACAGAAACTCTAATATCTTTTTAACTAAAGATGATTTTGAGTTGATTCTTTTTCTGTCCTCTTTAGTTTTCTGTCTAGTTTTTTGTCATATTTATGTGGAAATTTTCGGAGCAACTTTATTTGCACACGTCGTATTTATGTTAGTATCTATTTGTTTGAATACGTAGATACCGAAGGACGTGACGGAGCTGCGAACCACACCGAGTTAGACTCCGACTTCTCAGAACCAGGCAAGCATGTCTGAACCTTTGATATGATGAGTCTGTTGCATGTTTGCTCGAGTAGTTCGTTTCATAAGCATGATCATATGAGCATTTGTGTATGGATATTTTTCATGCAAGCTAGTTTCGGGTGAACCCCGAATGATAATGTTTGAACCACCTCGATCATGTGGTGACATGATGGGTGGAATGCTGGTATTGTTGGAGCATGCCAGTAGTTGGTTAACTCGGTATCAACGGAGATCATGTCGTGATTCCGTTCATCTCCTTTTTGGTACTATCATAGGCCGTCTGTTAAGATTACGGTCTAGTCAGTTGTAAACCACTTCCCGAGTACACACCAAGTAGAGGGGCCGGGATGAGGGTTCCAGGGCCCTGGATTAAAGCCCGT
Organism: Secale cereale; assembly: GCA_902687465.1. Lineage (NCBI taxonomy): Eukaryota > Viridiplantae > Streptophyta > Magnoliopsida > Poales > Poaceae > Secale > Secale cereale. Next base: position 424,427,425 of record LR738709.1, read on the forward strand.
CATCCGGTCAGGGGGCATGGGTGTTTCCGGTTGGGACCGAGAGGGGGGCACCCCTTAGAGCGCGCATATATAAATTTGATCCCATGCTATTCGAGGTTGTAGCCTCCCCGTCTTAAAGTTTTTCGTGAATGTTGTCGCGGGTGATTCCGGACAGCAGGATGTGAAATAGGTGTGTACTGGTTAGTTGGGTTTCTGCTAAAACACCGTAGACGGAAGTAGTCCCCGTGGCTAGTAGAATCCGTTGGCTATGAGTTAATAGTACAAGCTCTGCAGAGTTAAATTCTTCCAGTAGCCATGTTTATGGCCTAGGGTCAATCCTCGTGTCAACCCGGTAACCGTCTCTAGTAAATTCTTGATGATAACAAGAGTAATGATTTCGTCAAGTTCATTTGGTAGATGAACTCACCAACTATCTCTGTATTGATTTACTTCCAAAAGTATTTCATCGTTATACTCTTGTTATTTATAAGCCCTTTATGAGATGTCGCTTAGACGTCCGACTGTGGCATTCTTCTTATTTATAAGCCCTTTATGTGATGTCGCTTAGACGTCCGACTGTGGCATTCTTCTTATTTATAAGCCCTTTATGTGATGTCGCTCAGACGTCCGACTGTGGCATTCTTTTATTTATAAG
>LR738709.1:424428243-424464368 GCA_902687465.1 Secale cereale
CCTTTATGTGATGTCGCTCAGACGTCCGACTGTGGAATTCTTTTATTTATAAGCCCTTTATGTGATGTCGCTCAGACATCCGACTGTGGCATTCTTTTATTTATAAGCCCTTTATGTGATGTCGCTCAGACGTCCGACTATGGCATTCTTTTATTTATAAGCCCTTTATGTGGCGTCGCTCCGACGCCCGACTGTGGCATGCTTTCATTTATTATTTTCTCACGAGGCGTCAGTCAGACACTCGTTTAGTCTCCTTCTTTTTATCTTATGGATTTCGGGAGGATTACCGCCCGACTTCTATTGTTGCATTCAGCACACTAATATTTTATTCCAGTCGCCTTTTTGCTGGAATACTAATATGCATCATGTTGGCATTTGTTATATCTTAAGTCCGAACTGTCTTGCGAGTACATTCAAAGTACTCACCTGGCTTGTTGATTTGGCCAAATGTGGACGAAGGCGATCTCATGGATGAAGAGTTCTATAGCGAGTCCGACGTCTAGTGGAGTCCCAGTCAGTCTCTTGCGATCCTGGAATTGATCACTGTGATATAACCGCTTCCGCCTACCACCAAATAAATTCATCGGGTCTCACTCCGACACTCGATGAACTGTAATATATTGGAGTCACGTCACCCACTTCATTGTGACATACCCACCTCCTTTTATTACGAGTTAGTAGTATGCCACCCTGCCTTTGTGTCATATCCGCCTTTATGTACTATATTGGCGCGCTTGTAATAAAATTGTTGAGCAACCCCAGCTCAACCTTGTATAATATTCAGTGTACTGGAATTCTGTATCAAGGAATTGTCTGCCAGCAAGAAATAATATTTCTCGCTGGTTTAATAAAAGGTCGGTCTTCCGGTAATTATTTTGCTGAAGGACCGGTCCTGACACAGATACAGACGTTATGAACGTTTGACAAGCTCGGTATGATGACTACTTGATAGTTTAGTGCGCCATGCTTTACGGCTTATAACTAGGACTTCAAAAACGTTTCGAACGCCACAGAGCATATGAGATGTTCCAAGCATTGAAATTGGTATTTCATACTCATGCCCGTGTCGAGAGGTATAAGACCTCTGACAGTACATTGCCTACAAGATGGAGAAGAATAGCTCAACCAGTGAGCATGTGCTCAGATTGTCTGGGTACTACAATTGCTTGAATCAAGTGGGAGTTAATCTTCCAGATAAGATAGTAATTGACAAAGTTCTCTAGACACTATCACCAAGTTAGTAGAATTTAGTGATGAACTATAATATGCAAGGGATGACAAAAGTAATTCCCGAGCACTTCGCGATACTGAAATCGACGAAGGTAGAAATCAAGAAAGAGCATCAAGTGTTGATGGTTAACAAGACCACTTGTTTCAAGTAAAGGGCAAAGGGATAGAAGGGGAACTTCAAGAAGAATGACAAGCAAGTTGTCACTCCCGTGAAGAAACCCAAAGCTAAACTCAAGCCTGAAACTAAGTGCTTCTACTGCAAAGGAAATGGTCACAGGAAGTTGAACTGCCCTAGATACTTGGTGGATAAGAAGGATGGCAAAGTGAACAAAGGTATATTTGATATACAGATTATTGATGTGTACTTTACTAGTGTTCATAGCAACCCCTGGGTATTTGATACCAGTTCAATTGCTAAAATTAGTAACTCGAAACAAGAGTTGCAGAATGAACAGAGACTAGTTAAAGGTGAAGTGTCGATGTGTGTTGGAAGTGGTTCCAAGATTGATATGATCATCATCGCACACTCCCTATACTTTAGGGATTAGTGTAGAACCTAAATAAATGTTATTTGGCATTTGCGTTAAGCATGAATATGATTTGATCATGTTTGTTGCAATACGGTTATTCATTTAAAGTCATAGAATAATTGTTATTATGTTTACATGAATAAAGCCTTCGATGGTCATACACCCAATGAAAATAGTTTGTTGGATCTCGATCGTAGTGATACACATATTCATAATATTGAAGCCAAAAGATGCAAGGTTAATAATGATAGTGCAACTTATTTGTGGCACTGCCGTTTAGGTCATATTGGTGTAAAGCGCATGAAGAAACTCCATAGTGATGGACTTTTGGAATCACTTGATTATGAATCACTTGGTGCTTGCGAACCATGCCTCATGGGCAAGATGACTAACACTCCGTTCTCCGGAACAATGGAGCGAGCAACAGATTTGTTGGAAATCATACATATTGATGTATGTGGACCGACGAGTGTTGAAACTCGTGGCGAGTATCGTTATTTTCTGACCTTCACTGATGATTTGAGCAGATATGGGTATATCTACTTGATGAAGCACAAGTCTGAAACATTTGAATAGTTCAAAGAATTTCAGAGTGAAGTAGAGAATCATCGTAACAAGAAAATAAAGTTTCTATGATCTGATCGTGGAGGTGAATATTTGAGTTACGAGTTTGGTCTTCATTTGAAACAATGTGGAATAGTTTCATAACTCACGCCACCCGGAACACCACAACGTAATGGTGTGTCCGAACGTCGTAACGTACTTTATTAGATATGGTGCGATCTATGATGTCTCTTACCGATTTACCACTATAGTTTTGGGTTTTGCATTAAGGACAGCTGCATTCACGTTAAATAGGGCACCATCTAAATCCGTTGAGACGACGCCTTATGAACTGTGGTTTGGCAAGAAACCAAAGTTGTCGTTTCTTAAAGTTTGGGGCTGCGATGCTTATGTGAAAAAGCTTCAACCTAATAAGCTCGAACCCAAGTCGGAGAAATGTCTCTTCATAGGATACCCAAAGGAAACTGTTGGGTACACCTTCTATCACAGATCCAAAGGCAAGATATTCGTTGCTAAGAATGGATCCTTTCTAGAGAAGGAGTTTCTCTCGAAAGAAGTGAGTGGGAGGAAAGTGGAACTTGATGAGGTAATTGTACCTTCTCCCGAATTGGATAGTAGTACATCACAGAAACTAGTTCTAGTGATTCCTACACCAATTAGTGAGGAAGCTAATGATGATGATCATGAAACTTCAGATCAAGTTACTGTTGAATCTCGTAGGTCAACCAGAGTACGTTCCGCACCAGAGTGGTATGGTAACCCTATTCTAGAAGTCATGTTACTAGACCATGATGAACCTACGAACTATGAGGAAGCGATGAAGAGCCCAAATTCTGCAAAATGGCTTGAGGCCTAGAAATCTGAGATGGGATCCATGTATGAGAACAAAGTGTGGACTTTGGTTGACTTGCCCGATGATCGGCAAGCCATTGAAAATAAATGGATCTTTAAGAGGAAGACTGACGCTGATGGTAATGTTACTGACTACAAAGATCGACTTGTTGCGAAAGGTTTTCGACAAGTTCAAGGTGTTGACTACGATGAGATTTTCTCACCCGTAGCGATGCTTAAGTCTGTCCGAATCATGTTAGCAATTGCCACATTTTATGAAATTTGGCAAATGGATAACGAAACTGCGTTCTTCAATGGATTTATTAAAGAAGAGTTGTATATGATGCAACCAGAAGGTTTTGTCGATCCTAAAGGTGCTAACAAAGTGTGCAAGCTCCAGCGATCCATCTATGGACTGGTGCAAGCATCTCAGAGTTGGAATATACGCTTTGATAAGTTGATCAAAGCATATAGTTTTATACAGACTTGCGGTGAAGCCTGTATTTACAAGAAAGTGAGTGGGAGCACTACAGCCTTTCTGATAAGTATATGTGAATGACATGTTGTCGATCAGAAATGATGTAGAATTTTCTGGAAAGCATAAAGGATTGTTTGAAAGGAGTTTTTTCAAAGAAAAACCTCGGTAAAGCTGCTTATATATTGAGCCTCAAGATCTATAGAGATAGATTGAGACGCTTGATAAGTTTTTTCAATGAGTACATACCTTGACAAGTTTTTGAAGTAGTTCAAAATGGATCAGTCAGAGAAGGAGTTCTTGCCTGAGTTGTAAGGTATGATGTTGAGTAAGACTCAAAGCCCGACCTCGGCAGAACATAGAGAAAGAATGAAGGTCATTCCCTATGCCTCAGCCATAGGTTCTATAAAGTATGCTGTGCTGTGTACCAAACCTGTTGTGTACCTTACCATGAGTTTGGCAAGGAGGTACAAAAGTGATCCAGGAGTAGATCACTGGACAGCGGTCAAAATTATCCTTAGTTACTGGATGACTAAGGAAATGGTTTCTCGATTATGGAGGTGATAAAGAGTTCGTCGTAAAGAGTTACACCGATGCAAGCTTTACACTAATCCAGATGACTCTAAGTATCAATCTGGATACATATTGGAAGTGGGAGCAATTAGCTAGAGTAGCTCCATGCAGAGCATTGTAGACATAGAAATTTGCAAAATACATACGGATCTGTATGTAACAGACCCGTTGACTATACATAGCGATGTGAACTAGATTATTGACTCTAGTAAATCCTTTGGGTGTTGGTCACATGGCGATGTGAACAATGGGTGTTATTCACATAACGATGTGAACTATCGGTATTAAATCAAATGGAGATGTGAACTAGATTATTGACTCTAGTGCAAGTGGGAGACTAAAGGAAATATGCCCTAGAGGCAATAATAAAGTTATTATTTATTTCCTTATATCATGATAAATGTTTATTATTCATGCTAGAATTGTATTAACCGGAAACTTAGTACATGTGTGAATACATAGACAAAACAGAGTGTCCCTAGTATGCCTCTACTAGACTAGCTCATTGATCAAAGATGGTTATGTTTCCTAACCATCGACATGAGTTGTCATTTGATCAATGGGATCACATCATTAGGAGAATGATGTGATGGACTAGACCCATCCGTTAGCTTAGCACTATGATCGTTTAGTTTTACTGTTATTGCTTTCTTCATGACTTATACATGCTCCTATGACTATGAGATTATGCAACTCCCGAATACCGGAGGAACACCTTGTGTGCTATCAAACGTCACAACGTAACTGGGTGATTATAAAGATGCTCTACAGGTGTCTCCGAAGGTGTTCGTGGTGTTGGCATAGATCAAGAATATGATTTGTCACTCCGAGTGTCGGAGAGGTATCTCTCGGCCCTCTCGGTAGTACACATCATAATAAGCCTTGCAAGCAAATGACAAATGAGTTAGTCAAGAGATGATATATTATGGAACGAGTAAAGAACCTTGCCGGTAACGAGATTAACTAGGTATGGTGATACCGACGATCGAATCTCGGGCAAGTAACATACCGATGACAAAAGGAACAACGTATGTTGTTATGCGGTTTGACCGATAAAGATCTTCGTAGAATATGTAGGAACCAATATGAGCATCCAGGTTCCGCTATTGGTTATTGGCCGGAGAGGAGTCTCGGTCATGTCTACATAGTTCTCGAACTCGTAGGGTCCGCACGCTTAACATTTGATGACGATCGGTATTATGAGTTTATGAGTTTTGATGTACCGAAGGTAGTTCGGAGTCCCGGATCAGATCGGGGACATGACTAGGAGTCTCAAAATGGTCGAGACGTAAAGATCGATATATTGGGCGACTATATTCGGACATCGGAAAGGTTCCGAGTGATTCGGGTATTTTTCGGAGTACCGGAGAGTTACGGGAATTCGCCTGGGAGTATATGGGCCTTATTGGGCTTTAGGGGAAAGGGAGAGAGGAGGCTTCGCCCCTCCCATGGCTTGGTCCGAATTGGACTAGGGAGAGGGGCTGCGCCCCCTCCTTCCTTCTCTTCTCTTTCCCTTTCCTTCTCTCCTACTCCTACTACTTGGAAGGGCTCCTAGTTCTACTAGGAAAGGGGGAATCCTACTCCTGGTGGGAGTAGGACTCCCCTAGGGCGCGTCATAAAGAGGGCCGGCCCTCCCTCTCCTTCACTCCTTTATATACAGGGGTAGAGGCACCCCATAGACACACAAGTTGATCAGTTGATCTCTCCCAACCGTGTGCGGTGCCCCCCTCCACAGTAACACACCTCGGTCATATCGTTGCAGCGCTTAGGCGAAGCCCTGCGACGGTAACTTCATCATATCCGTCACCACGCCGTCATGCTGACGAAACTCTCCCGTGAAGCTCAACTGGATCAAGAGCTCGTGGGACATCATCAAGCTGAACGTGTGCTGAACACGGAGGTGTCGTACATTCGGTACTTGATCGGTTGGATCGCGAAGAAGTTCGACTACATCAACCGCGTCACTAGATGCTTCCGCTTCCGGTCTACGAGGGTACGTAGACACACTCTCCCCTCTCGTTGCTATGCATTGGTAGATAGATCTTGCGTGATCGTAGGAAAATTTTGAAAATACTACGTTCCCCAACAAGCTTGTGATGGGCTAAGTTGGGACACCCCTGTAGGGTTATGATCTTTCGAAAGCCGTGCCCGCGGTTATGTGGCAGATTGGAATTTGTTAATGTCCGGTTGTAGAAAACTTGACAGAGGATCCGAAGTAAAACACACAACTGTGTGAGTAACCGTGACTGTCTCTTTTCACTTTGAGAAGAGAACATGGTGGGGTTATGTTTGACTCGTAGGTAGTTCAGGATCTTTAGCGATCACTACTAGTTTGCGACCGTTTGTGTAGATGCTCATCTTATTCTTGTACTCGTAAGTTAGCCACCATATATTGCTTAGCCGCTGCTGCAACCTCACCACTTTACCTCTCCTTACCCATTAAGCTTTGCTAGCCTTGATACCCATGGTTATGGGATTGCTGAGTCCTCGTGGCTCACAGATACTACAACAACAGTTGCAGGTGCAGGTTTCCGATGTCTTGACATGAGAGCGATGTTCTTTTGTTGGAGTTCTTTCTTCTTCTTCTTCGTCAGTCTTGGGCTAGGTTCCTGGTCGGCAGCCTAGGATAGCAGATGGATGTCGTTGTGCTTTTCATGTTTGCATCCGTAGTCAGATGCCTTGTATTGATGTTGTTGTAATCATGTGACTTGTATGTATTGTTGTATCCCCCATGTATGTATGTAATGGTACGACGTAATGATATCCATCTTGCTAAGCGCCCGAAATGTGGTTGTGCCCCAATCACGTAAGTGTCACGTGATCGGGATAGAATCGCATCTTGGGCCTGACAAGTTGGTATCAGAGCCTCGACCGACCATAGGAGCCCCCTTGATTGATCGTAGTCTGGCCGTTGTCGAGTCTAGCAGAAAACTTTTCCGGAGTCTAGTTATATAGGAGAGTAGGAATTCTTTTTACTTCCCTGCCCCTTCGTCGCTCTGGTGAGGAATCTTGGCGTATGTGTTTTGAATTACCCCACTTCCCCTTCAAAAAATTTTAGGATCGCGTGGTTAGTTTTCGTTTGTTGCTTTGTTAGTTCTTTCATCTGGTGCTTCTCTCGTGAAGTGGATTCGACCCTCTGATACGTCCAAAATGTATCTATAATTTCTGCTTGCTCCATGCCTCTTTTGTGTGATATTGCTATGTTATTTATACACTTCCATACACTTTTGATCATATTTGGCCTAACCTATTAACTCAGTGCACCCCAGTGCCAGTTTCTGTTTTCTGCTGTTTTTGTATTTCAGGTTTTCCAGTCACGAAAACTGCCAGAAAAATCCCGGAAAAATTATATAAAAAATCAGCGTTCCGGAAGCTTCCACACGGCCGAAGTAGGTCCGGAGGGGGGCCACCAGGGCTCCAGGCGCCCTGGTGGCGCGGGCCCCCTCTTGGCCGCGCCGGGGGGGGCGCCTGGGCCCCACAGGCCTCCGCTGATGCCCCCCTTTGGCATATATTTAACACGCGTCCCGAAACCCTCGAGGACGGAACCCTTTTTCGCGATCTCATCTCTGTTCCGCCGCCGCCGCGCTTCCAAGATCGGGAGCACCAGGAGAACTCTTCCCGGCACCCTGCCGGAGGGGAGGATCACCACCGGGAGCCTCTCCACCACCATGGACGCCTCCCGGATGAGTTGTGAGTAGTCTCCCTTGGACCATGGGTCCATGACCAGTAGCTATGTGATGTTCTCCTCCCCTTCTTGTGCTTCACTAATTAGACCTCGTGAGCTGCCCTACATGATCGAGGCACATATGTAATCCTTATGCTGTTGCTATGATGAGTTTGCTGGGATCCGATGGATTGTAAGATTATGTTCAGATTGTGTTTGAGTAATATATTTGATTTACCTCTTTTATATTTATGTTCTTAAGTAATTCTTGCATGTTCTCCATTGCTATTTATTGCTTTGGCCAAGTAGTAGGTAGTGACTCCAAGAGGGAACGTTATGCTTGATTGTGGGTTCATGCCCCTCGATGACTAGCTTGAGTGACAGAAACATGAGTCTAGGGGATGTGTTGTTGCCACAAGGGGGAAAACAACGGCGCTTGTGCCCGCGGGTGCAAGGATTGTTTACTTTACGCAAAGTTCTTTTAATGCAGTTGTCGGTTGCTTTGAGTTTACACTATGGGTGGGACTCGCAACTTAATACCAGCGAGATGTTCTGGATAGATATCTCAAGGTGGATGATTAGTAGTAGATGCAGATGGATTTCGGTCTACTTGCCTTGGCCTACCGCCCATGCTTTGAAGCTCTACCTTTCTTGCAACATAGTTAGCATTGGTTTGCGCACATAATTCTGTCAATTGCCAAGCTGTAATTCGTTTACCTCACATAGCCGTTTTATCGTCTTTTGGGAGAGAGACATCACGAGTGAACATCATGGGACTCCGGTCCATATTACCATCACTGATCACATCCGCTATTTACTTTCTGCTTTTACATACTAGTTACAGTTTTACATATCACTATTATCTCTTGCGTTTGACCCTTTGTAAACGACAAGGCCGGAGGGATTGACAACCTCTCTGTACTCGTTGGGAGCAAAGTTATTTGTATCTCTGTGCAGGTCCAAGTTGATTGCCAATATATGGCGCCGTTAGCAGTTGACACCTTCTTGTTGAAACTAGGAGTGTCAGGGGAAATCGATCCTTGGTATCTTTGCCAAGGAAAAACTACCGCTACACTGCATCTCAAACCTTCCACTTGGGGTAACCAACGAGGGGCGAGAAGCCATCAAGCAAAGTTTTCTGGCGCCGTTGCCGGGGACTCCACTCTTCAAGATAGGGGAGTTGCACGCTATCTTTTACCTTTGCTTTTAGTCTTGTTAGTTTACCTTTCAGTTTTGCTTTAGTATCTTTTATCAAAAATCACAAAAATAGTTATCTCATTCTTTAGTTGTCATTATGTCGGGTCCTTTTGTCTTTGGCGAGGCAGAAGTTCTCACCTTTAAACAAAGAGGTGGGGAAAGTCTAAAAGATGCTTGGTATAGAATTAATGATTCTCAAAAAAGAGCCACCAAGAAGCAATCTACTACTATCCTGCTTAGAAATTTTTATGTTGGAATTACTTCTTGGAATAGGTTTATTCTAGATACTGCTATCAATGGAAATTTCCTAGAGGCCCCAGCTTGGGAGTCTCTTAGTATTATTGAAAATCTTGTTGGAAGTCCCCCTGTTGTTAGCATTCAAGAGGACATCACCCTAGCTCACATTATGAAAAAACTTGAAAAGATAGAGCTAGAGATGCCAAACATTAATAAGATGAACGAGTTGGATCGTAAAATCCAAGGGAATTTGAATAGGCTTGATAGCTCCAAGCATAAAATTTTCAAAACTTTGGAGACCATCAAATCCCATGACTTGGACTCTTCTAGGATAGACAAAATTGAGGAAATCTTTGATACTGTAGGAACCACTTTCTCCTCAATCAAAACCAGAAAGGTAGAAACTCCGGCAAAGAAGGAGCCTAAGTTCGTTCACGTTCCAAAGGCTCCCCGCTCTAAAAGTAATCCATCTATTGCCAAAGGGGTTGAAACTGTAAAGACTTTGGAAGAAACACCTCTCTTTGATGAATTTATAAATGAATCTTCCCTTGACTTTTATCCTTTTGGTCTTCTCCCTAGAAGTATCTCTATGAGGCCTTTATTTGAAAGTCCTCTTAAGATTAGTTGTACTATTGAAGAGCTTTTTGATGATCATGATGATGGTTCAATTGATACAACTTGATCTCTTTGCATTATGCCTAGCTTAAAGGCATAAAAGAAAGCGCTTTTGGGAGGCAGCCCACAATGAATAAAATTTTATTTTGCTTTTGTTGTGTCTTGATGTTGTTACTACAGTAGCATCATCATTGTATCTTTACTTTTCAACTTTGTGCCAAGTGTAGCCTCTGATTGCAAGAAAGTTCAAAAGTTGTGACGTGCTGTCCAGGAAACAGATTCTGTCCTTGGATAGAAAAATTCGTATAAAATCACCAGATCATCTTTTTGGTCTGAATTTTTTCGACAGCATGCTCTATACAATTGTCTTTCGGGCGTCTGTTCTGAGTTTTTTATTAGAGTTGCAGAAGTGCCCCGAAAAAATCATTTACTACCTGATGTTCTGTTTTTCACAGATTCTGTCCTGTTTTGCCTTTCCTTCATTTTGCAAACCTTGAGCTTGCTTTTTTCTTTGCAAAAACCTTTTGGCAATCTTGAGAAACAGTAGACCTTCAAGAATATCCTTATTTCCAGCAAGGAACAATTATTTTATTATGGGTACTAACCTCGCTAATAAGATTATGATGAGTTATGTATGAAGGGAGTTTTCAAGTGTGCGAGGGAAGATGATAAAAAGATTCAGGAGTGTCAAACGCTCAAGCTTGGGGATGCCCCCATGCACCCCCAAGAAATATTCAAGAAGACTCAAGCCTCTAAGCTTGGGGATGCCCCCGTGCATCCCCTTCTCCATCAACATTATCAGTTCGTCTTTCGTTCCACTATATTTTTATCACTTCATGTGTTATGTGCTATGCTTGGAGCATCTTGCTTTTTAGTTTTCCTTTTTAGTTTTCTTTAGCTTTTCATAACGAGTTGGAACTCAGCTTTCTTTGTGTGGGAGAGAGACACACTCCACTTCAACATAGAACACAACATAGAATTTTCATGTTTATCTTTGCTGTGTATGTTCTTGGTCTTTCAATAGCTACTATCATGTTCAGCTCTTAGTTTTCATGCTTATCTTTTTAAAGAGCTTTTGTTTAGTTGGTCGCTTGAACTCTCTTTAGTTATCATGCTTATCTTATTAAGAGAGTTTGCTTCTGTTGCATTGGTCGATATGTCTATGATAAAAATGCTACGTGCATAATGGTGCTTAGTATTTTATGTTTTCTTATGGTTAGTCTCAAATAGCTGGGGGGTTCCCAATGCGTTATTGGAGTACCAACATGATTTGTTTGCCTATGATGTGGTATGGTTTAGTGATATCTTCCTTCAAGAATTTATTTTGATTGACTTGGCGTATGCTCACGCATATTTAAGACTGTAAAGAAAGTCTGTCAAGCCTTGATGATCTTTAATTTCCGAGTAGCGATATAACTTACATGCCTGATTCAATGTTGCTTTGTCGCTCTACATGATTATGACTGTCATCGCTCTTTTAGTTGGTCGCTCCCAGTCTTTTGCTAACCTCCACCTGTACTAAGCGGACTGACTGCTTGTGCATCCAAAATCCTTTAAACCAGTTATGCCATATGAGTCCACCATACCTTCCTATACATGGTATTTACCTGCCATTCCTAACGAAGACTTTCATGTACCATCTCGAAGTTATTCAAAAAAAAGCATTTCTCTTTTGTGCCTCTGTTTTAGTTCATGAGGAAGTAGTAGTTAATTCATGATCTTTTTAAGTTGGACAAGCTTCACCTCGGGATTGCATGTCTAATGTGCAAACCCATAATACGAGAAGGAACTGGCAAAGAGTGCGCCCGGCTCAAAATTAACATAACGAACAAACCCTCCTTCACGCTTTGTTCATGAGAAATCAGAAAACTTTGGCAGTGATAAACAAAGGAGATTAAGAGGATGTGATCATCCTCATTCGGGAGCCGTTCCTCGAAACTTGTCCAGCTCAAGAAGTGATTGAGTTATCTGCTAGCATTCGTTGACGAAACATGCATAATCTAAAAAAATAATTATTATTTCTGTTTTAAAACCAAGAGCTCTGGTACATGCTTTGTCTTTGTTTCCGACCACGGGATTTCAACCTTGCCAACAAAAGCCACGGTTCGAGAGTCTCCGCCTTCTTTTAAAGCACCAACTACTGAGAGCATGATTGTCATTCTGAGTGTAATGTGCATTGTCCCAAAGTAGCATTGTCTTTTGCATGATTATGATATCGTTTATTCTGAAATCATTGTATCTAGTCATCACTTAAACCTTGGAGGTGCCCCTGCATTTATGTTTTGCTTCACTAAAGGGGGCAAGCGAGATATCACTTTATCATATTTGCACACCATGCTCATTACAAATCTATTTGATGTTTCAGTATCATGTTGTAAAACTTTCAGTTCTTTGTGATTTTCTCATAAGGCAACTTAATTACTACAGATTCATTGTCTCAGTAAGCTTTTGTCATATGACTATGAAAAGTCCTTATATGGTTAATAGCATGTCACCACAGAAATTATGCTTGTTATCATTTACCTACTCGAGGACGAGCAGGAATTAAGCTTGGGGATGTTAATACGTCCAAAACGTATCTATAATTTCTGCTTGCTCCATGCCTCTTTTGTGTGATATTGCTATGTTATTTATACACTTCCATACACTTTTGATCATATTTGGACTAACCTATTAACTCAGTGCACCCCAGTGCCAGTTTCTGTTTTCTGCTGTTTTTGTATTTCAGGTTTTCCCGTCACGAAAACTGCCAGAAAAATCCCGGAAAAATTATATAAAAAATCAGCGTTCCGGAAGCTTCCACACGGCCGAAGTAGGGCCGGAGGGGGGCCACCAGGGCTCCAGGCGCCCTGGTGGCGCGGCCCCCCTCCTGGCCGCGCCGGGGGGGCGCTTGGGCCCCCCAGGCCTCCGTTGATGCCCCCCCTTTGGCATATATTTAACACGCGTCCCGAAACCCTCGTGGACAGAACCCTTTTTCGCGATCTCATCTCTGTTCCGCCGCCGCCACCGCGCTTCCAAGATCGGGAGCACCAGGAGAACTCTTCTCGGCACCCTGCCGGAGGGGAGGATCACCACCGGGAGCCTCTCCACCACCAAGGACGCCTCCCGGATGAGTTGTGAGTAGTCTCCCTTGGACCATGGGTCCATGACTAGTAGCTATGTGATGTTCTCCTCCCCTTCTTGTGCTTCACTAATTAGACCTCGTGAGCTGCCCTACATGATCGAGGCACATATGTAATCCTTATGCTGTTGCTATGATGAGTTTGCTGGGATCCGATGGATTGTGAGATTATGTTCAGATTGTGTTTGAGTAATATATTTGATTTACCTTTTTTATATTTATTTTCTTAAGTAATTCTTGCATGTTCTCCGTTGCTATTTATTGCTTTGTCCAAGTAGTAGGTAGTGACTCCAAGAGGGAACGTTATGCTTGATTGTGGGTTCATGCCCCTCGATGACTAGCTTGAGTGACAGAAACATGAGTCTAGGGGATGTGCTGTTGCCACAAGGGGGAAAACAACGGTGCTTGTGCCCGCGGGTGCAAGGATTGTTTACTTTACGCAAAGTTCTTTTAATGCAGTTGTCTGTTGCTTTGAGTTTACACTATGGGTGGGACTCGCAACTTAATACCAGCGAGATGTTCTGGATAGATATCTCAAGGTGGATGATTAGTAGTAGACGCAGATGGATTTCGGTCTACTTGCCTTGGCGTACTGCCCATGCTTTGAACCTCTACCTTTCTTGCAACATAGTTAGCATTGGTTTGCGCACATAATTATGTCAATTGCCTAGCTGTAATTCGTTTACCTCACATAGCCGTTTTATCGTCTTTTGGGAGAGATACATCACTAGTGAACATCATGGGACTCCGGTCCATATTACCATCACTGATGACATCCGCTATTTACTTTCTGCTTTTACATACTAGTTACAGTTTTACCTATCACTATTATCTCTTGCGTTTGACCCTTTGTAAACGACAAGGCCGGAGGGATTGACAACCTCTCTGTACTCGTTAGGAGCAATGTTATTTGTATCTGTGTGCAGGTCCAAGTTGATTGCTAATATCTGGCGCCGTTAGCAGTTGACACCTTCTTTTTGAAACTAGGAGTCTCCGGGGAAATCGATCCTTGGTATCTTTGCCAAGGGAAAACTACCGCTACACTGCATCTCAAACCTTCCACTTGGGGTAACCAACGAGGGGCGAGAAGCCATCACCCTCTTCTTCGTTGCAAGTTCAATCCTCGGTTCTTCTGACCGATGTTGTTTTCCCCCTCCGATGTGGACTTTCTTTTTCCCGCCCGCCCACCCTTTTGCTTCTCGGACCAGAGTCCTTAATCGAGTAGCCATCCTACTCGTGTGAATCCTTTGCATTCTTTCCTCAGTTATTTCAACTGGTGAATTCTCGTCTAGCTCGTCATCATTCTTCTCCTTTCTTCCCCGATGAATTATCCTCTCATTTGATATTTCTTCATCTCTTTTTTCTTCTCCGGTGGATTCAACTCAAGTTTCGATGTTGTTCATATTCTTTCATCGGCTCAAATGTTTTTCCCTTGCTCGTTTACCTCTCGCCATTTAATAATTCCGGAGTTCCGAAGATATCTCACGAGATTCGTGTTGCCTTCAAGTAATTCGAGGTTGTCACCTCCTTTGAGTTTTTTAATCATTCTGGTGCATCATCTCCTTTTCGTTCATTTTCAACGGTGTTTTCTCTTTGGTGGGCCCTAACCCACAGGTCTTTTCCCAGGATCTTACCTGACTCTTCTAATTATTTCTCGGAGTGTTCTGAAATTCTTTCAAATATGACGTAAGTATGGATTCCATCAGTCATGTGCTTTCTCCAAGATCGTTTGCAAATTCTTTTCATCATTGGTTCAACCTTCTTCTTTTCATTTGTCCGGAGTATGTCATTAATTCTTCTAATTGTGTTCCTCCGAAGGCCATCATTTCAGAAGAATTCTTCGTTCTCAGTTTTCAACTTCGACCTCCAAATATTCTTTATTGATGCCTCTTCGTTTGTCTTATATTTGTCCGGTCCTTCATTCAAGTATTCTTTAATCAGTTTGCGATCTCTTCATTCTCGTCATTCTTATTCCCTCAAGTTATTTATTCTTCCCGGCAATTCATTCTCTTGTACTCACTCAATTTCAATTCCTTATGGTGGTTTGATCTCTTTCATCACACGATTTTAATTCTTCCCGGTGGTTTGTTCTTTTCTTCACTCGGCTTTAATTCTTTACGGTGATTCGCTCAACAGTTTTTTCCGGTGCTATCATATCAATTCATTCTTTTTATTCCAATCCTACCGGTGGTTCACGAAGATTTTCCCGAGTTCACGATATATCCCTCTTTAATCTTCTCAACGCGAATAAGTGATATGCGAATCCATTGCTTTCATCAATTTAATTGGTGGAAGATAAGCATAACATAATTCTTATTCCTTTTTCACCAAGTTGACTTAATCCCTTCCTTCGGAGTTTATTGTTGATGAATAAATTCTAGTCCCAAGTGCTTTAATCTTTTCTTCCCCGGAGTTCAAGTTTCCTCGGCTATCTCGTCGGAACCTCGTCTAAATCATCGCAAGGACTTATTCTTATTCTTTTCACCCTTCATCATCCTTTGGTTACCGGAGTTCCTCTTGGTGTCTCTTCATGATTTAATTCTTTCTTCAAATATATTGAGCAATCCTTGTGGAGCAGTGCAAGCATTCTTATTCTTGCCTCTTGAGTGCAATTAATTCTCCCTATTCTTCTGAAGTGGAGTTTTGCATTCTTCGCTCTTCTCAGCTCAACAATATTTTGGTTGCGGCAGTAATTCACCTCAAGTTTCGGGATGATTTTCATAAGCCCACAACAAGCTTATTCTTTTGTTATTGATTTTCTCAACAACTCCGCTCAAGTCTTTCTTTGAGGATGCTCTTTTAAAGTCATTCGTGGTGTAAGTTGTCATCTTCTCCTCCGTTCTTTTCATTCCGTTCTTTCAATTATTCCGGAGGCAATGTCTTGTTGATCTCGTCAAGTATTAATTCCATCTTCTCAAGTTCATGTCATATTCATTCCGTTTTCAGCCGGAATGCTGCCCGAATTCCTTCGTCAAATCCATTTCTTTCTCTTATTAACCGGAGTGGTTTCGAATTCATTCTTGTTCCTTCAGCTCTTGTTTTGTGCCTTTCAACCTCCTTGTTTCTCGTCATATTCCTTGCTCCTCTTGTTTAACGTAGTCTTTGCAACTTCGTTCATCTTCGTTGTATCCTTTCTTTCAACTGGCTCAATCTCTCAAGGTTCTTTGGTTTCACTCTTTTGTCCTCGAAGAACTTTGTTCTTCCTTTTCTATTCCATCTCATTCCTAAGATCTCGGGACAAGATCTCTTGTTAGTAGGGGAGTGTTGTGATACCCCGAGACCGATGCGCCAGGTGTCAGCCAGTTATTCGTTGTCGCTGCCATGTCATCTGCGTGCGTGTTGCACTTTGCCTTGTCATCGTGTGCATTGTATCATCATGTTTTCAAAACTTGCATCCGTCTGAGTCCGCCCGTCCTTTCCGTTGTCCGTTCTGAGCCCAGACACACTCCCACGCGTCCGCGGCGTCTCCGAATATTTATTTTATGAGTGGCCGAAAAATGTTCTCTGAATGGGGTGAAACTTGGCGTGTGGTCTTAGTATAGTGTAGACAGGCCGCCTGCCATATTTCGTCACATTCGGAGCTCGTTTGATAGCCCAACGGATAACTATAGCGGCACTATAGCCGGTTAAAACGTCGGACGTTTTCGGTCTCCGAAAACTCCGCGGGTCACTCTCTTTTCTCTCCTCTCAGCCCACTAGGCCTCTCCTAGCCTCCCCCGCAATCGGATCCGTCGGATCGCGATCGGAGGGCTCAAAAACACCCCCTAGACCTAAACCCTAGCCCCCTACTATAAATGGACTCCCCTAGTCCATTTTTGGCCTTCTCCTTCCTCCCTCCTCAATTTCCGTGCAGATCCAATCAGCAGCCGCCGGAATCCCCTCCCCTTCCTCGTTTTCCGGTGACAACCACCTCACCAACGCCGCTTGGCGCCTCCCCATTGGACGCGCCGCCCCAGCCGCCGCTTCCCACCACTCCGGGCACGCCACCTGGTCCTCCCACAGTGCCTCCCCGCGCCAGGCCCAGCCGCGCCCCGCCTGGATCCTGATCTGGGCCGATCTGGGCCCTGCGCCGCCCGCCGTGACGGGCCCGAGCTCCTCCAGCTCGCCCGTCCTCCCTCAGCGCCTCGAGCCTCCGCTCCCCTCGTTCCCGAGCTCGCGACCGGCCGGCCGAGCCCTCGCCGCCGGTCACCTGGTGCTCCGCCGTGCCGCCGGAGCCCCCTCTCGCCAGCCTTCCTTCTGCTCGCCTCGCCGGACTCCAGCCTCATGCATGCGAGATCCGCCGCCGCCGCGTTGGAGCTCGCCGGAGCGCGCTGCTCACCCCTGCTCCGGCCGGATCTAGGCGCCTGGGCCCCGGATCTGCCCACTCCGCGACCCCCCGTGCCGCCCCAGCTCGCCGGAGCTCCCTCCCTCGTCGCCGGAGAGGTCCCCTGCGCCGCCGGACATCCTCCTCCACCGGAGCACGACGAGCCAGCCGCCATCGGCGTTGACTTCCACTGCCTCCTCTGCGCGACGCGCCGGACTTGTCCGGTGGCACCCGAACATGTCCAGGCCCTCCTCTGCCTTGTGACACTGCCGGTGGGCCCGTGTGTCAGCACCGACGGACATGTCCGATCAGTCCGGACATTGTCCACCCCGAGGTTGCCTCTTTTTCCACTAAGTCTCTGGCCCTTTTGTAATAATGTTGAATGTTTGCATGGCTGTAACTATTTGTGTGTATGTCCAAATTGAGTGAATAATATGTCAAAATGATCGTGGTGATATGCTCTTCACTTTGTTCCATTGTGGCATGCTTGTTTGAGTTCAACTTGATTCCCTAATCATCGTTGCAAGAGTGCTACTTGTTTAAAACTGCTGTTAGTTGTAAATTTGTTGCATGCTTGTGGTGATGGTAACTTTGTGCATGTTTATCCAAATGGAGCATATGATATGTCAAAATGTTCATTGTGAAGTGCTCTACATGATGGTTGATGTAGCATTCATGTTAGGTGCCATATTGCCATGTTAATCTTTGTTGCAAAAGTGCATGTGGTTGTGAAGTGCTGAAACTTGTTATGAGATGCTGATTTCACTTGCTCATTGCTATTGGTGTGATTGTCTTCATGCCACATGTCAATATGTTTTAGAAGCACAATCATATGGTCTTTGCTATGGTGCAATCCACTTTCCATGATATGCCTTGAGGTGACTTAAACAAGCTTGTAAACATGCCATGCCAATGTTGCTGTTTTATACTTAGTGAAAAAACTGCCAAGTCTGGAATCTGTTAAACCTGATGCTATGTTTGCTTGATGCCCCACTCAAATCCATGCTTGTTTTGGAGTGGCCAATGATCATGTCTTGTTGTCCATGCTATAGTCTATCCATCCATTTACCTTACTTGCACATATGGCCTGTTGTAGCATATTTATTTCTTGCTCTCAAGTTGCTATAAATTTAACATGTCAGGTTTTTATCAGCATGATCAATTTGGTGAAGCTTGTTGTTATTGATGCATGCCTCCTATAGAGATGATCCAATGGAGTTGTTTGATGTATGCTATGTCTACTACATGTCCATGATCTTTATATGCTTAGTTGAGTTGATATGCTTGTTGTTTTGTGCCTCCGAAGGCAGCATCGTGATGATGTTTTTGCCTTCCCAGATTTTGAGTAAGTCTGGATAAATGTATTGCAACTTGCCATGCTTGGTTAACTGTGTTCCAGCAAGTTTTTGGGGGTGTTCTAAGTTCATGCTTGTTAAGTAACATGTCTAATTCACATCCATGCTTCTTGTTATCATGTTTGGGTGTTGTAGCATATATATACCTTGCTCCAAAGTTGCTATGTGGCTGTTAACTTCAGCTTTGCATTATAACTTGTTTTGCTCATAACTTCTAGCTCGTTGCTCCGTTTTGAGCGTGCTCTATATGAAACTTGTGTGATTTTGCATGTAGAAGCATAATATCATGTTGTTTCCATGTTTGGAGTGTGTTTGCTTGATGTTTGGGTGCTTCTTGCGCCGTTGCCATGCTTGTCTTGTTTTGCTGATATGTTCTAGGTCGTAGCTCCGAATTAAACAAACTTGATATGTAACTTGACTAGAATTTCGAGTAGATAATCATGGTGCATGTTAACCTACTGTTTAAAAACTTTAACTTAAGGTTTGTTCAGATCTGGACTAATTTCAAATTATGCATATGAGGACTTACCGGATTTGTTATATGTTGATTCCGGTCTCATTTAAACTTGTTGGGTGATGTGTTCTTGTGTGCTTCATCCCTTGCCATGAATTGCATCATAATAGACTTGTCTTGCCTCATACTTGGTTGGGCATCTTGTCATGTTCTTGTGTTGTGTGTTTACCTTGTTGTGTGCTTCTTCTCGCTAGTTCTTTTCCGTTGCGATTGTGAGGATTCGTTCGTCTACATGTGGTTCGCCTTCGAGGCTACTTCTTCGTCTACTTCATGGAACCGTTCTTCTTCCTTGCGGGATCTCAGGCAAGATGACCATCACCTTGGATACCTTTACTATCATTGCCATGCTTAGTTGTCTCGATGCTATCGTTATATGTCGCGCTACGCATCATTATTGTCAGTCCCTCTCCTTGTTGCCATGAAACATCTAACCTTTGACACCTTCCTAGCAAACCATTGTTTGGCTATGTTACCCGCTTGCTCAGCCCCTCTTATAGCGTTGTTAATTGCAGGAGAAGATGAAGATCGTTCTAACACACATATATACTTGGCAATGGGTGGAAGGCTTGGCCTTTTGCTCGGTGTTTTGTTCCACTCATGCCACCTTAGGAGCCGATAAACCGGCGTTATGTTCCTTGATTTTTGCGTTCCTTACACGGTTGGGTATATGGGGACCCCTTGACAGTTCGTCTTTGAATAAAACTCCTCCAGCAAGGCCCAACATTGGTTTTAATTTGCTCATAATAATAACTTAATTAATTAATTAATTGCATAGGGAGTTAGCGCTACCCGAGGATTCTTTCTACATAGCAGGGGGGCCAGTGCTGATGGTGTTGGTCCCAAACGGGGAGACTGCGGGGCCACCGCGGGGAAACTCGAGGATTGGCTCCCGTAGGCTCGCCCATCCGGTCGTGGCTTGAGACGAGATACACGCGGCTACTATCAGGGTGTCAACACACAGGGAGGTCTTGCTGGACTTGTTTTACCATTGTCGAAATGTCTTGTGCACCGGGATTCCGAGCCTGATCGGATTGTCCCTAAGATAAGGGGTAATACTATTATTATCTCCGCTGATCGTGAGAGCTTGTGATGGGCTAAGTTGGGACACCCCTGCAGGGTTATGATCTTTCAAAAGTTGTTCCCGCGGTTATGTGGCAGATTGGAATTTGTTAATGTCCGGTTGTAGGAAACTTGACAGAGGATCCGAACTAAAACACACAACTGTGTGAGTAACCGTGACTGTCTCTTTTCACTTTGAGAAGAGAACACGGTGGGGTTATGTTTGACTCGTAGGTAGTTTAGGATCTTTAGCGATCACTACTAGTTTGCGACCATTTGCATAGATGCTCATCCTATTCTTGTACTCGTAAGTTGTCGGTGTATTTGGATCGACACCTATGGGATCACAAGAATCCCTACAATGGTTGCGGGGCGCGGGGTTGAGAGAAGAGCGGATCTAACGATCAGGACACGGTTCCTTTACCCAGGTTCGGGCCGCAAAGATGCGTAAAACCCTACTCCTGCTTTGGTGGATTATATGTTGGTGTTCTTCGGCTAACGAGGAGCTCCAAAAGAGTCGTGAGGGGTTCCGAAAAGACGAATCCTTCTCCTGGTCGCCTCGGGCCTCCTTTTATAGGGAAAAGGGGCTGCCACAGTGGCACACAGGAGGTGGAAAGAATACAGTGATGCGAGGTTATCCCTCGCATTACAGGACAAGGTGCATTAAATGCGCCCTGCTTAGCTGTCCTTGCTTTATCGGGGATGAGGGGAGACGCCCGTCTTGTCCGTCGCCGCTCCTCCTCGTGTCGACATGCGCCCTGGCCAGCGGTGCCTGAGGTGCCATGTAGGTAGACAGGCAGCTGAGGTGGCGCAACGGTGGGCCTCCATGAAGATCTATGGGTTGCCACGCAGGAGCCTGCCAGCTGGTTGGGTCGGCAGCTGCGTGGGTCGGTGGAAACCCAGTTGGTGCGCGCCTGATAGTGGCCCCGTGGGCGTCCTCGGCAAGGGCCTTGCCGAGACCCCGGCAAGGGTCTTGCCGCGGCGCCTACTGTCATCCCCGGCAAGGTGCTTGCCGGGGGCCTTGTGGATCCCCTTGGCGGGGATCCCGCCAAGGGTCGTCGTCTTCTTACCTTGCATCTGATCTTGAAGGTCTTCACAAAGATCTGCATGCCACCGCGGGGACATCTCCCGAATCCTCCCCACATGGGGGTGGCGGACTCAAGGGTGATTCGCTCCGTAGGCGGGGGGCGAGCTACCGCGGCAAGGGTCTTGTCGGGGCTGCCAGAGCCGGCCCCGGCAAGGATCTTGCCGGGGGTGGCGCTTCGTCCCCTTGCTCTTCGTGGTCTTGTTCTTGGTGTCGCTTCAGTCTTGCCCCGGCTTGCCTCCCATGCCTTGCTAGGTGCGATGGCGCCATGGCTCAGACTGCCCGTGCACAGTCATAGGGGTACAAAAAGTGCACCCCTCTTTTTGTACACCGACATAAGTTAGCCACCATATAGTGCACCCCTCGGGATAGAATCGCATCTTGGGCCTGACATAAAGAGTTCGTCGTAAAGAGTTACGTTGATGCAAGCTTTAACACCGATCTGGATGACTCTGAGTCTCGATCTGGATAAATATTGAAAGTGGGAGCAATTAGCTAAAGTAGCTCCGTGCAGAGCATTGTAGACATAGAAATTAGCAAAAATACATACAGATCTGAATGTAACAGACCAGCTGACTAAACTTCTCTCACGAAGCAAAAACATGATCACACCTTAGTACTCTTTGGGTGTTAATCACATGATGATGTGAACTAGACTGTTGACTCTAGTAAACCCTTTGGGTATTGGACGCATGGCGATGAGAACTATGGGTGTTAGTCACATGGTGATGTGAACTATTGATGATAATCACATGGTGATATGATCTAGATTATTGACTCTAGTGCAAGTGGGAGACTGAAGGAAATATGCCCTAGAGGCAATAATAAAGTTATTATTTATTTTATTATATCATGATGAATGTTTATTATTCATGCTAGAATTGTATTAACAGGAAACTTAGTACATGTGTGAATACATAGACAAAACAGAGTGTCCCTAGTATGCCTCTACTAAACTAGCTCATTGATCAAGGATGGTTATGTTTCCTAGCCATAGACATGAGTTGTCATTTGATCAACAGGATCACATCATTAGGAGAATGATGTGATGGACAAGACCCATCCGTTAGCTTAGAACTATGATTGTTTAGTTTTACTGCTATTGCTTTCTTCATGACTTATACATGTTCCTATGACTATGAGATTATGCAACTCCCAAATACCGGAGGAACACCTTGTGTGCTATCAAACGTCACAACGTAACTGGGTGATTATAAAGATGCTCTACAGGTGTCTCCGAAGTTGTTCGTGGTGTTGGCAAAGATCAAGAATAGGATTTGTCACTCCGAGTGTCGGAGAGGTATCTCTAGGCCCTCTCGGTAATACGCATCATAATAAGCCTTGCAAGCAAATGACTAATGAGTTAGTCACGAGATGATGTATTACAGAACGAGTAAAGAGACTTGCCGGTAACGAGATTAACTAGGTATGGTGATACCGATGATCGAATCTCGGGCAAGTAACATACCGATGACAAAGGGAACAACATATGTTGTTATGCGGTTTGACCGAAAAAGATCTTCGTAGAATATGTAGGAGCCAATATGAGAATCCAGGTTCCGCTATTGGTTATTGACCGGAGATGAGTCTCGGTCATGTCTACATAGTTATCGAACCCGTAGGGTCCGCACGCTTAACGTTTGATGACGATCGGTACTATGAGTTTATGTGTTTTGATGTTCCGAATGTAGTTCGGAGTCCCGGATGAGATCGGCGACATGACGAGGAGTCTCGAAATTGTCGAGACATAAAGATCGATATATCGTACGACTATATTCGGACATCGGAAAGGTTCCGAGTGATTCGGGTATTTTTCGGAGTACCAGAGAGTTACGGGAATTCGCCGGGGAGTATATGGGCCTTATTGGGCTTTAGGGGAAAGAGAGAGAGAGGAGGCTGCGCCCCCACCAAGGCCTAGTCCGAATTGGACTAGGGGGAGGGGCTGCGCCACCTCCTTCCTTCTCTTCTCTTTTCCCTTTCCTTCTCTCCTACTCCTAGTACTTGGAAGGGCTCCTAGTTCTACTAGGAAAGGGGGAATCCTACTCCCGGTGGGAGTAGGACTCCCATAGGGCGCACCATAGAGAGGGCCGACCGTCCCCCTCCTCCACTCCTTTATATACGAGGATAGAGGCACCCCTTAGACACACAAATTGATCAAGTTGATCTTTCCCAACCATGTGCGGTGCCCCCTCCACAGAAACACACCTCGGTCATATCGTTGCAGTGCTTAGGCGAAGCCCTGCGCCGGTAGCTTCATCATCTCCGTCACCATGCCGTCGTGCTAACGAAACTCTCCCGCGAGGTTCTACTGGATCAAGAGCTCGTGGGACGTCATCAAGCTGAACGTGTGCTGAACGCGGAGGCTCCGTACGTTCGGTGCTTGATCGGTTGGATCACGAAGAAAGTTCGACTACATCAACCACGTCACTAGACGCTTCCACTCCCGGTCTACGAGGGTACGTAGACACACTCTTCCCTCTCATTGCTATGCTTCTATTAGATAGATCTTGCGTGATCGTAGGAAAATTTTGAAATACTACGTTCCCCAACACATCCTCATGTCTGCTGTAACTCCGGCTTGGGCGGGGGGTAGAATGAATCCTCTCACGGCTGTATGAATAAGCATGCTGCCGAGTCAAAGCTGTCTGAAGGAGCTCCCTAGCCCGTCGCGTCTCCACCGCTACGGGGGACTCGCCTTCGATAGGGAGGGCCGCCAATCATGAAGCGGCAGTGACTATGTTATCCAAAGGGTTGGAGTAATGACCCGGAGGCGTCGACACATGTTGTGACGGTATGTTCTGATGAGGCGGGTCCGTTGGGTGTGGCTGGACCGGCGTCCCTGTTCCAGGTGCTTCTCCCCGGTTTAGCACTGGCTGATTGCTGGTTCCTGCTCCTGGTGTGTTAAAAAGATTCCTTGCCTCGAAAACCGGTGGCAAGTGAGACTAGTACCTTCTCCTCATTACCTCATTTGATGTGTTCTAATCCAACATGAGCCGATAAGCCTGAGCATCCAACTCGGCCCGCTCCGCAGCCATCCTGGTGTTTTCAGCTGCCAGATCTACCTTGGCTTAAGCTATCTGATCCTTCACCTTAGCAACTTCTGCAACATGCCGCTCCTGATCCGTCGGGCTAACTTCGGCGGTTAACAATGTTGTCAAAGTGTCGAATAAACCGGACAAAACCTGAGATGGTGGCTACACAGGGCCTCCTGCCCCGGCTGCTGCTGCCCCCGCTAAACCGGAGATCATTGCTGCTGTGGTCGAAGAGTGTTGTACGAACTGTGATCCGGCCATGAAGACTGCAACTTGGCTTGGCGGATCGAGGGGTCCGGAATACTGTCGCCATCGGGACAGCCCCCAAACCGGCCATCTTGCAGCTGGTACAATGACTCGGTCTCTCTGGTAGATGACTCGTCACCAGAGTAAACGACGGTCTCACCACCAGACACCGGTCTATCCTCAGATTCCGCTCCATGGATGACTCCCACGAAGGCACGCTTCATGGCAGGCTGAACCCGGGCAGGTCTCGCACGCTGAGCCGTTTCGACGATGTCGGTGCAGATGTCCGGCTCAGGTCCCAATTCGCTGATCTTGCCAATGAAAACGTGAATGCCGCCGAAGGGGACCCGGTACCCATACTCAATTGAGTCGGCCTCGGGGCCCCAGCCTGCGTTGACGATGTAGATCTTGCCGCGATGACTCTTGGTCATCCGGCCCACTGCGTATCCCTTGAGCCCTTCGAAGCTGCCCTCTAAGAACACGAAACCATCATGCGATAGCCCCACAGTGCGTGCCAACTGTCATGGTTTTGTCACGGCAGATGTCCTAGTGTGAGGACTTAGTCGTGGAGCCATCGCGATGGGTTAGCTTAAAGGGGTTAAAGCAGACAAAGGACGCAAGGAATTTTATACTAGTTCGGCCCCTTGCGGTGAAGGTATAGGCCTACTCTAGTTGTTGTGGTATTGCTAGGGTTTCGATGACCAGGGAGCGAATCCGCTTTGCCTGGCTCTCGATTTGTTGTCTGTTGTCCCTGAACCGCCGCCGGGTCGTCCCTTTATATACACAGGATGACGCCCGGCTGTTTACTGAATCCTGAGGGTGACTCCTAAACGTGTCCGGCTCGGCTTCTATCCTTTCCTATCTTACAACACAAGTTACACACCATATGGCGGTTTATGTCTATAGGCCCTAATCCGCCTTTGGGCCCTGGGCTTTAGTAAAACGTCATACTCCTTGTCTTCATGGGCTTCAATATGGATAACTCAGTACAGGTATAACCTGGCCCCTCCTGGACGGTTTATACTCAGTAGTTATATCCCCAACAGTAGTTCTGCTAAAAACAGCGTCAGTCCGGGGTTAGTTTCATTCAAATCATGCAAATTAGAGTCCAAAACAAGAGGAAAAGCGTGAGGAAAAGTAGATACGTTGGAGACGTATCAACTCCCCCAAGCTTAAACCTTTGCTTGTCCTCAAGAAATTCAGTTGATAAACTGAAAGTGAGAAAGAAAAACTTTTACGAACTCTTTTGCTCTTATTTGCATAAATAAGCTTAAAGAGCACCCAGGTTTTCAGCCAACATTATAACTAACCATGTCAACAATAACATTTAAAGATTATATTAACTCATATCAATGACAAAATCAGCCAGCGAGCGATAATAAGAGATCTCAAATAGCAACACGTTGTGAAAACAACCATGATATAATATGACGATAGTGGTATCTCGCTAGCCCTTTCTGAGACTGCAAAACATAAATGCAGAGCACCTCCGAAGTTCAAGCAGCGACTAAACATTGTAATTCAGGGTAGAAATGATCCAATCATGATAGCACCCAACATTCACTACACACAATGCATAGGAATGACAACAGTGCTCTCAAATCTGGTGCTTATTAGAGAAGGTGATGACACAACATAAAAGTAAATAGAAAGTCCCTTCGTAGAGGGAAGCAGTGATTTGCATATATGCCAGAGCTCAAATTTTAAAACAGAGGTAAACAAAATTTTTGAGGGGTGCACCCTTCTCATTCACTTCACGACAATCAGCTATCCATATCTCCCATGCTAAACGAGCTAGTGGCGGTTCCCAAGCAGAAAAGTAAATGTTTGAACTCCATTGGAAGTATTTGTTTGTTTATTTGTAAGCTTTTTGTTTTTGCAATTTGGGACTGGGAATCCCTATTACCGCACTTTTCTCGTGCAATAGCAAGTGAATAAACACTCAACCTGAGAATAATCCGCTTAGCATGGAAAATACCGACCACCTCATGTCGTTCAATGAATGATCCAGGCACACAAAAAGGATATGTATTTGAAGTTTTTAGAGGTGGCACATGCAAATTTACTTAGGACGGTAGGGTAATACTGCATATAGGTAGGTATGGTGGACTCATCTGTAATAACTTTGAGTTTTAGAATTTGATGCACAAGCAGTATTCCCGCATAGTACAGGTGAAGGCTAGCAAATAGGTTGGGAAGCGGCCAGCTAGATAGCAATAATGGTCATGAACATGCATCATGCATAATAAATATTGGACACCAGCATGAGTAGGATATGGACATCATGAACATAAATATCATAGAGGCTATGTAGGTTTTGATTCAACTACATGCATAAACATGTGCCAAGTCAAGCCACTTGAACATTCAGAGGAGGATACCATACCATCATACTACATCACAATCGTTTTAACGCTCCAAGATAAATCATTATTAACTCCTAGCTACTTATGCATGGCATGAGAAACTATAATCTCTAAATGTCATGGCAAACATGTTTAATCATAATGATCTGAATCATGGGTACTAGGTTAAACATATTTACACAAACAGAACGAGTCGAGTTCATACTAGTTTCTCCTTGCCACGGCCAGTTCATCGTATATTGTCATTATTGCCTTTCACTTGCACTACCGAATGATATGAAAATAATAATAGTGCAAGAGTGTTGTGGACTAAGCTGGGATCTACAAAACATTTTTTCAACAGGAGGAGACAAGGTGAATGTGCTATTTATTAGTTCAACAATTATTCATATGAGAGCCACTCAACATTTTCATCGTGGTCTTCTCCTCGATACAACTCGAATAAAAGGAAAATAAATTCAGAGAAACACGCTGAAATATTTTGGAGTTTTTGGTTTCCTTGAACACTCCAATACAAGGAAAAAGCAAAAACTAGAAAAAACTATTTACACGGGAAAGCTCCCAACAAGCAATAGAAGAACAAGGAAATCTTCTGGATGTTCTTTTTAGTGCTACTGCTAAGCATGCATAGAGAGTAAATTACTACAACTATTTTTTTAGTTTTTCTAAAGTTTTTTCAAACGCACAAGAAGAAAGCAAGAAAATAAATCTAAGCATGGATGATACAATGAAAAAGTGTGAGCACTGACAAATAGAATGATATGTAAACATAAATGTAATGTCGGTGAGGAACACATACTCCCCCAAGCTTAGGCTTTTGGCCTAGCTTGGTAGTCGATCAGTAGCCTGGAGGGTAGTAGGGATCCTGAGGAGCAGGCATCCACTCATCCCACTGCTAAGGCTCCTCCGCAGCTTCTACAACAGCATGGGCATTCCAGTAGGCGATGATGTCTGCAGGCATAATCCGGTATCCACCCCAGGCAACTGAATCAAACAAAGCAGGCGCGGGTAATGGAATAACATCACGAGTGTTAAGCTATAGACTAGGTTGTAAGCAATGGCAATATCAGGACGATTATGTACAAGAAAGTGATGGTGATCCATGACTGCACGGTCTAGGTAAACCTTAGCCAGAGGGTAAACAATGATGGCGTCTCACAACCCCGAAATTGTCTGCCAAACGAGTGGCAAAAATCACACCATGTATTTTACCCTGGGATTTATTAAGATGCAGGCGACGAGCCACGATAGCTCCCAAGCTATGCGTGTTGTGGCCCTCCAGTGTACGACGCAAAACAACAAGGTCTGGTGAACTAAGTGCACCCACCTTCTCCCTAGAAAGCAAGCATTTAGTAATAAAAAGGGCAAAATAATGAACAACAAGAAAGTGTAAGCCAACGACAGTGATGGATGACGCTCCTCTCTCCTCACCCACTGTTAAAGTGCGACAAAAGGCCTCAAACTCGGCCGGCATAAGCTCAGCCAAGCTCCCATCAGACGGGATCATGCATATGTTACAGAACTCAGTAAGTATCTGATAGTTTTCAGCATATAAATGAAAGCTCACTTCAGGAGGATTATTTCTAGGTAGGAAAGTAAAACTTTGAACAAAGACGTTTGTGAGGATTTGGTGTTGGTCACACTCATCTGCAATGAAGTCGTTTAGGCCGGCATTAGCAATATATTGCATGAACTCCTCAAGATTTCCAGCATCATTCAGGAACAGGATGTGCGGCCATTCACACGACCGTACTTCCGTCAACCTCCGTGGGTGGAGATCATTGTCAGAAGATTCCCCAATAACACCCTTGGAGTTCTTCTTTGAGCCAAACTTCCTGAAGATATTCATGTTCGCGTACAATTTTTCCTATGAACAAAAATCTGAATTTTTAGTTCACAAAATTTCCGCAACAAAACTTCACAAAATTGATAGCAACTACTCATAGGGATACATAGAAGCCATAGAAAGCATTCAAACTACTTAGAAGACTAAGAATACAACATGCAAGCACATCTACAGCAGCACCAAGAGTAGCTAATTATTCAAAGTATAAACAACTAAAACAAAAACTAATTGCACAAACGGTGGAGTCACATACCAAGCAACAATCCACCGAAACAGTTTCGGAAACGGAGCTTCGAGCAAAGAGATCGAAATCCGCGGGTTTGAGCTCAAGAACACGGGAGAGAGAGCAATGGAGATTTTTGTCTGGAGGTAAGTGATGATGTGGGCTAAAGGGGTAAGTGAGTGGGCCCACATGGGGACCACAACCCACCAGGGCGCACCTGGGGGTCCTGGCGCGCCCAGGTGGGTTGTGCCCACCTGGTGCACCTCCATCTGGTACTATTTGCACCAGAAATTCAGAAATATTCAGAAAAAATTCGTATAAAATTTTCAGGGCATTCCGAGAACTTTTATTTTTGGGTCATTTTTTTATTACAGGGGAAATTCAGAAAACAGACAAAGCATGGCATTTTATTTTATTTAACTAGTAAAAACAGAAAATAAAAAGTAGGGATAGAAGGTAGTGCTTACTAAATTCATCGACTTCATATCGCTCAAAAATGATTGATTAATAAGGTTGATCAGGTCTTATTAACAACCACTTTCGATTAGCATGAAACTGAAGAACTTTCGTAAATCACTAAGTTACCTCAATGGGGATATGGATGTCCCCAACAATAAGCATTTCATATTTCTTTTTGACAGTGGGTAGGGGTATTTGAAAACTTTCAATAGTGATTATCGGAGATTTTTCAATAACATTAATACCATTCACTTGGAATTGTTTCTTCGGAAAGTGCACCGTATGCTCATTACCACTGATATGAAAAGTGACCTTGCTTTTATTACAATCAATAACAGCCCTTGCAGTATTCAAGAAGGGTCTACCAAGAATAATAGACATATTATCGTCCTGAGGCATCTCAAGTATAACAAAGTCAGTCAAGATAGTAACATTAGCAACAACAACGGGCACATCCTCACATATACCGATAGGTATGGTAGTTGACTTATCAGCCATTGGCAAAGATATTTCAGTAGGTGTGAGTTTATTCAAGTCAAGTCTTTTATATACAGAGAAAGACATAACACTAACACAAGCTCCTAAATCACACAAAGCAGTTTTCACATAATTCTTTTTTATAGAGCAAGATATAGTCGGTATACCCGGATCTCCAAGTTTTTTAGGTACTCCATCTTTGAAAGTATAATTAGCAAGCATAGTGAAGATTTCAGCTTCCGGTATTTTTCTCTTGTTAGTGATGTTGTCTTTCATATACTTTGCATAAGGAGGTATTTTTAAGATGTCAGTCAAACGAGTACGCAAAAAGACTGGCCTCAACGTTTTAGCAAAGCGTTCAAATTCTTCATCATCATTCTTTTTAGTTGACTTGGGTGGAAAAGGCATAGGTGATTGAACCCATGGTTATCTTTCTTTACCGTGTTTTCTAGTAATGAAGTCTCTTTTATCATATCTTTTTTTCTTAGGTTGTGGGTTATCAAGATCAACAGGTGGTTCTATCTCAACATCATCATGTGGTTCTTTTTCATTTGGTTGAGCCGCTTCATGAACATCAGCATTATCTTTTTCATTATCACTATGTGAGTGTTCATTACTAGATTGAGTTTCAGCATCAGAGATAGAAATATCATTATCATTGTCAGGAGGTTTTTCTACTTCAGGTTCACTAGTGGCATGCGTAGTCCTATCATTTTTCCTTTTATTTTTCTTTTTAGAAGGACTAGGTGCAGTAGTGTTATTTCTTTGTGAATCATGTTCAATTCTTTTTGGGTGTCCCTCAGGATAAAGTGGTTCCTGAGTCATTTTACCTCCTCTAGTTGCAACTCTAACAGCAAAGTCATGCATATTATGATTCATTTCATCAAGTAATTCTCTTTGAGATTTAGCAACTTGTTCTAACTGGGTTTGAACCATAGAAGCATGTTTTCCAACACCTCTAACATCACTTGAAATTCTAAATAACAAGTCACTCAAGCGAGCAATCATATCAGAATTATGTTTCAATTGTTTCATGACATTTACATTGAAGTAATCTTGTTTTCTAATATAGTTTTCAAACTCATAAAGGCATTGACTAGGATGCATATTGTGAGGATTATCATTGTCATTGAACTTCATAAGAGAATTTACCTCTACCACCTTAGGCAGTGGTGGTGTATTAAGCCCATGTATTTCTTCAATAGGAGTTAAATATTTAACATCCTCAGCTTTAATACATTTTTCCTTCATAGATTTCTTTGCCTCTTGCATATCTTCAGGACTGAGATATAATATACCCCTCTTCTTTGGAGTGGGTTTAGCCGGTGGTTTAGGAATAGTCCAATCATCATAATTTTGCAATATGTTATTCAATAATTCTTCAGCTTGAGGAATAGTTCATTCCCTGAAAACACAACCAGCACAACTATCTAGGAAGTCCCTAGAAGCATTGGTTAGTCCATTATAGAAGATATCAAGTATTTCATTTTTCTTAAGAGGATGATCAGGCAAAGCATTAAGTAACTGGCAAAGCCTCCCCCAAGCTTGTGAGAGACTCTCTTCTTTAGTTTGCATAAAGTTAAATATTTCCTGTAAGGCTGCTTGTTTCATATGAGCTGGAAAATATTTTTCAGAGAATTAATAGATCATATCCTGGGGACTACGCACACAACCAGGAGTAAGAGTATGGTACCAAGCTTTAGCATCACCCTTTAATAAGAATGGAAATAATTTGAGAATAAAGTAGTAGCGAGTTTTCTCATCATGAGTAAAAAGGATGGCTGCGTCATTTAACTTAGTAAGATGTGCCACAACAGTTTCAGTTTCATAACTATGGAAAGGATCGGATTCAACCAAAGTGATTAACTCCGGGTCGACAGAGAATTCATAATCCTTATCATCAATAGAGATAGGTGAAGTAGCAAACTTAGGATCACATTTCATTCTAGCATTCAGAGATTTTTATTTATACTTGTGTAGTAATTCCTCTAGATCATCTCTATCATTACAAGCAAGAATATCTCTAGTTGCTTCTTCACTCATAACATAACCTTCCGGTACCTTAGGCAATTCATATCTAGGAAGGCTAGTTCTAGCAGGTATTTCAGGAGTTTCAGTTTCAAGCTCATCATCAGATTCAACAACATCATGTTGTATTACTCTAGCAATTTGTTCATCAAGAAATTCACCAAGTGGCACATCATCATTATCAAGCGAGGTATTAGTATCATCATAAGCATTATTCATAGTAGAAGTAGTATCATCAATAACTTGCGACATATTAGAATTGATAGCATGTGGTGGTATTGCAAGTTTACTCATAACAAACGGTGAATCTAAAGTAGAACTGGATGGAAGTTCCTTACCTCCCCTCGTCTTTGAGGGAAATATCTTAGTCTTTGGATCCTTCAGATTCTTCATAGTGATAATATGATAATAATTCCAAGTGACTCAACAAATATTGCTATGCTCCCAGGCAACGACACCAGAAAAAGGTCTTGATAACCCACAAGTATAGGGGATCACAACAGTTTTCGAGGGTAGAGTATTCAACCCAAATTAATAGATTCGACATAGGGGGAGCCAAAGAATATTTGAAGGTATTAGCAGCTGAGTTTTCAATTCAACCACACCTGGAGATTAATTATCTGCAGCAAAGTGATCAGTAGCAAAGTAGTTTGATAGTTTTGATAGTACTGAGAGTAGCAATAGTAACAGTAACAGTGATAGGGGTAAATTTGTAGCAAGTGTAACAGTGATGGTAGCAATAGTAATGCAGCAAGATCAATATGTAAAGAATCATAGGTATTGGATCGGTGATTTGTTGGATGATATTCATCATGTGATAGTTATAGCCTAGGGCGATACGGCACTAGCTCCAGTTCATCGATATAATGTAGGCATGTATTCCGTAAATAGTCATACGTGCTTTATTATATGAACTTGCATGACATCTTTTGTCCTACCCTCTTGTGGCAGCGGGGTCCATATTGAAAACTAAGGGATATTAAGGCCCCCTTTTAATAGAGAACCGGAACAAAGCATTAACACATAGTTAATACATGAACTCCTCAAACTACGGTCATCACCGTGAGTGGTTCCGGTTATTGTCACTCTGGGGTCGCCGGATCATAACACGTAGTAGGTGACTATAACTTGCAAGATCGGATCTAAAACATGGATATAATGATGAATTCATAAACGGTTCAGATCTGAGTTCATGGCACCCGGGCCCAAAGTGACAAGCATTAAGCATAGAAAAGTCATAGCAACATCAATCTAAGAACATAGTGGATACTAGGGATCGGGCCCTAACAAAACTAACTCGATTACATGATGAATCTCATCCAACTCCTCACCGACCAGCGAGCCTACGAAGGAATTACTCACTCCCGGTGGGGAGCATCATGTATTTGGCGATGGAGAAGGGTTGGTGATGAGGAAGAATGAAGATCCCCCTCTCTGGAGCCCCGAACGGACTCCAGATCTGGCCTCCCGAGGAAGAACAGGAGGTGACGACGGCTCCGTCTCGTGGATTGCGATAATTCTTTCTCCCTGATTTTTTCTCCAAAAATAGAAATTTATAGGGTCAAGATTGTCGTCCGCGGGGCCACCAGGTGGGTACAACCCATCTGGATGCGCCAGGAGAGGGGAGCGCGTCCTGGTGGGTTATGCCCACTCAGGGGCCCCTCTCTAGTGGGTCTTGGCTCTAGTAATTCTCTTTTATTTCATAAAAACTCCTCGCAAAGTTTCGTTTCATTCCGAGAACTTTTATTTCGACACAAAAACAACACCATGGTAGTTCTGTTGAAAACAGCGTCAGTCCGGGGTTAGTTTCATTCAAATCATGCAAATTAGAGTCCAAAACAAGAGGAAAAGCATGAGGAAAAGTAGATACGTTGGAGACGTATCAAAGCACCACGGGAGTAGGGTATTACCTCCACCGAAGAGGTCCCAAACTTGTATAAATCATTGCGCGCACTCCGAGCTACACCATTCAGTAGATACGATTGCCTCTACATTCCTATCCCCGTAGTATTGTCAAGATTATATCCTTGACCACCACTCCGCCCGCAGTCGGAGGAGGAAGAGTGCCTCCTTGTCAACACCTAGGCCATGAGGAATAAGAAGAGTGACATGTCTCTGAAAAGCCGCCATTCGTCCATAGGATACATAACTGAAGTATTCATGGCCGATAGTCGACCATCGTTGCCCATTGGGGACATCAGTGGGCAATGTAACCCATCCCTCATCAGCTCGGCTTCGCTCTTTCACCCCCACCATGGTGGCCGTGAGGGGAGAGGAAGAAGAGCAGATACCCCTCTAAATCATGGGACCATCCGGCAAGCTTATTACATGAGTCATCATCGGATTGCTCTCTAGCAGCCATCATCCACCATGGCGGACAAGTGGGCGAAGCGGTAGGGGACAACAAGGGCAGCTCAAGAGTGCCATGGCGCAATTCTAGTACGGCATCAAGCCAAATGTCCTTAAGGCAACTATGATTGGATACCTAGTTCCACACTAATTTTACACAGTGGCGGTCCAACTTCCTCTCCAATCCCCACTCTGCCTGATGACGACACTCGAAGAGAATTACCCTTGTTGACGCAGAAGAAATCCATGGCTAAAAATGAAATTAAGATCGTCTCAAATGGAAAAGTATCTAAAATGAAAATTCTTCGTCTCGTTAATGTGAACGATTTTACTTTTTGAATCATCTTAATCCGAGGTTGTATGCAGAAGTTACAGCCAAAACAGTGGACTACACTGTGCCCCAACTACTCCAGGCTGGTCTAGATCTTATGGGGAGTCTCCGGGCACCCTCCGGACACAACTGAAACATTTTACAGATGTGCGTGAAAAACTATATATGCAAAAAAAAAAAATACCGCGCAAATACACCTTAAGATGTCCTCAGATGGAGAAGTGTTGGCCATGGATTTTTTTTTTGTCTCGTCGAGAAGAACGACTTAGTTCTTGGAGTCATTTTGGTCCAAATTCGTATGAGATCTCCATGACCGACACAAGGGAGCTATCTGGTACATTTGGCAACTTGAATCCTTCGGACATGTGCGTCCGAGTTAGGGTAGATTTCATGTATTGGACAGTAATTCAAGTCTCTTCATTGTATGGAAAGTCCATATGAGGCGATAACCTATTAAACAACACACGATCAATCAATAGATGTGCCACTTTTTACAATTTTTCTTCTTTACCCTATTTTTCTTATTTCTCATTTTTCGCCTTTGATAGCAGCGAACCTCGAGGCCCTAGGGACAGCAAGTCGACTTAGGGCAGCTCATAGTCGCCGTAATGCCTTGACGGGTCCTTCCCGTCATATGGGGTTTCGGGTCCTCAAATGACCCCACTAGCGTGTCCTACGCATCGCGCTCCCAATAAAGCTCCTCTGGTGACGTGTCTTGCGTATCATACACTACCTAACCAAGAAAGTTAGATTCGACGATGCCCCTCTCCTTTCGGGGGGACATTCCGATTTTTCTAGTATCATCATTTTTGTCACGCGAATCCAGATTAAGATTAAGGCAATTAAGTTAATTAAATTTTTGAATCATTGACTCAGACCTATTGTTGAATCCTACTCAACCGAAAAGATAATACTTATGTATGGCGGAACTGACCAATCACGCTTGATGTTGGGGGTACACGATGATATGTTCATGTGCAAACAGCCTCGGATGCACCGACTGCTCTCCAAGAGCGAGAGTAAGATATGTGGGGCCATATATGTCCAACGTGGCCCCTACGGCCCTACGTACCGATTACCGAACAAGCACATCCGTCCGTAGACGAAACGTACTCGCTCCCACAAGCGAGCTGGGCCTGTAGTAGGTTACAGGCCCACGTAGTACGCGTGCGACTTCCTCAACGGCAAAACCAACGGCTACTATAGTCTCGCTCTCTCCGGACGCGTGAGACAACGGTCATATTACCGTTGTACTCTCCTCCAACCCCGACACCGAGCATCGTTCAAATCCTTAAAAGCCGCCTCGCCTCTCTCTCCTCCCCCACCCCCGATTGCTGCCGCCGCCGCCTTCCCTCCTCTCCTCGCGTCTCTCAGCCTCAGCGACGTGAAGCGCGCCCCCGTCTCATCTCCGCGCGC
>LR738709.1:424464436-424591313 GCA_902687465.1 Secale cereale
CGACCGCAATTCCCTCCCCTCTCCCAGATCGCTTATGGATCCCGTCGTGATACTTCTACTCGGAAATCCCTGTGCTGACCGCAGTTCTTGGATTCAATTCTCCCCCTGCAGAGAAGAGCGCCGCCGCCGCCGCCTCGGATGTGACCTGCAGCAGATCCAAGAAGGCCGCCGCCAAGGGAGGAGATGCGCCGCGCGCCGCGCTGCACGACATCACCAACGACTCCCCCATCGTCGGCCTCGCCGCGGGAGGCCTCGTCCACGCCGCCGACAGGACGCCACAGGCATCCACCGCTGGCGCCAAGAACCGCCCCAGGCCCCGCTGCACACCCGGCTCTGGGGAAGCGCTGCTGCGCGGCCAGGTCAAGACGCTCCTGCAGAAGGTCGACGAGGGCGCCGCCGCCGCCGTCATCAGGCCGGTCCGCATCCACGCGCTGCTCGGCGTCACCCGGTCGCCAGCGCAGCTCCTCGCGCCCACGCCGTTCAACACGCCGCAGCTCTGGGCCGACTCCGCCGGCCGTGGGGAGTCTGCGCTGCCTGATGGCCGGACCGTGCTGCCCTGCGTCCTGGAGCAGGAGGAACTGATTCCAAAGCTGCAGGTACCGATCTCCGTGTTAACTCCGTGAACAACCCAAAGATCGATTTTGTCAATTTCTCTTTTGCTTCTTATGTTTAGTTATCTCCTTGCAACAACTCGAAGATCAAACCTTGCATTGTATTGTTCATCACTTGTTGAGCTGCCCATGATATAGCAATTCTGTAAAATTAACCATGTGTTTGCATAGCCTGATCCCTTGTGATAGTATCTCTGAGTAGCATAGCCTGGTACTGTACATGATATCCAATGATAGGCAGACCAAAGATGTTTATTGTGTCCTACAGTACTTAATAAATTTTGATGCAAACTGTTGCTGCATTAGTAATCTGCACAATTTGCAGCATCTGACCTGCTGTGAATGTCGATGCCTCTAATTTCTGCCGTCAGCTTTACTGTTGCATCTGGGCTTGAGCTGTGTTGCTACTGCTGTTGTCGTTGCAGGCCATTGCTGATCCCCCGCCCAACCGTGCGCTGGTGTTCGACGACTCCCCAGGGAAATCGGACCAGTCCACAGATGGATCATCCCTGACATTCCACGTGAGCAGCAGCGACAGATCAGCTGACGACGACAGCTCATCAGTTTGGTCCATCCAGGTCAATGTCAGCTCTGAGGAGAAGGAGGAGATGGGTGTTGACACCGTGGGAGAGCTGGAAGAAGAGTACAATACCGAGGAGGAGCCGGAAGGAGAGTACTACACCGAGGAGGAGGACTGGGAAGACGATGATGATGATAGCGAGTGCTTTGATGATCTTTGCGAGGGGATGAGCAAGATGTCCGTGTTTGAGGAGGAGGAGAAGAAGGTTGGGCTGCCGGCATTCGAGGGCAGGCACACCCGATTCGTCTACAACAGCGACGACGAGATCGTGGAGAGGAAGGAGGTGGAGAACGCGGCGGCGGAGCACGGCGCGCTGCTGAGGGGCCTGCCGGTGCCGGAGGGGAAGCATCTCCGGTTCCACGACGATGATGACGAGGAGGAGTAAGCAGGCCTGCATGAGTTGATGGTGATGGGTTTGGGGTGTTTACGTTGATGGGATACAGTAGTGTGGTTGTCGCTCCCTGACACCAACCAAGCAACACATTCTTTTGGTTTGGACAGGCTATCTTTTATGCTATTTTTGGCTTTGATTTGTCATTGCTGGTACATCGATGTCAATTCAATGCTCTCATTGCAGTTCATGCTAATTCTGTATTCAGTTTCAGTCATGCTCATTCTGTGTGATATTCAGTTTTCAGTTCATGCTCATTCTGTGTTTTCAGTTTTCAGTTTATTCTTTTGATAAATCAGCGAAGATACAGGCATGCGTCAATTCTATTGGTAATTCTTTGGGGTATTTGCCGTCTCAAATTCTCAGTCATTGAGGACACTGAAAATGCAACATGACGTTTGTTCATGCTCATTTTGAGCTTTTTCCGGTTACTGTTCTCAAGTTTGGAACATGATGGCAGACACAATATGTGAAAAATTACCGAAACTTTCACTACAAGAAGCAAGTCCGAGCAAAAAACTTTCACTACATGATGAAAAACTTCACCGAGAACATAAAAATATACCTGGAGCGCGAAGGAATTTCAAAATAAAAAAAACAAGTCCGAGTAAAAAAAACTTCCACAACAAGAAGACAAACTTTGCAAGGTACATGCCAGCATGTGCCAGCATGTTGAGTGTGTTGAGCGCAGTCTTGCATGTTGAGCGTGGTGGGGATGCAAGGTGGTCTCGACAGTGACAACCTGCGTGTTGAGCGTGGCCTTGCACGATTGTACGAACTATATTTTCTCGACTTAATTAATACAACTCTCTATTTCAAAAAAACAAGTCCGAGTAAAAAACTTTCACTACATGATGAAAAACTTCACCGAGAACATAAAAATATACCTCCAAGTACAATAGTTCGAGAATAACCCTGTCAAAAATATTGAGAATACCACGAGTTTTTTAGAGATATCACCAAAAGTAAATGCCATTTTTCAGGAGCACCCACAATTTATTGGTATCACATTTTTTTGTGAAAATAGTCCCCGATCTATTAATAAAATGTAAGCAGTACAAAAATCCCTAGAAGTAACAAAAATCACGGTCGAGTTTCTAGACTACACAGAGACAGCTAGCATTGGAGCGAGTCGAAGGCGCATCATCGTCATCGTCCCTCCCTCACTAGAGTCTGGCAAAACTCCAACTCATCCCCCCCCCCCCCATGTCATGCATTCAAATCAAGTCTTACCAAAACCTTACATCAAAACTTGCTAGTCGTTGATGAAGAAAAACACAGATTACAAACACACACCAGGAGCCCTGGCTGAATCCATACGGATTTGTTGTAAACCGGACCCAAGCAAACCCGTTAGAAAAAACACCCGCAAGCACTTTCTGTCGACTCTAGGGCGCTTCACCGGAGCACAAAATGGCGCGAATGACATCATTCTTACTCGACGATGCCGCCACCTTGCCACCCCGACCATGGCACGAAGACTACCTAAAGAAAATATGGGAACCCTCCTGCTCGCGAGGGACCAAGGTCTGCCACACCTCCTCGACTCATAGGGTCACCTAGGAAGGGGCGAACCAGCGATGGGCGCCAACGAGAGATGGGTGGATACTCTCATCAACACTAGATCACTTGCGGAGGGTGAGAACCTAAACCTGAAGTTGTATGTTTTCTTCCATTGAGTGTGCACTTCTGGCAATACCACTTTAATCTGATCGAACGACTCACAAGGATCCTCTCTTGGTCTCGTCACTAAGCCGCCAGATCCCTCTTACCGTTATACAATAGTTATGCATGTTTATACCTTCATCGTTGTAGTGGGTTATGGCTGGTGTGGAGCATATTGAATTGCCCATTGCCTAATGGTTGGAACTCGTTACCTTCTAGCTATAGTAATATAGAATGGCCCTCTTGATCTAGCCTTAAACCCTAGCATGTTCCCTTGATTACTCGATTTCTTATCCCAAATTCCCCTCGATCATATATGGGTCCTCACAAATTGGTATTCGGAGCTCAAGTTCCTTGGCGGTGTTTTTGATTTGGTGATTCTCTTTGTCTGGTCGGTCAAATCCCACCCTCTTGTTGCGCTATGTTAAGTGATTAGTTGGTGTTGGTGGCAACAATTGTTCGGGTTTATATCAGTCGAGTGAATGGTTCTTCAGGAACATCTGTTGTTTGGTAAAATTCCACATGTAGCATTGATTCGTGCACTAGGGAGGTGAGGATTGTTGGTGACAACAGGATTTGAACACGAGGATGGGTGATGACCCACAAGTGTAGGGGATCTATGGTAGCCTTTACGATAAGTGAGAGTGTCAGACCCAGTGAGGAGTAGTGGTTGATGGAAATTAGCAAGAGTTCACTGAGAAGGTAGAAAGAGTGTTTGATGGTTTGTTTGAAAGCAAGAGCAATTGCAAGAAAGTAAATAGTAACAAAAGTGCAATTGTGGAGCAAGTGGCTCATTCCTTAAATATGCTAAGGACAAGCCAGTTGTTTTACTTATAGGGATCAAGGCGTTATCAAGGACACATATGAGTTACACCAAGTTACTTTCATCAAGATTCGTCGAGTTACATTTCCTTGTTTTGATAGCTTGTTGTGCGGTGGAACCTATGATAAGGTGTTGTTCTTACTCGAAAAAACAACCCACTTATGATTACACCTCTTATGCAAACATACGCAAATACAAGAGACTAATTAATATTGGAATCTGATAACGCCTGAACATCAGGTATGTTAGCACTAATCTTGTTATTTTGTATCACCATGTTTAGTTTGGTTTTTGCATGTACTTTAGATGGTACATGAAAGTGTATGTAGGCCAATGAAGCTTCGGTTGTATGCACAAAGGAGGCGAGATGTCGGACTGCCGTGCGATGCGACGAGCACGGCGAGATGCCGACGGTGTTGTGAGATACGGCAAGGTTTCAAGGAGCGGCAAGACGCGCTAGATACTGGAGCATGACGGGTTATACGAACATGCATACTGGTTGGGTTAAGTATTGTCGCTATTGATGAAGCTGCTGGACTTGGTCATGCAAGTAGCCAACGGTAGTTAGCTGCATGAGAGTTAGTTATTTACATGCAACATACTTTAGAGGCCAAGTCATGGCTCCTAGGGAGATTCTAGGAGGATGGGTTGGTTATGTTAGTGGCGCATGGATAGGAGTGGATGGCATCACGTGTGTGATATGTCTCCAACGTATCTACTTTTTCAAACACTTTTGCTCTTATTTTGGACTCTAATCTGCATGATTGAATGGAACTAATCTGGACTAATGATGTTTTCAGCAAAACTACCTGTCTACCTTGTTTTCTTTTGCAGAAATAAAAGTTCTACGAATTGGACGAAACTTGACGGAGATTTTTTATTGAATATTGAATATATGTATAAAATATTGGTGCACACATCTACAAGAGGGGGCCAACACCTGCCCACAAGGCTGGGGGTGCGCCTACGCCCGCGGCACACCCTAGTGCCTTGTGGGGCCCTCCGGCCTCTGTCTGACCTAATTCCAACTCCATATATTCCGTCTTCCTGAGAGAAAAAATAGGAGAGAAAGTTTCATCATGTTTTACGATACGGAGCCGCTGCCAACTGATGTTCTTCATCGGGAGGCCTAATCTGAAGTCCGTTCGACGCTCCGAAGGGGGCAATTCATCGTCGTCGTCAAAAACTCTTCTTCATCAACAACCTCATGATGATCACCACCGGGAGTGAGGATTTTTATCGTAGACAATATGGATGAGATTCGTCATGTAGTCGAGTCAATTTGTTAGAGCTTGATCCCTTGTATCCACTATGTTCTGAGTTGATGTTGTTATGACTTTTTTATGTTTAATGCTTGTCACTAGGGCCCGAGTGCCATGATTTCAGATCTGAACATACTCCCTCCATTTTTGTATACAAGGCCACAAACTCAGATTACAGGTACCAATGTAAAATTTAATGCATGCTTTAAAAATCAACATTTGTTCTTGTTTACTGGGATCATTAATACTCCGCATGCATGCAAAGAAACTAAGTGGAGGAAGGAGATGACTGTCATTATGACTGCATTCATGCAAGTATTAAACAGGTTGTTAGTACGAGAAAATGTCATTATGACTGCATTCATGCAAGTATTAAACAGGTTGTTAGTACGAGAAAATGTCATTAATTTTGCCTCGAATACTGTTGGTGGCCTTGTATAGATGCAAAATGTATATTCCATAGTGGCCTTGTATATAAAAATGGAGGGAGTATTATGTTCTCGTGAATATATTTGAGTACTTGATCCAACCTACAAGTTGCACATGTTATTGTTATGAACCGTATACCCCATGGTGAAAATAATTGGGATACACTCTGGGGTTGACTGTAATTTGAGGAGTTCATGTACTCACTATGTGTTAATGCCTTGTTCTGGTTCTCTATTAAAAGGAGCACCTTCATTACTCCCTCCATTTTTATTTACAAGGCCACTATGGAATATACATTTTGCATCTATACAAGGCCAACAACAGTAATCGAGGCAAAATTAATGATGTTTTCTCGTACTAACAACATGTTTAATACTTGCATGCATACAGTCATAATGACAATCATCTACTTCCTCCACTTAGTTTCTTTGCATGCATACGAAGTATTAATGATCCCAATAAACAAGAAGAAAAGTTGACTTGTAAAACAGGCATTAAATTTTACATTGGTACCTGTAATCCGAGTTTGTGGCCTTGTATATAAAAATGGAGGGAGTACTATTATTTTTTCATTAGGACCCCGCTGCCATGGGAGGGTAGGACATAAGATGTCATGTAAGTTCTTATTTCAAGCAAATATGACTATATACGGAACACATGCCGACATATGATTGATGAATTGGAGCTATTGTGTATCGCTCTAGGTTGTGACTTTATATGATTAATGTCATCCAAATATCCATCGCTACTCTATGCCTACACTTTCTCATAATATTGTCTTTCTTGAATCACTACTTCTGTAATTGTTCCGATTATTACAAAACTGCTACTCTATTGTTAATATTACTATTGTTATTGTTACCACTGCTATCAAAATTATCATATTACTGTGCTACTAATATGTTGTTGCAAGGAAATAACTTCTCAGTTGAATTGGCAACTCAACTGCTAAGGCTTATAAATATTCTTTTGCTCCCCTTGTGTCGAATC
The DNA here is from genome assembly GCA_902687465.1 of Secale cereale. Classification (NCBI taxonomy): domain Eukaryota; kingdom Viridiplantae; phylum Streptophyta; class Magnoliopsida; order Poales; family Poaceae; genus Secale; species Secale cereale. Next base: position 424,471,188 of record LR738709.1, read on the forward strand.
AATCAATTTGGATGAAATACTACCCTCAAAGACTGTTGCGCCCCCTATACTTGTGGGTCTCAATGTGTGGGTTAGTTAGTTGAGTAGTGGAGCACTTCTGGTGGTAAGTGGCCTAAGTGGCGGATCAACTAGTTGATGAGCTACATGTATATATAGTTGATGCATTGATAATGAAAGAGGTCGTGAGGGTAAAGAAAATATGTAGCCTCTCGTGTGACCAAGGAGAAAGAACTCTTGGCAAAGCTATTAGGATTTCTTCCTAGGGTAAATGCGTGCGTGTGTGTGTGCCTTGGTCGTATGTGTTCATGAGAGTGTTCTTTGTGTTGAGAGACAAAGTGAGAAGAGAGTTCTGTGAGGTAATGGAGAGGAATAAGAAGTGGTGTCATGAGGAGGTGGCGCCAACAAGGTACGATCACATGGCAAATCAAACATTTTCGATGGCAAGTTTAGTGTATGGCAACTTTAGTTGGCAAGCATGGCAACTTTGTGCTTCAGTTTATTTTTTGACAGAAAATTGTCGTGTGTGTTAAATAACTTGCCATCCTTGCGTCACTAGACTTGCCATTAAAAACGTTCAATTTGCTATGTTCTCATGCATGACGTCAGATACTTATAATTTGGGTTAAGATAACATCTAGCCATAGCAATAAATAATAGGGCCCCGACACCCCTCATGCAAGGGTTCATAAACTTAGGGTACGATAATATTTGTCACTTTGGCCACCCATCCATGAACAAACTAATCACATAATGCTCTTCTCTAGGCCCTTGAATGTCCAGTGGTGTGCAGTCAACGTTTGCACAACACCTGTAGATAATTACACCACAACACAATATCAAAACATTGAACTAGATTCAACTTCACAAGATTACTAGTAAGAAGGTTTATCCCATGTCCTCGAGAACTTAATGGACTACTCACAACACATCATATGAGTTAAAATCAGTACAGAGAAATATATGAATAAAAATCTTAACATGTGAATCTTTTACCAATTTGTAAGCATCAACTACAAGGAGTAATCAACACTAGAAACTATACTCAGCAAAGGATCTGGGATAAAATTTCAAAGATTAGAAAAAGACGGGGTGAGGGGGTTGATGAAGATAACGGTGTTGATGAAGATGATGACCCAATGATGCTCGGAGTGTAAGTGATGACGATGGCTTTGAATTTCCCCTCCTAGATGGATGGATCTCCGGTAGAATCAACTTGTTAGAGGGCAGAAGTTCTCTTCATCGGTTCCGCTCTGTGGTGGCGACTGAAAAATCCCTAAAAAATCAACAATCGTTTTTTATCAAGAGATAATTTATGGCAAAAGGGTGTCAGAAGGCAATGTTCGGGCCCAAGATGTATTGTTGAGTTACCAAACATATCATGTGGCTAAGACATTACAAGAGAAGTTGTTACTACGGAAAGACAATGCTAATGTCGACTGTACAAATATTGTTGTTATTATCATATACAAAGGAAAAAATCCTGGTAAGTGGCAACCTTGGTCTCAGAACAAAGTTACGCATTGCTCTCCATATTTCACCTATTGGGTGTCAGTCTGGCATGAGATCTACTTATCAAAGAGTTAAAAACTCCTTCAATTAACCTAGTTTGAAAAGTGTTGTAAAAACTTTCATTGTTGCATGTCCTATATGCCAAAGGGTAAAGCATTAAAATTGATCACAACCTATTCTTTTGGAACCAGTTGTAGATATGGCTTGGCAGCATACGTTGGTGGAATTTATTGAGTGCCTACCCAATTCCCATGGCAATAATGTGATATTAGAAGTGGCGGATAGGTTTACTAAATATGCTCATTTCATACCACTCTCACACCCTTATATAGTACAAACTATAGCTCGTGACTTTGGTGACAACATCATTAAATTACACGGGCCACCTAAGATGATTGTCTCTGGTAGAAACAAAAAATTCACTAGTAAGGTTTGGAGAGAGATATTCGGTACTTTGGATATTGAGCTCAGGTACGGTTCATCTTATCATCCCCAAACTTATGGGCAGACAGAGAGGGTCAACCAATGGGGAGCCTTTAGGTGTATGACAACTACTGAGCCTAAGAAGTGGTTATCCTGGTTACCTTTGGTTGAATACTAGTACAATACCATTTATGACACTTCCTTGAAAATGCCTCCTTTTAAAGTATTGTATGGATTTCCACCACCATTCATAAGTGAGCTATCTATACCAGGCCCTAATGATGTAGAAATTCGTGAGTTGTTGTCATCTAACCCAACAATGCTTGATCAGTTGAAAGAAATTTTACTTCAAGCACAAGACAATATGAAGAGATATGCACATCTCAAATGAGTGAATAGAACTTTTAAAGTGGGAGACTTGGTGTATCCTAAAATCGCTCATTTTAGATTGGCGGCCTTTGGATTTCGTGGAGCTCTTAAATTGCAGAACAAAAACTATCGTTTTTTCTTGATAATTCAGAAAGTGGCTAACACTGCTTACAAGCTCAAGTTCATAGAACATTCATCATGTTTTTCATGTTAGTCAGCTTAAAAGCTCACTCGCAACAAGGCTATGCCTTGTTGTAATCTACATATGGTGAATGAGGATGGTACCCTCAAAGCTGAACCAGCGACAATTTTTCCAGTATGACACATTCATACATGAGAAGGCACAGACGTCATTAAGTATACATTCACAGTTTTCTTTCTTTTGATAACTCAAGCATGGCGGGCGGCAAATACAACGCTGTGATGACTCATTGTATCTCAAGAAGGAGGACAATGCCAAATCATGAACCTGAAGTTGTTAAGCCATCAAATCCCTTTTACTCTTATAAGGTAGGTATGCATGTTTTTTACCTTCACCGTTGTATCGGATAAGAGCATCTACAACGGTGAGCACTTATCCAGACGCTTAAACAGAAAAATGAAATACTAAAAATATTAGGTATTATGTATTCCAGCGCTAGGCGCTAATGATCAACGCCAAACACACTTAGAAATAGATGTTACAGTCTCACCTGGGGGGAGGCCTGGTGCTCAGTGCCTTGTTTTGTGTCAATGAGGCACTGGACATTAGGAAAATCGATGATGCAACCGCTGATTGTCCTGGAAAAATTTTCTGAACACCCTCCCCTGGCGCTCAGCATTGGGGATGTCCTGATGATAGCTACTTATTTAAGCCTGGTTGTGGCTGGTGTGTCTTATGTTGAATTGTCAATTTCCCAATTGATTTTTTTGGAAAGGATGATAAGCCCCGGCCTCTGTGTCGAGCGATTCACACAGCTATATATTGCCTAATGGCTGAAACTCAGTGCCTTATAGCTACAGTAATATATAATAGCCCTCTTGAAAGAACCGAGATGACGAATCGAGGGGGTGAATAGGCGTCTTAAAACTTCTATAGATTTTTCTTTATCCTAATGCGGAATTAAACTACACGAATACTTTCCAACCATACATCCTAAATATGCTAGGCTCAACAAAGTGCACCAACAACCTATGCTACACAAGATAGGCACTTAAGGAAACTAGAAGCACAAACTATATAACAAGATAGGATTTTGGGGTACGTGGTTTGTGGCTCAAAGTGGTTAGAATGTGTATCAACGTCATCCAAACCGGTGGGTAAGAAGAGCTCTTTTATAGACAACCCCCAAAACTAGCTGTTGGGGTAACAGACACCTCCTGGACACCCCGTGCCCATGGGGTCCCATGCCCACAGTACAAGCTCATGTGCACGGGGGCCCCGTGCCCACTGATATCTCCTCTTTATTGATCTGTTATTGGAGCAGAAAAGAGTATCCTACACCTATTTCCCCAGAGATGACTCTGGGTTCTTGAACCCACGAGAGGAAGATTCCCTTGAACCGATGGTATCTAGCAAGCTTACATCAAAGTGTTTGATTTCTACTACGCAACCTTCTTCTTGGCCTCCAAGTGCAGAGTTTTCTAGGAAAGTAGCAAATTTCCCTCAAGTGGATGACCTAAGGTTTATCAATCCATGGGAGGCATAGGATGAAAATAGTCTCTCTCAAACAACCCTGCAACAAAATAACAAAGAGTCTATTGTGTCCCGAACACACCAATACAATGGTAAAATGTATAGGTGCACTAGTTCGGCGAAGAGATGGTGATATAAGTGTAATATGGATGGTAGATATAGGTTTTTGTAATCTGAAAATATAAAAACAGCAAGGTAGCAAGTAGTAAAATGGAGCACAAACGGTATTGCAATGCTTAGAAACAAGGCCTAGGGTTCATACTTTCACTAGCGCAAAATCTCTCAACAACGATAACATAATTGGATCATATAACAATCCCTCAACATGCAGCAAAGAATCACTCCAAAGTTCATGTAGCAGAGAAAATAAGATGAAATAGCGTGTAGGGTACGAAAGCACATCAAAGTTATTCTTTCTGATCGATCTGTTGGGCTATTCCTATAAGTGTCACAGACAACCCTAGAGTTCGTACTAAAATAACACCACATGACACACATTAATCAACCCTAATGTCACCTAGATACTCCAATGTCACCACAAGTATTCGTGGGTCAATTATACGATATGCATCACACAATTTCAGATTCACAATATCAATCCAACACAAAGAACTTCAAGAGCATCCTGAGATTTCTATTGGAGAAAGGAATATGAAAACGCATACCAACCCCTACGTATAGATTATCCCAATGTCACCATGAGAATCCACAAGTTGATAATAAAAACATACATCAAGTGGATCAATAGAACATCCCATTGTCACCACGGATATCCCATCGCAAGACATACATCAAGTGCTCTCACATCCATAAGATTCAATCCACAATAACAAAACCTCAAAGGAAAAGACTCATTTCATCACAAGGTAGAGAGGGAAGAACACTGTAAGATCCAACTATAATAACAAAGCTCGCGGTACATCAAGATCATGCCAAATCAAGAATACGAGAGAGAGAGAGATAAAACACATAGCTACTGGTACAAACCCTCAGCCCCGAGGGTGGACTACTCCCTCATCGTCATGGTGGCCGCAGGGATGATGAATATGGCCTCCGGTGACAATTTCCCCCTCCGGCAGGTGATACGTCCAAAACGTATCTATAATTTCTGCTTGCTCCATGCCTCTTTTGTGTGATATTGCTATGATATTTATGCACTTCCATACACTTTTGATCATATTTGGACTAACCTATTAACTCAGTGCACCCTAGTGCCAGTTCCTGTTTTCTGCTGTTTTTCTATTTCAGGTTTCCCCCATATTAAAAGTGCCCTAAAAATTCCGGGAAAAATACAGGAAAAATCAGCGTATCGGGAGCTTCCAGAAAAACCAAGGCAGGGCCAGAGGGGAGCCTGGGGTGGCCCAGGCGGCCACCCGGCGCGGCCCAACCCCTGGCCGCGCCAGGGGGGCGCCTGGGGCCCCACCTCCGCCTCTGGTGACCCCCTTTGGCATATATATTGCACGCGTCCCGAAACCCTCGAGGACGGAACCCTTTTTCGCGATCTCATCTATGTTCCGCCGCCGCCGCGCTTCCAAGATCGGGAGCACCAGGAGAACTCTTCCCGGCACCCTGCCGGAGGGGAGAACCACCACCGGGAGCTTCTCCACCACCATGGACGCTTCCCGGATGAGTTGTGAGTAGTCTCCCTTGGACCATGGGTCCATGACCAGTAGCTATGTGATGTTCTCCTCCCCTCTTTGTTCTTCATCGATTAGACCTCGTGAGCTGCCCTACATGATCGAGGCACATATGTAATCTTTATGCTGTTGCTATGCTGAGTTTGCTAGGATCCGATGGATTATGAGATTATGTTCAGATTGTGTGTGAGTAATATATTTGAATCACCTCTTTTATATTTATGTTCTTGAGTAATTCTTGCATGTTCTCCGTTGCTGTTTATTGCTTTGGCCGAGTAGTAGGTAGTAACTCCAAGAGGGAACGTTATGCTTGATTGTGGGTTCATGCCCCTCGATGACTAGTTTGAGTGACAGAAACATGAGTCTAGGGGATGTGTTGTTGCCACAAGGGGGAAAACAACGGTGCTTGTACTTGCGGGTGCAAATTGTTTACTTTACGCAAAGTTCTTTTAATGCAGTTGTTTGTTGCTTTGAGTTTACACTTTGGGTGGGACTCACAACTTAATACCAGAGAGATGTTCTGGATAGATATCTCAAGGTGGATGATTAGTAGTAGATGCAGATGGATTTCAGTCTACTTGCCTTGGCGTACCGCCCATGCTTTTGAGTCTCTACCTTTCTTTACAGCATAGTTAGCATTGGTTTGCGCACATAATCCTGTCAATTGCCCAGCTGTAATTTGTTTACCTCGCTTAGCTGTTTTATCGTCTTTTGGGAGAGAGACATCACTAGTGAACATCATGGGACCCCGGTCCATATTACCATCACTGATCACACCCGCTATTTACTTCCTGTTCTTATTTCCTAGTTGCAGTCATACCTATCACTATTATCTCTTGTGTTTGATCCTTTGTAAACGACAAGGCCGGAGGGATTGACAACCTCTCTGTACTCGTTGGGAGCAAAGTTATTTGTATCTGTGTGCAGGTCCTGTCAAGCAAAAGTTTTTGACTCTATTGACACCTTCTTGTCGACCCTCGGAGTCTCACGGGATTCGATCCTTGGTATCTTTGCCAAGGGAAATTTGCCGCTACGCTACATCTCAAACCTTCCACTTGGGGTAACCAACGAGGGGCGAGAAGCCATCAAGCAGGGTGCCGGAATGGGGCCCCGATAGGTTTTTCGTGGCTTCAGAGACTTGCGGCGGTGGAACTTCCAATCTAGGTTTCTTTCTGTGGGGTTCTGGATTTATAGGAATTTTTGGCATCGATCTCACATCAGGGGGGGTGCTCGAAGGGCCCACAAGACGTAGGGGCACACCCTCCTAGCTTATGGACTCCTCGGCCACTTCCTAGCCCAGCTCCGATGCTTGGGGGCCTCTTTTGGTCCATAAAATATCACCGTAAATTTTCAGCCCATTCTGAGAACTTTTATTTCTGCAAAAAAAACGAGACCACGGTAGTTCTGCTGAAAATAGCGTCAGTCCGGGTTAGTTGTGGGGACCCTGACTTAAGAGTCGAGATCACCGATTGTACGTGTACAACGATCCCAGAGATCAATGCTCACTGAACAAACAGAAGCTGAATAACAAGAGTCTTACATCCATACATACCGTCTTACACAAGTTATGACCATTATGGCCAAGTCTTATATAGATAATGCCGCATGGGCTGAATAGCAAATAAACCCGAATAGCGGAAGTCTTCGTAGAGAAGTAGAACCCATGCCATCTGCCTTAACCCTACAGGCATTCTGACTGGGAAAGCGTCCTAGTTCGCATGTTCGACTCCATAGAATTCTTCTTCGAATCCCTGCTCCTCCATGCCTGGCCAATTAAATAACCCGTGGCAAGCCAGTGAGTACTTTGAATGTACTCGCAAGCAACCCATGATTTGGTTCAAGGTAATAATGCAAGTTGTACAATAATAAGCAACCTAGCTACAAGCTAGATACCACTTGTGAGACATGCATCAATGTACTTGGGTAACCTCGAGGACAAGTTACAGATATAAACATAAATAGAGTTTAATTCATTTCTGGTTCTTTCAACGAGTCAAGTCACCACCTTGACTCAATACGCACACACACTCTTTCACCAAGTTGGTAAAATTCTGGACATAGTTTAAGTAGCACCTCCCAAATGTCCATGACCGTGGACACGGCTATTTGAATAGTTTTACACTCTGCAGAGGTTGCACACTTTACCCACAAGATCCAGGAACTTCCGTGTCATCCACGACCCGCGGTACCTCAAGTACCCGGGGTAAGCACCCGATCACTATCTTTCTCTAGACGACACTAACATAGAGTCCACTCGATTGGTAGTAACCCCCGTGCCCAACATATCACATCTTAAAAATTGTGGAGCCTCGCTCCCATATTCTTCACATACCACTGGCACGGGGTACCAACGGTGTGTTCGGTGCCCTATGAAAACAGTCATGGCCGCCTATCCAAGCACGACCCCGTCCCGAGAGTGACCTCGTGTCACCCCCGTCACTAGTAATGCGGGCACCATGCTAGTATTGGCCTAGGTAATCAATAATGCCCTTTCCCATATAAGGGTAGAGTGGTTGCACATGTTTGGTTGGGTCAGTAATCACACATAAATCTAATCCATCATTTTACACACACACACACCAAAAGCTTTGTTTGGTACACCACTTCTTCCTCAAGTGGTGACCTAATTTCAATATCACCCACGGGCATTAGGGGCACCCGAAGGGGATTTCGGAAGAATGTAATTACGGAGAGTTTATGTTGCTCATGCAACATTATGCATCACAGCTAATCTCTTGCATTATGCACAAGGTAGAGTTGTGAGTAGGAGTATGCATCATGGGATGGTTCACAACAAGTTTACCACCGTCATATTTCATCATCATGCAATCGGAAAAGGGTACCGATGAACAAGAGGGGTATCATGGTCAAAGGGTTGCTTGCCTGGATTGGCTTGGTCTTCAAAGTCTTCAAATCCTTCTCCTTCTTCTTCTTCAGCAACTTCGTCAAACACGGTATCTAATCGTCGCAATAAAATAACGGGAAAATAAGACAATAATAAAAACAGAAAAATCAAAGTGCTCAGAAAAATGTCAACTTATTTTTATAAAATACTAGAGGGAAAACCAAGAGGGAAAAAATTCTTAGTTTTGGATTTGGAGTGACAGAATGGGGTAGATGGATTTTTGAATATAGTTTTTTTATGTTCAAATTTAAATTTAAATTTGAACAGTACAAAAAAGGTTCATGAATATGTGTGAAAGTTATATCATTAAATAGGTTGGAATATTACAAGATTTTAGGAACTGGAATTATTTCATTTGGATTAATATTTAGTCCACAGGAATTTTTGCAAGATTGACAGAAAAAGAAAAAGGAAAAAGGGGTTCTGTGCCTGCTGGGCCAGAACGAGCGCAGCGCAGCAGGCTCAGCCAGAGAGGCGGCCTAGCGCACTGGTCCCTGCGCGCGCGCCAGGTTTTAAACCTGACGGGCGGGGCCCAGGCGTCAGCGAGAGAGAGAGAGAGAGACGAAGGAGAGGAGAGGCTGACAGGCGGGGCCCGCCTGTCATCCCTAACCCTACGACAAAGGGCCGGCGAGCTCGCCGGCGTCGATGCAGTGCACGGCGAGGTCGGGCGAGGGCACGGCTGGACTCATCGTCGAGTCGCCGTTCGGGTGGAGGCGGTTGCAGTCGCCGGGGTGGCCTGGTTCGCCGGCGACGAGGTCACGCGGCGGAGGGGCTTAGGGCGTCGATGGTTCCGGCCGTTTCCGGTTGCAAAAGAAGCAGGGAGGAAGGGGGAAATGGTCAGTGAGCCGTGGAGGTTCCAGATCGAGGAAAAGGAGCGGCGGAGAGGGCCTGTACCCTGAGGTCGACGGCGACCCGAGGCGGCGGAGCTCGAGCTCGATCTCGAGCTCGGGCTCGTCTGGAGAGGGGTGAGTGGTGTAGGGGGATGATTAGGTGTGTGTGAAAGAGAGTGGTGAGGAGAGTAGGGCGCGAGGTGTCCCTTTTATAGGCGAACGGCGGGGTCCTGTGGACCCGTGCGCCGGCGAGCTCCTGCTCGTTGCCACAGGGCTCGGGAGGATCTGGCGCCGTGTCTAGGGTGTTGCTGGATTCGTTCCAGAGCTAGGGGAGAGAAGAGAGAGAGCAGGGGGAGGCCAAGGGCACCGCGCGTGGGAGCTTGCTCATTGGAGCTCTTGGGTAGCCGGTGCGCGTGCGAGCTGGGGCAAGAGGAGGGAGAAGGAGGAGGGGGCCGACCAGCTGCCGTGTTGTGGACGTCGAGGCGGCCTCGGGAGACTCCATCCCGACGCCCTAGGTGGTCGGGTGCCTCGGGCAGGATGCGGCTACAGTGTGGGAGCACACTGTAGCGCGCTCCAGAGCGCCCATATGGCTGGCACGGCCGTGTCTCACACGCTCTGGACGCGACCACCTTGTCCATTGGCTCTAGGGGGGAGTAAAGAATGTGGGAGGGGCGTTGGAAGCCATGGAGGGCTTCTACAAGGACAGAGTGCTGAGAGAGAAGGGTGAAAGTGGCTGTCCATGAATGTAAAATGGTGTTTTACCCCCCTCAATCATTGAGCTGTGGTGCAGCCATTGCTGCTGGAGGTAGAAGGGGTCTAGTAGATGTTGTGGTAAAAAGCCTAGCTCAAGGAGAACAAGGATAGAGGTAAAAGTGATAGTTTTGGAAAATTACCAGAAGGTGTTTGATGTGTTTTTGGGCAAGCAAATGATTTCCAATTGACATGAGACTTAACATGATCAAATGGTATATAGAAATAGGGTGTTCCACCAAGTTTGAGCTCATTTGAAGAAACTTGCCAATGTAACTTTGGTAAACCCTAGAAATCAACAAAAATGGATTTTCCAAGTTTAAGTTAAGCAAATCATCCCTCCTTGATGCACCACTAGGTTTAGTGTCATCATTTGGGGTTGTGATCATGTCCACAAAATTTGAGGTCACAAGTAAAAAGTTGGTAATGTAAAGTTGTTCAAATTTGAATTTGAACAGAAATGGTTTTGGGGTACTCTAATCATGTTACCCTTCTCCAAAACTTATGCAATTTGGTCTAGATGCATTACTAGACCATTCTAGCATGTGTACCAAGTTTGAGAGCATTTGGACAAGTTTGGCAATGTAAAGTTGCACAAACTTCAAAAATGGACAGAATGGTCTTGAGGGGTTTTGATGATGTTTTCTTGCTTGCCAAGCCATGGGGCTTGGCAAGATCATCAAATATGTCATATCTGACATGATAGAATTTCCTTGGAATTTTTAGAGAATGTTTCCTTTGTAAATATTTCAAAAGCTTGAAATATCCACAAAGGGTTTCTAAGGGAGTTGCCCAATATTTTGAACATGTCCAAGTGTTGAAACTCTTATATATGGACAATATATGTCCTAAGGGTCTCTCTGAATTTTGGCAAATATTTTTGAAATAGTTAAATAATTTTTACCTATTAAAGATTATTTCTGGCCTTAAGAAAAAGCCTTTAAATAAAATAGGAGAATAACTTTTAAAATTATACTTTTGTGGTTTTTGGGAGTCCTATACCTAATAGGATTCAAACATACCTTTTCAAAGATTTTTATCTCCCTAAATCAAGTACTTGTAGTGCAAGCCTCAATTCAGGGGTTTTTGGAAAACTATTTTTTGAAAATACTATTTGGCCAAAATATTTTTATAAGAATATACTATACTGTTATATACATTTGGTATGATCATTGGGCAGAAGTTTGGGGTAAGGAGATGAAGTATAGAAGGTGAGGCTATGTTGACTTTCAAAGAGCACTTGAAATCAGAGAGAGAAAAACTTAATTCCAAATAAAAGCCAAATGATGCCAAAAAAAATTGTTGGTCCAAATTTTCATGCTTTATTAATGCGATAACCATATTACAAAATGTAGGGTGTGATAGACCTACCCCCTTACAAGAATCTCGCCCCCAAATTCCTAAACTAGGCCTTAGAAGAGATCGGGATACTCGGATCTAAGATAGTCTTCACGTTCCCAGGTTGCCTCTGCTTCCGTGTGGTTGCTCCACTGGACCTTGAAGTACTTGATGGTGCGGCTTCGCGTCCGTCCCTCTGCTTCATCCAGAATGCGAATGGGCCTCTCACGGTAGGTCAAATCAGGCTGAAGATCAATGGCTTGGTGATCGACATCCTTGTAGAGATCAGGCTTGTTCGGAACTTGGAGACACTTCCGGAGTTGTGACACGTGGAATACGTTGTGCACATAGGATAGCTCAAGTGGTAGTTCCAACTGGTAAGCCACTTCGCCTCGTCGTGCGGTGATCTCAAAGGGGCCAATGAACCTGGGTGCGAGCTTCCCTTTAACGTGGAAACGCTTGGTTCCCTTAAGAGGAGTCACCCGCAGGTACACATGGTCTCCGACTTGGAAGTTCACTTGTCGGCGCCGAGTGTCAGCATAGCTTTTCTGTCTTGACTTGGCGGTCTTCAAACGTTCTCTGACTAGTTGGACTTGCTCTTTTGCTTCGCGGAGAATATCTGGTCCAAAGACTAGCCCCTCTCCAGTCTCTGACCAGTTGAGGGGTGTGCGACACTTGCGTCCGCACAACACCTCAAATGGTGCCATCTGAAGGCTCGACTGATAACTGTTGTTATAGGAGAACTCGGCAAAAGGGAGGCAATCTTCCCACTTGGCTCCATATTCCAAGACACAGGCTCGGAGCAGGTCTTCGAGTTTTTGATTTACTCGCTTTGTCTGACCTCCGGTCTGCGGGTGCAAAGCCGTGCAGAAAGACAATTTGGTTCCCAAGGCTTCTTGGAACTTCTTCCAAAACCTTGAGGTAAACTGGGTTCCTCGATCTGACACAATCTCCTTAGGAACACCATGAAGGCTTACAATTCTGTCGATGTAGAGAGTTGCCAGCTGGTTGCCATCATAGGTAGTCTTGACAGGAATGAAATGGGCTACCTTGGTCAAATGGTCGACTATGACCCAGATGGAGTCATGTCCTTTATTCGACCTTGGTAAACCAGCGATGAAGTCCATTCCAACTTTATCCCACTTCCATTCAGGAACCTTAAGTGGTTGGAGCAATCCAGCGGGTCGCTGATATTCAGCCTTGACCCTTTGGCACACATCACACTTTGCAATATAGGTTGCAATCTCTCTTTTCATCCTGTGCCACCAAAATCTTTCCTTCAAGTCTTGATACATCTTGGTTCCTCCGGGGTGGATGGAATACGGAGTGTCATGGGCTTCTTGCAAGATCAAATTCTTTAGCTCCATATTGTTTGGTACGCAGATGCGGCCTTTGTACCAAACAATCCCGTGCTCGTCCTCGGAAAATCTTGGGGCTTTGCCTAGCTTCATCTTCTTCTTGATGCCTTCAATGCTTGCGTGCCCACCTTGTGCTTTCTTGACTTCGTCCATCAGGGTTGGTTTGACTTCCAGATGGTCTAGAAATCCATGGGTGACCAATTCCAAGCTGAATTGTTCCAGCTCTTCAAACAGGGCTGGCTGCCTTCTTTGAATTATGGCATTCAGGGAGCAAGCCTTTCTACTTAAGGCATCGGCCACCACGTTAGTTCCAACCATCTTCGTTGCCTCATGTTCAATTCTTTCTGGGTGAAAATATACTTCAGACTTTTGTGGTCTGTGTATATCTCACACCGTTTCCCTAGGAGGTAATGTCGCCATGTCTTCAAGGCATGAACTACTGCTGCTAACTAAAGATCGTGAGTAGCGTAGTTCTCTTCATGAGGTCGTAGCTGCCTTGAGAGGTAAGCTATGACTCGTCCTTCTTGCATAAGAACGCTTCCCAATCCGGTTCGCGAGGCATCACAATATATCGTGAACTCTTTGTGAATATTAGGTGTTGCCAGAACTGGGGCGGTGGTCAATCTCTTCTTGAGCTCTTGGAAGCTTTCTTCGCATTTTGGCATCCATTCAAACTTCTTGTCCTTCTTCAGGAGCCGAGTCATTGGCCGAGCAATGCTAGAGAATCCTTCCACGAATTTGCGGTAATAGCCTGCAAGTCCGAGGAAGCTTCCGACTTCCTTGACGGTCGTTGGGGATTGCCATTGGGTCACAGCTTCGATCTTCACGGGATCAACTGACAATCCTTCCTCAATCAAGACATGACCTAAGAATCCAACTTTATGCAGACAAAACTCACATTTGTTGAATTTGGCGTATAGTTGGTGCTCTCGAAGCTTGTCTAGGACCATCCTCGAATGTTGCTCGTGCTCTTCCTCCGTCTTCGAGAAGACAAATATGTCATCAATGAAGACAACAACAAACTTGTCCAAATATTCCATGAAGACTTTATTCATGAGATACATGAAGTAAGCTGGGGCATTGGTTAATCCAAAGGACATGATCGTGCACCCATACAGGCCATATCTTGTTACAAATGTCGTCTTCGGAATATCTTGGGGTCTGATCTTCAGCTGGTAGTACCCAGATCTGAGGTCGATCTTGGAGAACACCTTGGCTCCGCTGAGTTGATCAAACAGATCTTCAATTTTGGGAAGTGGATACTTGTTCTTGATTGTAACTTCATTGAGGGAACAGTAGTCAATGCATAAGCGGATGGTACCGTCCCTTTTTTCCACAAACAGAACAGGTGATCCCCAAGGGGAGGCACTTGGGCGGATAAATCCCTTCCTCAACTGCTCTTCTAGTTGCTTATTCAACTCGGCTAATTATTCCGTCCCCATTCTGTAAGGCTTCTTATAGATGGGTCCTTCCCCGGGCATGAGCTCGATGATGAACTCAATGTCACGGTCAGGGGTCATTCCCGGTAGCTCATCTGGAAAGACATCGGGATACTCGCACACTACAGGCACTTGCTCCAGCCCAACTTCACAAAGACAATTGACTTGAGCGGTTTGAGCAGAAGAGGAGTTGGGGGCAAACTTGACTTCGACTCCTTGGTCATTGGTCACAGTGATAGTCCGGTTGGCACAGTCTAACAAGCCTTGGTGCTTGCTGAGCCAATCCATTCCTAAGATCACATCCAAGCCTTGCGATCTTAAGATGATAAGGTCTGCTAGGAAGTCTACACCGTTAATGATAATACCGACTCCCTTATAGCCTATCTTGGCTCTCATCTCTGCTCCAGGGGTTTGTACCACCATGGGATTATTCAGAGGTGTAGGGGTCATGCCACTTTTTAATGCAAATCTTTGAGTGACAAATGAATGCGTGGCTCCAGAATCAAACAAGATAGTTGCAGGTGCTGAGTTGACAAGGAACGTACCTAGCACGACGTCCGGGTCTTCCTGGGCTTCTTCAGCAGTGACGTGATTCACACACCCCTTCCCATGGTTGGGCGGGTTGCGAGGAGCTTGGTTCCTTGGCGGCATCCCGCGGCCTTGTGCTGGGTTCTGCGCATTGGGGCGCGGGGCATCGGGCTTCTTGTTGGGGCACACCCGCGAGATGTGTCCTAACTGACCACATCCAAAGCAAGTGACTTGGTTTGGGTTATTGATCTTGTTGCCACCACTGCTATTGGAGTTGAATGCTGGCCTTGGGTTAGCATACTGCTGAGGCTGATAGTTGGTGCGAGGTGCAGGAGCTCTTGGCTGCTGATAGATTGGCTTGATCGGGGCTGGCTGCCACGGGCGAGGCTTCTGGTTGCTGGAACTTCCCTTGCTGATCATCTTGCGCTTGTGAGTGTCTTCCAGAGCACGCCGCTTGTCTTCAAGCATGAGTGCTTTGTTCACAAGGTCAGGAAATTTTGGGCAGTCACACACGACAAGCGAGTACTGCAGAGTCTGATTGAGGCCTTCCATGAAGTGCTCCGTTTTTGCAGCATCTGTGCTGACATCTTCAGGGGCATACCTTGACAGAACACTGAACTTCTGCATGTACTCCTTGACAGTGCCACTTCCTTGCTTCAGGGCTCGAAACTCACGCTTCTTGATAGCAATGATTCCGGAAGGAATATGAGCCTTGCGGAATTCTGCCTTGAAGTTATTCCAAGTGATGTCTTGCCCAGCATGCAAGACCTTGAATCCATCCCACCAAGCTCTAGCAGTCCCCCCGAGGCAGTGGGAAGCGTAAGCCACCTTCTCCCGGTCCTCGGTGCAACCGACTAGTTCCAGCAAGTCCTCAATGGTGCGGACCCAGTCGTCTGCATCCAGGGGTTCAGCAGTCTCGATGAAGGTTGGCGGTGCATGCTTCTTGTACTCTGCCAACGTGGAACGTCCATTGCCATTCCCCGCTGGCTGGCGGTTGTTGGTGATAGCTTGGGCAATCATCTGGAGGGCTGTGGTGTTGGCTTGGCGTTCCTCTCGGAAGGCTTGGAGAAGCTGAGCCATGTCCATGATCGGGGGAGGTGGTGGTGGAGCTTGGTCGTGGGTTTGGTCTTGGCTGGCCTCTGCTTGGGCGGATGCTCCGGCTTCGGGCTGCTGGGTAGAGGTACCAGTACGAGTTACAATAGGCATCCTGTTGGAGCGGTAAAGGTCTCATGATTTGGAATGAAGAGGGAAAGCAATAAAGATGGGTACCTAGTAAGGGGGTGGGTGTGACACTAATTATTTTCATGCAAGGGCCAAAAGGGCCAAACACATTTATTAAAATTCCAAATGGGTGATGTAGTCGTTTACACATTCCCGAAGGGAAGATACGACGTACATCCAAACATAACAAAAGCAAACACTAGACGGCTTCATATGAACCATACAAGGACTCGACTTCGCATAGGGGTTACACGACCTATCCTACCGTAGAGGTCACGAGCTGGCATATCCGAGTTGCGAATAATGCCTAAGCGGCGGAATGCTCGGTCGTGTATCCTGGCTCTTCTGGGTCTTCCTCCTTGTCTTCATCTGTCTGGGGCCCCCTATGACTTGAGGGTGTGGGGGAGTGGAGGAGTTGGACACGATGGTGTTTTGCCGGTGGTGCAGGGAAAAGCTTGCGATATTCCCTTGGCGTCATACGACGTCGCTGGGGTGGTTCTTCATCCTTGGAAGATACATCTCCTGAGGGCCTTCCGCCTCGATACGCGATAGCGGGTTGCCCGAGAGGCGCACCTTCCTTCTTGATCCTATTCGTCTTCTCTTGTGCTCGTCGAAGAAGTGCCTTGGTCTTGTGGAGTTCTTCTCGGAGCTTCATCGATTCCGAGGCCAAATCTTGTGCCAAGCTGTCGGCACAAAGGCTGAAGTAGGTCTGGAATCGAAGTGGAAGTCCTTCCTTCAGTGGAGGGGCTTGCGCGCTGCATTCATCTTCACCTTCCTTCCGGTAAGGCAAGAAGCGGGTTGTCATCTTGGCTGCCATCTCCGGAAGAAGTTCTCGGAGGCGGGTTAGTGCCTTGAGTGTAGCTGCCTCGACAGCGAGGGGTAGTGTTGCCATCTGGGGTCCCTCGAAGAACCAACTTGTGGGAGGATCGTTCGCTTTCATGATTACTTCCACATGGTACTCCACCTCAGTGTCGCTAACCCAACGCTCATGATAGGTGAGGATGGGTGCTCGGTGGAACTGGCACTCCTAGAGGCTATCCTCGAGAAGCAAGGGGAACCCAGTGGTCGGGAGCTCTTTAGGTACACCGGCCATCTAGAAAGGTTGAATGGGAGAGGTTAATAAGCTGATGATATATCAGGTTTGGTAAGGTTTATAAAAGAAGAGAGGTTCAGAAGGTTTATGAAAAGGGTCTCATCCGAACTAACGCCCATGCTAACTAAGGCTTCCTACAGTCAGGATGGCTCTGATACCAGCTCTGTGGGGACCCCGACTTAAGAGTCGAGATCACTGATTGTACGTGTACAGTGATCCCAGTGTCTTACATCCATACATACCATCTTACACAAATTATGACCATTATGGCCAAGTCTTACATAGACAAAGCCTCATGGGCTGTATAGCAAATAAACTCGAATAGCGGAAGTCTTCGTAGAGAAGTAGAACCCATGCCATCTGCCTTAACCCTATAGGCATTCTGACTGGGAAAGCGTCCTAGTTCGCATGTTCGACTCCATAGAATTCTTCTTCGAATCCCTGCTCCTCCATGCCTGGCCAATTAAATAACCAGTGGCAAGCCAATGAGTACTTTGAATGTACTCACAAGCAACCCATGATTTGGTTCAAGGTAATAATGCAAGTAGTACAATAATAAGGGCCATTTCTTTTTGCGGCTTAAAAAATAAGCCGCCCCCTCCTCGCCTTTTTTCATAAGCCGCCTCCCTCATTCATTGGGGCTTCTAACCTAGTTATGGCATTACTAATTTAGAAGTATCAACAAATTTTGGAAACGGCTTATTTTTTAAGCTGGGTTGAGACAGCTTATTTTTTAAGCCGCCCAAAAGAACTGGCCCTAAGCAACCTAGCTACAAGCTAGATACCACTTGTGAGACATGCACTGATGTACTTGGGTAACCTCGAGGACAGGTTACAGATATCAACATAAATAGAGTTTAATTCATTTCTGGTTCTTTCAACGAGTCAAGTCACCACCTTGACTCAATACACACACACACACTCTTTCACCAAGTCGGTAAAATTCTGGACATAGTTTAAGTAGCACCTCCCAACTTTCTATGACTGTGGACACGACTATTCGAATAGTTTTACACTCTGCAGAGGTTGCACACATTACCCACAAGATCCGGGGAACTTTCGTGTCATCCACGACCCGCGGTACCTCAAGTACCCGGGGTAAGCACCCGGTTACTATCTTTCCCTAGACGACACTAACATAGAGTCCACTCGATTGGTAGTAACCCCCATGCCCGACATATCACATCTTAAAAATTGTGGAGCCTCGCTCTCATATTCTTCACATACCACTGGCACGGGGTAACAACGGTGTGTTCGGTGCCCTATGAAAACAGTCATGGCCGCCTATCCAAGCACGACCCCGTCCCGAGAGTGACCTCGTGTCACCCCCGTCACTAGTAATGCGGGCACCATGCTAGTATCGGCCTAGGTAATCAATAATGCCCTTTCCCATATAAGGGTAGACTGGTTGCACATGTTTGGTTGGGTCGGTAATCACACATAAATCTAATCCATCATTTTACACACACACACCAAAAGCTTTCTTTGGTACACCACTTCTTCCTCAAGTGGTGACCTAATTTAAACATCACCCACGGGCATTAGGGGCACCCGAAGGGGTTTTCGAAAGAATGTAATTACGGAGAGTTCATGTTGCTCATGCAACATTATGCATCACAACTAATCTCTTGCATTATGCACAAGGTAGAGTTGTGAGTAGGGGTATGCATCATGGGATGGTTCACAACAAGTTTACCACCGTCATATTTCATCATCATGAAATTGAAAAAGGGTACCGATGAACAAGAGGGGTATCATGGTCAACGGGCTGCTTGCCTAGATTGGCTTGGTCTTCAAAGTCTTCAAATCCTTCTCCTTCTTCTTCTTCTTCAGCAACTTCGTCAAACACGGTATCTAATCGTCGCAATAAAATAACGGGAAAATAAGACAATAATAAAAACAGAAAAATCAAAGTGCTCAGAAAAATGTCAACTTATTTTTATAAAATACTAGAGGGAAAACTAAGAGGGTAAAAATTCTTAGTTTTTGATTTGGAGTGACAGAATGGGGAAGATGGATTTTTGAACAGAGTTTTTTGTGTTCAAATTTAAATTTAAATTTGAACAGTACAAGAAGGTTCATGAATATGTGTGAAAGTTATATCATTAAATAGGTTGGAATATTACAAGATTTTAGGAACTGGAATTATTTCATTTGGATTAATATTTAGTCCAGAGGAATTTTTGCAAGATTGACAGAAAAAGAAAAAGGAAAAAGGGGTTCTGTGCCTGCTGGGCTAGAACAGCCGCAGCGCAGCAGGCCCAGCGAGAGAGGCGGCCCAGCGCACTGGTCCCTGCGCGCGCCAGGTTTTAAACCTGACGGGCGGGACACAGGCGGTAGCGAGAGAGAGAGACGAGGGAGAGGAGAGGCTGATAGGCGGGGCCCGCCTGTCATCCCTAACCCCGCGACAGAGGGCCGGCAAGGTCACCGGCGTCGATGCAGGGCACGGCGAGGTCGGGCGAGGCACGGCTGGACTCAGCGTCGAGTCGCCGTTCGGGTGGAGGTGGTTGCAGTCGCCGGGGTGGCCTGGTTCGCCGGCGACGAGGTGACGCCGTGGAGGGGCTTCGGGCATCGATGGTTCCGGCCGTTCCAGATCGAGGAAGAGGAGCGGCGGAGAGGGCATGTACCCTGAGGTCGACGGCGACCCGAGGCGGCGGAGCTCGAGCTCGATCTCGAGCGCGGGCTCGTCTGGAGAGGGGTGAGTGGTGTAGTGGGATGATTAGGTGTGTGTGGAAGCGAGTGGTGAGGAGAGTAGGGCGCGTGGTGCCCCTTTTATAGGCGAACGGTGGGGTGCCGTAGACCCGTGCACCGGCGAGCTCCTGCTCGTTGCCACAGGGCTCGGGAGGAGCTGGCGCCGTGTCTGGGGTGTTCCTAGATTTGGTCCAGAGCTAGGGGAGAGAAGAGAGAGAGCGGGGGGAGGCCAGGGGCACCGCGCGTGTGAGCTTGCTCATTGGAGCTCTCGGATGGCCGGTGCGCGTGCGAGCTGGGGCGAGAGGAGGGAGAAGGAGGAGGGGGTGACCAGCTGTCGTGTTGTGGACGTGGAGGCGGCCTCGGGAGACTCCATCCCGACGCCCTAGGTGGTCGGGTGCCTCGGGCAGGACGCGGCTACAGTGCGGGAGCACACTATAGCGTGCTCCAGAGCGCCCATATGGCTGGCACGGCCGTGTCTCACGCGTTCTGGACGCGGCCACCTTGTCCATTGGCTCTAGGGAGGAGTAAAGAATGTGGGAGGGGCGTTGGATGCCATGGAGGGCTTCTAGAAGGAGAGAGTGCTGAGAGAGAAGGGTGAAAGTGTCTGTCCAGGAATTTAAAATGGGGTTTTACCCCCCTCAATCATTGAGCTATGGTGCAGCCATTGCTGCCGAAGGTAGAAGTGGTCTAGTAGATGCTGTGGTAAAAAGCCTAGCTCAAGGAGAACAAGGAAAGAGGTAAAAGTGATAGTTTTGGAAAATTACCAGAAGGTGTTTGATGTGTTTTTGGGCAAGCAAATGATTTCCAATTGACATGAGACTTAACAGGATCAAATGGTATATATAAATAGGGTGTTCCACCAAGTTTGAGCTCATTTGAAGAAACTTGCCAATGTAACTTTGGTAAACCCTAGAAATCAACAGAAATGGATTTTCCAAGTTTAAGTTAAGCAAATCATCCCTCCTTGATGCACCACTAGGTTTAGTGTCATCATTTGGGGTTGTGATCATGTCCACAAAATTTGAGTTCACAAGTAAAAAGTTGGTAATGTAAAGTTGTTCAAATTTGAATTTGAACATAAATGGTTTTGGGGTACTCTGATCAAGTTACCCTTCTCCAAAACTTATGCCATTTGGTCTAGATACATTATTAGACCATTCTAGCATGTGTACCAAGTTTGAGAGCATTTGGACAAGTTTGGCAATGTAAAGTTGCTCAAACTTCAAAAATGGACAGAATGGTCTTGAGGGGTTTTGATGATGTTTTCTTGCTTCCCAAGGCATGGGGCTTGGCAAGATCATCAAATATGTCATATCTGACATGATAGAATTTCCCTGGAATTTTTAGAGAATATTTCCTTTGTAAATATTTCAAAAGCTTGAAATATCCACAAAGGGTTTCTGAGGGATTTGCCCAATATTTTGAACATGACCAAGTGTTGAAACTCTTATATATGGACAATATATGTCCTAAGAGTCTCTCTGAATTTTGGCAAATATTTTTGAAATAGTTAAATAATTTTTACCTATTAAAGACCATTTATGGCCTTAAGAAAAAGCCTTTAAATAAAATAGGAGAATAACTTTTAAAATTATAATTTTGTGGTTTTTGGGAGTCCTATACGTAATAGGATTCAAACATACCTTTTCAAAGATTTTTATCTCCCTAAATCAAGTACTTGCAGTGCAAGCCTCACTTCAGGGGTTTTTGGAAAACTAATTTTTGAAAATACTATTTGGCCAAAATATTTTTATAAGAATATACTATACTGTTATATACATTTGGTATGATCATTGGGCAGAAGTTTGGGGTAAGGAGATGAAGTATAGAAGGTGAGCCTATGTTGACTTTCAAAGAGCACTTGAAATCAGAGAGAGAAAAACCTAATTCCAAATAAAAGCCAAATGATGCCAAAAAATGTGTTGGTCCAAATTTTCATGCTTTATTAATGCAATAACCATATTACTAAATGCAGGGTGTGACATTAGTTCTAATCAAATGATACCAAAAGCATATAAGATTGTTGTAAACATGGCATGGATACTTCATAAGTTATAGATACGTTGGAGACGTATCAGTATCAAATCCAACTTTCGACTGGATCATCAAGCAAATAGTGACTCAAACACTTATAATAAAAAGAGGTAAGGGTATGAGATATTATGCTTACAGCCTTGTATTTGTGCTGGGATCAAATAAGATATTGATTTGTGCACTAAAAGTCACCCGTCGAGATGTGCTTGTTACGGATGGAAGTGGGGGGGGGGGGTGTCCAAATAACATCTTCACCGGTGCAAGTCCTGCATCAAGAATTAGTTATCCTACCGCAGGCCCTATCCGTTGCACGGGGTTGCCGTGATAATTAAGATAATGGAATTAGACAAGAGCTTTGGGCGTTTAACGACTACACCTTGTTTCTCCCCAAGGATATGATCCATGTTACCCTATTAGACCTTACAGTCACCAGTGTTCGGTATAACACTTCACGGTCTCCTTGCTCCTAACCTCATCGGTGCTCAATCTCCATGATCCCGAGTACTCGCGGCGATGAAGATCACAGACATGACAAGATACATCTTCACAAAACAATTTTACATACACGGGATGTTATGTCAAAATCTTCCATTGACCCCCTCAACAAATACCCGGGTTGCAAGGCTTATGCCTCAACCCATACCTTACCGAACTACTCACACATGGAGATCAGATCACGGGAAGAAAACATTGAAGAACACATCTTGAGATTGATTGATTGCAATATGTCTTATAATAGATGCCTTGTGTGATGCACAATTACAAGTATGAATGGGATCGATGAGCACTATGGTGGTGGTGGAGATGGCTATGGATATGGCGGCGGCTAGGGTTTCCGGATGAGGATGATGATGAAGAGGTTCTGGCTTCTGTGCGTGTCCCCCTATTGACATTTCGACGGGGTCCCTTTAACGTAGTTGTTTAGGTGGACGATCTACCTCAGAATTCATGCCGTATGGGCGCTCATACGGGCGAGGAACTCAATCTTTTGTGTTGTCTTTGTGCAGACGTCTCCTGGTGATTCCTTCGGCCTCCATTCCCCTTCCATTCCATTTCCACACGTGATTTCTTCCCTTTTTAGCCCATTTCCGGTGGAAACACATTAAAGAGAGAATTTGTGGAATCCTTTTCATTCATTAGTCATTAGTACCAATATCAAAGCGAATATTTTTTTATTAAAATATATAAGTTTAAACAAAGGTAAATTGAGTGTAAAAATATAACTCATCAACTCCCCAAGCTTAAACTTGATCGTCCTTGAGCAACATAAATATAAATCCGAATCATAAGGAGCTCCGTTCTGTAAAGCAAAGTAAAGAAAAGGTTTTGGTTCACCTGCGATCGGTACACCTAGATAGCCCTCTGCTTCTTGACCTGAAGACTTAGCATAGTTGTACCATTGGCATGGTCATAGTGCAAGTGTTACTGAAGCAAAGATAATCAACATAAAGTTCTTGATCTACTAGATAAAACAACTTTGCAACACCCTATTCTATTTATTCTAGACAACATTTGCTAGTTCGGAATGCACGAAAGAGTTTCTCTTTACATAAAGCGAATAATATATGGGTCAGGGAGTGAAAGCATGTAGTAAAATATGATGCTCTAATGCTCTTAAGCACACCCACAATAATTTCCTCCTCGAGTCTCTCAAGCACTTCATTCCAAACATTGTGTACTGAAATTTGATTGTCACGTGAAGGGAAAATGCCAACTAAGTGATCATGCATAGGTTTTCGTTGTGGATTAATGTTTAGGAACTATGGACCTCTGATATATGTCTCTCATCAGCTCTTTTGATCAGTCCCTTTTTATTTACCACATACACACCATTTCAAGAGAAATTCGAATAATATGTGTTTGTAGTGTTGCCACTACACACGGTAACAAACTCATACCAAAATCCAAGATATCTCTCTTGGTGGATCGTTCATTGGCCAGTGGAGTCCTCAGCATAACATCAAGAAAGGTGACGAAGCCATACTTACACATTTACACGTGCATATAGTAGTAGGGCCATGGTCCCAGCAAGGAGTTGAAGCACCATGTAAGAGATACAACACATATTTTTGGCATATCTCGTTCACCCTTCAACTAAGTCCCTCTAGGAAATTTAATCCACAAGTGCTATCAAGTGTATTGAAATTAGCAATGTGGGGTTTAGCAATTCAAACATCACTTCTACTACCATTTTATCAACTCCCAAGTCTTGAAAGACTTTCTCTTGTGCATAGTTATCCTTAGTTAATACCATTTTATTCAAAAACAGGCCCACAACAAGTCTTGGTTTTCTAAACTAAATAGAACAAAGGTTTCTGAATTATTGTAGCTACTAGAACAAAACCTTTGTCTTAACTATCAAGACTTACTTCCATCTGCACATACCACACATACTACTACTATGTCTACTCTAAGCATTTCAAGTGCAAAAGATGGGGGTCGTAAGACATACCTTCACGGTTGCGAATTTACACAATTCTCTTCCTTACTCTTGCATTCCTCGTTGTTCAGCGTTCATCAACTCCTCTAAAAACAAAATGAAGATGAACTCAACAAGAGCAAAGTGAAGCTTATTCTATTTTTTATTTTTTTTTGGGGATTTTGAAAACTAACTTTCAACTGAAAAATCGTGAAGGCAAAAGCAAATAAAAGAAAAGTGTTGGAACAAACCAACACGAGTATTTTGAAGCTCCTCGAACTTAAGTACAACCTCATCACAATCTATTCAAATACTCCCATATCCTGGCATAGAAGTGGTGATAACATCTCCCCCAAGCTTAGGCTTTTGCAAGCCCAAACTGGCGAGATCATTGCGGCGGTTGGTCAGGAGCCCACTCATGGCTCCAGTGGGAGAAGTTCATATTCATGTAGGTGGACGTGCCTCGAAGGGATGCAGCAAGGTTGCTCATATCATCTATAGAGCCCTGGAGGCTGCCAAGGTCTGCGTAGGTGGTGTAGTCTTGTTGGGGCTGCTCCCCTTCTTCATCGGTTGCAAGTTCTTGTTCATCTACTTGTTCTGGTCCTAGGCCTTCTTGGTCAAAAGTTGCATCTCCTTCTTGTGCAGCATAATGCAATTGTCCATGCTCGATGGAGAAATGGTTAAACATAGGAGTAGGCAACAAGTGTGCCACTCCAGGAATTATAATGGAATGACGGCCATTAGAAACCACTACCATTCCAGCGCTAGTAAGAACATGAATATTAACAAGAGTGTTACCAACAATGGGGCGAAGGTTATTGTAGTTGAGACCAAGGGTGTTGGCCAACATGGTGATCACTCGTCCACAAACGATATCTCCCTGTGCATGATTTGCTTGATGCACGAGGTGTAGCAAAAGTATTTCCCCTAGGATGGGCGAATAACCAACGTCAAGGTTTGCTGCTTTCCCGAGAACTAGCATGTTCTCCTCATTCACCTTAGAAACTTCTCGTGCCTGCAACGAGTTAGTGATAACACAATAGAAACAACGTACAACAGGAATTTCAATGCAACTAGCTCTTGACCGTGGCATGCTCATCAAATTAAAGGTTTGCCTCAGGAGCGGCTCAGTGTAATAATAAACATGGCGGATGTCATCATCATTGTTGGTGAGGCCAAAGTAATCACACCACTGCTGAAAAGTGATGCTGAAGTCTTGGTGCAGGAGAAGGAAAGTGATCCTCTCCTCCTCATATGCATTGGGCATACGAACCAACATAATGCGATAGAGTACTAATAAACTCAAGCATCAAGCATTCATATGTCCCACACCCTTGATAAACAAAATGGTGCAATTCGGCATTATGAAAAAGAAAACTGAAATCATGAGTAATACCTAGCTTGACGAGTGTTATTGCACAAGCCCACTTGGTTGCTTCAATCTTCCTTGAGATTAGTTGCCTAGACTTCCTTTGCCCTTCACGGTCGGTGAAGACGATCCCCTGAGTAAAAACTTATTGTGGCGGTGCGGTGAATGAATTCGCAACACCGTATAAGCGAGACGACCTCCGTGTAAACATCTACAAAACAATTTTTCAGCCCAATACAATGAAACAATATTGATCCTACGGTAGTCACAATGTCATACTCTTCTAAAAACATCAACGAATCCAAGCCAAATTCAAATTTGAATAAAAAAATATTCATCTCCTAGTCATGGAAATGCTAGGAATGTAGAACGTCGATTCGCAAAAAATAACTTGGGGATCGAAGGAGAAACATACCTTAGATCGATCACGCAGAAGGATTTGAACTGAAATCGAGAGTAGAGAGATCGGGCGAAGTTTTGCTAGGGTTTGGAGATGTTTGGAGGAAGAAGAAGAAAAAGAGACGGGGGGATACCTTCTTCCTCGGGCTTATTGGAACCGCCAGGATACGAAACGACCGCTCATGCGGATGTAAGCACCTGCATGGAACATCGTAGTTCTCCCTGATAGCTTACATGCGTCTGTGCACATAATATCGGGCGGTGGCGGCCGTTTAAAACGCCGTCTTCTATTATGTTGTTTTCTTCTTCCGGTCGAAGGTGCCAAATGACCGCTCAGATGGGTGAATGCGCCTGTTTGGAACATCGTTGAATGCTCTATATTTTTTCTTCATTTTCTGCAAACAACTTAAACAACCGCTCGAACGGGCGCTCATGCACGTTTGAAACATCATCTTGTCTCCTGCCGTCTCTGGCTGTTTTGCGTTGGAACCTCCAGCAGGTCATGCAGTCGCCCATGCGACTACTTGCAGTCATTTGAAACGTCGTCTTTTTATATATTTCTTAAGAAACTTCTCTTTTCCATAGCTCCCATGCGCGGTTAGTTCGAAAACAATACATAGACATGTTTTGAGGCACCCAAACATCGATTCAACACATAAACTTGCACGTCTCAAAGTGAAAGATCGTGGATGTCGCCTAGAGGGGGGTGAATAGGTGCTTTAAAATAACTACGGTTTTGGCTTGAACAAATGCGGAATAAACCTAGCAGTTAATTTGTCAAGCACAAAACCTACAACAACTAGGCTCACCTATGTGCACCGACAACTTATGCTAAGCAAGATAAACAACTAGGTAATAGCAAGATATATAGCAAGAAACAATATGGCTATCACAAAGTAAAGGCTTGAGTAAGAGATAATTGAGGCACACAGAGACGATGATATATCCCGAAGTTCACACCCTTGTGGATGCTAATCTCCGTTTGGAGCGGTGTGGAGGCACAATGCTCCCCAAGAAGCCACTAGGGCCACAGTAATCTCCTAACGCCCTCGCACAATGCAAGATGTCGTGATTCCACTAAGGGGCCCTTGAGGGCGGTCACCGAACCCGTACAAATGGCAACCCTTGGGGGCGGTCACCGAACCTGTACACTTTGGCAACCCTTGGGGGCGGTCACCGAAACCCATCAAATTGCTCGGGGCGATCTCCACAACCTAATTGGATACCCCGATGCTTTCCCGGAGCATTACACCACAATGATTGAGCTCTGAACACCACAAACCATCTAGGGCACTAAGGCACCCAAGAGGAACAAGCTCAAGGGTACCAAGCACCCAAGAGTAATAAGCTTCTCAATTTCACTTCCACGTATCACCGTGGAGAACTCGAACTGATGCACCAAATGCAAAGGCAAGGGCACACGGAGTGCCCAAGTCCTTCTCTCCCAAATCCCACCAAAGCAACTAATGCTAGGGATGAAAATGAGAGGAAGAACGAACAAGAGAACACGAAGAACTCCAAGATCTAGACCCAAAGGGTTCCCCTCACATAGAGGAGAAAGTGATTGGTGTAAATGTGGATCTAGATATCCTCTCTATTTTCCCCCCAAAACTAGCAAGAATCCATTCCATGGAGGGATTGAGAGAAAACATGCTCGAAGAAGGTCAACAATGGGGGAAGAACACGAGGTAAAGGGATAAGGTTCAATGGGAATGAAGACCTCCTTTTATAGGAGGGGGGAAATCCAACCGTTATGAGATCAGCCCGCACTTCCAATGAGCGGACTATCGCTCGGGCGGTAGTAATAGAAAAAATATAGCAACGGCAAAGAGCCTTGCGGCAGTAGTGCCACCGGAGCGGTACTACTGCTCATCTCAGCGGTACTACCGTTGGAGAAGGAAAACATGGGGCAGAGGAGGCAGGGCAGAGCAGAGCATGATGGCAGTACTGCCGTAGCGATACTACCACCCGGCCGGGCGGTACTACTGCACTTCACATCTGCTCTACAACTGCCGAACCTAACACAAAAATAGACCCCAAAAAAAGCAGCGGTAGTAGGCGCGGAACTGGACAACGGAAGTACCGCCCGACAGGGGCGGTACTACCACTTACAAGCGGTACTACCGCTCCCAGAGTGGTATTACGCAGGGAGAAAACCAGAATTGTCATAACTTCTGCATATGAGCTCCAAATTGAGCAAACTCAAGACGAGTAGCATCAAAACAACGAGGGCGTGAAACCTCCAATGGAGAAGAACCAGCATAACCTTCGTCATTGAAAATATCATAGAAGATGCAAGTGAACTCCGTTTTTGATGAACTCGAGCTTGTCATGAAGATGACCAAAAGCTCCAAATCCCACAAGGAGAAAAACCAAACAAGAACCAAGAAATATGATCCAAGCATGCAATGGTTTGAGCTCTCTACGAACGATACAATAAAGCTACTCACTTGAGAGCCCCCTTGATAGTACGTCGATCGATCCTATAACATGGTCTCTCAACTACCACCATGAGACTGGTAAAATAGAAAACATATCAAGGGCAAACCTTTGCCTTGCACATAGTCCACTTGATATGGATGATGACGATCTTGACTTCCTCAAGTTGGACCACCTTTCTTGATTGCGCTGGCTCGATGAAGACTAGATGATTTCTCCCCCATACTTCACTATGGGTGAGCCACTCTTTGGCACATCTTCACAAGTCCATTGTCAGCACAGTGGGCGACAAGCTTCAAGCATGATTGCTTCGTGATGCTCCACTTGAACTTGTACACCGCAATCTAACCCCACAAATAAATCTCACTTAGAACATGGGTTAGTACACAAGCATATTGGAAAATGCTTACCGTACCATGAGATCACTTGATCCCTCTCGGTACATCTTCTACACTTTGTGTGTTGATCAACTTGATTCACTCTTTGACTTAGCCTTGATCAACCTCTCACATGATCAATATTTAGGCAATTCCTTGAATAGCACCTTGGTCATCACAAACTCTCCTTGAAACCAACAAATGGACTCCAAGAAAATCCTATGGACAAACCCTTCAAATATAACTCAACTCAACCATTAGTCTATAGAGATTGTCATCAATTACCAAAACCGAACATGGGGGCACCACATGTTCTTTCACAAAGACTTCATTAGAACCACTCTTCCAAACATACTTCTTCATATAGAACTTCAATCGCTTTTTTATTGAAACAAAAATAAAAACTTACTTGTCTACTTTTTTCGCGTGGGTTGCCTCCCATGAAGCGCTTGTTTTTGGTCGGTTAGCTCGACAATAGTAGTGATCAAGGTGGTGCAAACACACCGAGACCGTGGCTTCAAGGACAGGGTAGGGCAACCATTAATTTAAACTATAACACCATGTTTAATGCCTACTGCCTGAGTAAATGTAGAATTAGTCGTTTTTAAAATGATTTTGGTATTAGCATAAGGACCGAGATTAAGACTATCATAAACTGATTTGGGGATAATGGAAACACTTGCCCCAAGATCACATAAAGCACTGAACTTATTCAATCCTACCTCAATTTATATAGTAGGTTCAAAAGCATCCTCTTGCTTAGCTGGTACCTTAATGTAGAGCTTTTTTCCTTTCATCATCAAGTTCACATACCTTGGCTGCAACTTATTCAACAAAAGCATTATATGCTTCGTTATTAGTTACCTCAGGTAGTGGATACTTCATAGATATCATTTTCACAAAATCTACAACTGTATAATTGTACTCTGGCACATGGCTTGTGTCAAGCACTTCACCTTCTCTTCATTGCTTCTTACCATTTTCACTTATTCAATTGGATTAGGCTAAGTTTTACCTGTAAACTTATCCAAAATTAGTGTTCGACTTTGTGCTATTTTAGCCACTTGTGCTTCCATATTATTGGATCTTCCTTCAAGTACCCGCACATCATTTGTTAGTCCAACAACCTTACTGGTCAATTGACCAAGTAAGCTATCATGATTCTTCAAGATATTCATGAAGTTTCCATTCTGCTCAGTCTGACTAGCAATAAAACTTTTAAGAGTTTCTTCAAGAGTATTTCTATTGCTAGCATTAGCTCCATTAAAACTACTGGATGCTCCTCTGTTACTAGGATAAGGAAGTCCAAGGAGCATATCCATTATTTTTCCGATTAGGATTGTAGCTATTATAAGAAATAAAATTCACATCACTAGTTTCTTCACTAGCGATAGCATTCACGTTTACCTCTTCTTTACCTTTTATCACGGAGATGGGTTCTTCTAGCTTGGTTGCTAGATGTGTGTTATTTTCTTCCATGGAATTCACCCTTTTGGTGGTGGTTCTTTCAACATGCCATTGGGCATGGTTCTCTTGCATATCATCTAGTAGTTTCTTGACATCTTCAATGGGCTTTCCCATGATTGTTCCTCCTGCAGCTGTATCAAGCATAGTTTTTGACATATGATTTAAGCCATTATAAAACATATGAAGGATTGACCATTCCTTCATTCCATGATTGGGACAACTTCTTATAGCTTTTTTCATTCTATCCCACGCAAGCGCTAGTGGCTCACGTTCCTCTTTCTTGAAACATGTAGTCTAAGAACATAATTGCATAATCTTTGCAGGTGGACAATACTTAGATAAAAAATTACTGCAACAATCATCCCAAGAAGTAATACTGGCCATAGGTAGTGCAAGAAGACATTCCTTATCTTTTCCTCTTAAGGAGAAAGGAAATAGATGCAATTTCAGTGCGTCGGGATCATAATCCTTCATGCGTGTCATGTTGCATAGTTCAGTGAAATTGTGAAAGTGCATGCCGGCATCCTCATAAACAAAGCCTCCAAATTGGTCTGTTGAACCATCGAAACTAGGTTCGATTTAATCTCATACTCAATGGCTGCTACCTCACGTTGCGTTATAGGTTCACTCGTGAAGTTATTGCTGGGAGTGGCAAAACTCCCAAGATTACGAGCCATAGTAATCTTTTAGTTCTTCAACTGACAAGACTTGCAACTAAAAATTAAACTTAAACTAAAAACAGAAAAGTAAAGAAAAAAATGAAAATTAACTTTAACAAAAACTCTAACACAAAGACTAGGAATACTAAACTCCTCCAAGGCAATGGCGTGACAAAAGGGGCTTGGTATCTCCTTTTTATTGGGAACAAAAAAGAGTATCCGGCACCTATTTACTCAGAGGTGACCCTGGTTTATCGAACCCACGAGAGGAAGATTCTCTTGAAGCAATGGTATCTAGCAAGCTTTCATCAAAGTGTCAAACCAGCTTTTGACCGGACCAGCAAGCAAATAGTGATTCAAACACTTATAATAGAAAGAGGTACGGGTATGAGGTCTTATGCTTACAACCTTGTATTTGCGCTGAGATCAAATAAGATATTAATTTGTGCGCTGGAAGTCACCTGTCGAGATGTGCTTGTTACTGATCGAAGTGGAGGATGATTCCAAATAACATCTTGACAGGCACGAGTCCTGCAACAAGAATCAGTTGTCCTACCGCATGCCCTATCCGTGTCGCTGGGTTACCCCGATAATTAAGATAATGAAATCAGACAAGAGCTTTGGGCATTTAATGACTACACCTCATTTCTTCCCAAGGATATGATCCACGTTACCCTACTAAACCTTACTGTCATCGTTGTTCGGTATAACACTTCACGGTCTCCTTGCTCCTAGCCTCACCAGTGCTCAATCTCCGTGATCCTGGTACCTGCAGGGATGAAGATCACGGACGAGACAAGAGGCATCTTGACGGAACAATTTTATTTCACATATACGGGACGTTATGTCAAAGTCTTCCATTGATCCCCTCAAAAAATACCTCGGGTTGCAAGGCTTATGCCTCAACCCATACCATACTGAACTACTCACGCATGGAGATCAGATTGCGGGAAGAAATCATTGAAGAACACGTCTTGAGATTGAGCGATTGCAATATGTCTTACAATGGATGCCTTGTGTGATGCACGATTACAAGTATGAATGGGATAGATGAGCACTATGGTTGTGGTGGAGATGGCTATGGAGATGGCGG
This sequence comes from Secale cereale, assembly GCA_902687465.1. Lineage (NCBI taxonomy): Eukaryota > Viridiplantae > Streptophyta > Magnoliopsida > Poales > Poaceae > Secale > Secale cereale. Next base: position 424,503,210 of record LR738709.1, read on the forward strand.
CGTCTAGGGTTTGTGGATGAGGGTGATGATGAAGAGGTTCTGCATTTTGTGCTCGTCCCCCTGTTAACATTCTGATGGGGTCCCTTTAACAAAAGTTTCTTAGGTGGCCGATCTGCCTCGGAATTCATGCTACACGGGCGCTCATGCCCGTATGAAATGTTGTCTTTTGTGTTGTCCTCGCACAAACTTTTCCTGGTGACTCCTTCTTCCTCCATTCTCCTTCCATTCCGTTTCCACACATGATTTCGTCCCTTTTTAGCCCATTTCCTATGGAAACACATGAAAGAGAGGATTTGTGGAATCCTTTGCATTCATTAGTCATTAGTACCAATATCGGAGCGAATATCTCTTTTTAATTGAAACATCTTAGTTTTAACAAAGGTGAAATGAGTGTAAAAATTATCACTCATCACCCACGGCGTCAAAACCCCGTGCCTTCGAGGTACCGAGAAACAACCCAAAAGCAAGAAACTGAAACATGCATAACTTTGGCATACGAACTCCGAATTTGATGATCTTGGGCTCGTTTTAAAGCTATGGAAAGGCACAAGGTCCTTAAATAGAGAACCAGCAAAGATCAACAAGAAATAATTATGTGCAAAGGTTTGAGCTCTCTACATGCAATGTGATCAAGCTACTTGCCCGAAAGTTCCTCTTGATAGTCCGGTTACCAAACCTATAATTCGGTATCCCATCAAGCACCATGGGAACGGAAAAACTAGGAAAACCTAGCTAAGGTATACCTTTGCCTTGAATATTTTACTTGATATTGTTGACGACGTTAATGCTTGCCTCAAGTTGGAATCCTTTTGTCACTTGGTGAAGATATTCAAATTTCTTCCCATATTGCAATGATTGAATCCTTGTCTTAAGCACATATTCACATGTACATGACGGTATGCATGAGGAGTGCCACATCTTGTTGATGGGGGACTCTCTGTCTTGCAATATGCCGATGATACGATTCTTTTTATGGAACATGACCTTGATAAGGTGAGAAATCTGAAACTTTTGATTTCATCTTTTGAGCAAATGTCAAGCTTGAAAATCAACTTCCATAAAAGTGAATTGTTCTGTTTTGGAGAAGCCAAGGAGATGCCTGCACAATATGCTGACTTGTTTGGCTATGCACAAGACCAATTTCTGATTAAATATTTGGGAATTTTGATTCATTATCGGTGTCTCACTAAAACGGAGTGGAAACATGCCGAGGAGCGATTGGAGAAACAGTTGAGCAGTTGGAAAGGCAAGTTGCTCTCCATTGGAGCACAACCGGTTTTGATCAATTCTGTCCTCATAAACATGGTTCTCTACATGCTCTCATTTTCCCAACTCCCCAAAGGGGTTCTTCAAAGACCGGAATACTTTAGGTCCAGATTATTTTGGCAAGGAGACAATGAAAACAGAAAATATAGGCTAACTGTCGTGGAATTGTCACAGCAGATGTCCTAGGGTGAGGACTTAGTCGTGAGGCCAACACATCTATGTAGTAGCTTGAGAGGGGTTGAGCGGAATCGAGAGACGCAACGCAAGACAAGGATTTAGACAGCTTCGGGCCTCGGGAAACATCATCCGATAATAGCCCTACATGTTGTTTGTGGCTAGGTCTCATTATGATCCTCATGGAGTCGCCGCATAAGCCGGCTCTCCTTATTGTGTCTAGCCCTAGAGATTGTTTCTTCTTCCCTCTCCCTCTTGGGGAGCCCTGCCCCTCCTTATATATGTTGAAGCAGCGGGTTACATGGCTAGTCCTAGTAGGATTAGGATTACTCTATTACAAGTGGAGTCTTAGTCTTGCTTCCTTTGTAGGAGAATATTCCTTATGACTTTCCACTTAAGCCGGCCCACAATAGCATGAGATGGCCTTCTGGGCCTTGGGCCTAGTCCTCTTTCTGACCCGCCGTCGGGGCCATCCGTGAGTCGCCAGGCTCATGAGTCGTCAGAGCAGTGAACCGCCAGACCCGTGAGTCGCCAGTCCTCCGGCGGGTTACGATGAAGCGCCAAGTCGGGTCGGGGCATACTTCCGCCCGGGTCATACCGCGGGGTATATCCCCGACACTAACTAAATGGAGCATTGTTTGTTGACCGAAAGACCAGGGAGGCTTAGGTGCTCAAGACCTCCAGGTCAAGAATGATGCCTTACTTCGTAAATGGCTATGCAAGCTACTTACCGATAATCGTGTTTGGCAAACTATGATGTGCAACAAGTATTTAGGCCAAAAGGCGTTGTCCCAGGCACATTGGAAGCCCAGTGACTCGCATTATTGGGCTGGATTGATGGGGATCAAGAAACATATTTTCCGCCTCGGATCTTTCGCGATAAAGGATGACTCGGAGATACATTTCTGGGAGGACAAGTGGCTAGGAAATGACACTCTCCGAGAAAAGTACCCATCCATGTAACGCATTGTACACGATAAAAATGATACTCTTGTGCACGTGATGTGTTGTTCCCCACCAGATATATCATTTAGGAGGGATTTTACTGACCCCCGGCTTGTTTCATGGCAACATCTGTTGTCCCATTTGGATTCGATTAACTTGACACAAGGGTGGGATGCGTTTCATTGGAATCTTACTACATCTAGGTCCTTCACATTTGACTCTATGTACTGTGCACTCTCGCATACAGATATTCCAATGGAAAATTATTAAAAAAAATCTGTAAATCGAAGATGCCCCTAAAAGTTAAGATTTTCATGTGGTATCTTCGAGGAGGAGTTGTGCTAACTAAAGACAATCTCCCTCGACGCAACTGGAAAGGAAGCAATAAGTGTAGGTTTTGTACTCATGACGAGACAATTAAGCACCTCTTCTATCAATGCAGGTTTGCATGTTCTACATGGCCAGTCATCAAAATAGTGTCAAATTTGTATCCACCAACAAGTGCTGCCAATATATATGGCCACTAGCTTGATGGAATACCAAATACGTTTAGCATGCTAATATGGGTCGGAGCGTCTACCTTACTATGGTCCCTTTGACTATGTAGAAATGATTGTATTTTAATGGCAAAAAATATTCTTCCATGCAGGTTATTTATGATGGAAATATGCCCTAGAGGCAATAAAAATGGTTATTATTATATTTCCTTAAACATGATAAAGATTTATTATTCATGCTAGAAATGTATTGACCGGAAACTTAAATACATGTGTGAATACATAAACAAATACCGTGTCCCTAGGGAGCCTCTACTAGACTAGCTCGTTGATCAAACATGGTTAAGGTTTCCTAATTATAGACATGAGTTATCTTTTGATAACGGGATCACATTATTAGGAGAATGACGTGATGGACAAGACCCAACTGTTAGCATAGCATATGATCGTTTAGTTTATTAATATTGCATTCTTAATGTCAAATACATGTTTCTTAGACCATGAGATAATGCAACTCCTAGACACTAGAGGAATGCCTTGTGTGCCATCAAACGTCACAACATAATTGGGTGATCATAAAGGTGATCTACACGTATCCCTCAAGGTGTCTGTTGAGTTGGCATGGATTGAGACTGGGATTTGTCACTCCGTATGACGGAGAGGTATCTCTGGGCTCTCTCGATAATACAACATCACAAGAAGCTTGCAAGCAAAGTGATTAAGGAGTTGTTATGGGATGATGTATTACTGAATGAGTAAAGAGACTTGCTAGTAATGAGATTGAACTAGGTATGGAGATACCGACGATCGAATCTCGGGCAAGTAACATACCGACATACAAAGGGAACTACGTATGTTGTCATAAAATGTTCGACCAATAAAGATCTTCGTAGAATATGTAGGAACTAATATGGGCACCCATGTCACGCTATTGTTTATTGGTCGGAGAAGTGTCTCGGTCATGTCTACATCATTCTCGAACCCATAGGGTCCGCACGCTTAACGTTCGTTGACAATATAGTATTATATGAGTTATGTATGTTGGTGACCGAATGTTGTTCGGAGTCCCGAATAAGATCACGGATATGACGCTGAGCTCCAGAATAGTCCGAAGGTGGATATTGATATATGGGATAATAGTGTTTGGTCTCCGGAAGGGTTCCAGAATTCATCGGAAGGGGTATCGGATGTTTCCCAAAATGTTCGGGGTATGAGAACACTTTATTTGGGCCAAGGGGTAAAGCCCCTGAGGCTTTAGGATGGTAAAAAAGAGTTTTGCGGAGGCCAGGGGGACAGACACTAGGGACCCTGGCGTCTCGGCCAAACGCCAATCGCCAAGGACGCTGGCGTCTGGTCCTGGAGTCTGAGAAGGACTCTTGCCATAGGTGCCAAACCAACTTTGAGGAGGCTCTTTCTCCAAGAAACGACCACGGGGCTCAACATGTAAATAGAGAGGCACTGCTAGCACCCGGAAGACATCAAGATTCACCAAGTCATGTGCCGGCAACCCCGCCCCTCTAGTTTATCCTTCGTCATAGTTTCCGTTGTGCTTGGCGAAGCCCTACAGAGATTTTTATTCACCACCACCGTCACCATGCCATCGTGCTGTCGAGACTCATCTACTACTTTGCCCCTCTTGCTGGATGAAGAAGGCGAGGACACCATCGAGATGAATGTGTGGTGAACGCGTAGGTGTCATATGTTCGGTACTTGATCGGGACAGATCGTGAAGGTGTACAATTATATCAACCGCATTGATAAACGCTTCCGCTTAGTGGTCTTCAAAGGTATGAACATGCTCTCCCCCTCTCGTAGTTATACATCTCCATGGATAGATCTTGCATGTGCATATTTTTTGTTTGTTTTCCATGTAACGTTCCCCAATAGTGGCATCATGAGCTAGGTCTATGCGTAGATGATATGCACGAGTAGAACACAAAGGAGTTGTGCACGGTGATGTTCATACTGCTTACCACCAATGTCTTATTTTCATTTGGAGGTATTGTGGGATGAAACGGCCCGGACCAACCTTACATGTCCACGTACATGAGACCAGTTCCACTGACTAATGCAACTTATTTTGCATGAGGTGGCTGGCGCGTGTCTGTTTCTCTCACTTTAGTTGAATCGAATTTGACTACAGCCGGTCCTTGTAGAAGGTTAAAACAACAAACTTGATAATCACCGTTGTGGTTTTGCGTAGGTAAGAACGTATCTTGCTAGTTACCCATAGCAGCCACGTAAAACTTGCAACAACAAAGTAGAAGATGTCTAACTTGTTTTTGCAGGGTATTTTATGATGTGATATGGTCAAGACGTGATGTGACATATGTTGTTGTATGAGATGATCATGTTTTGTAATATTGACAACCGGCATGAGCCTTAGGGTTGTCTTTTAATTATTGTATGGCATGCGTGTCAATCATTAAGCACCATGTAATTGCTTTACTTTATCGCTATGCATTAGCAATAGTTGTAGAAGCAAAAGTTGGCGAGACAACACCGACGCAACAATGGAGATCAAGGTGTCGCTCCGGTGACGATGGAGATCATGACGTTGCTTTGGAGATGGAGATCGAAAGCACAAGATGATGATGTCCATATCATGTCACATATTTCGATTGCATGAGATGTTTATCCTTTATGCATCTAATACGTCTCTGTCGTATCTAATTTTCCTAACACTTTTCCTCTTGTTTTGGACTCTAATTCGCATGATTTGAATGAATCTAACCCGGACTGACGTTGTTTTAAGCAGAACTACCATGGTGTTGTTTTTGTGCAGAAAGAAAAGTTCTCGGATTGGAATGAAACTTTGCGAGTATTCTTTATATGAATAAAGAAAAATACTGGAGCCCATCACCACTTGAGAGGGGAACCTGGGTGGGCACAACCCACCAGGGCGCCCCCCTCCTGGCGCGCCCAGGTGGGTTGACCCCACATGGTAGCCCCACAGACCCTGAATCCAACTCCATAAATACATATTTTAGGAGAAATAATCAAGGAGGAAGAATTATCTCGTTTCGTGATACGGAACCATCGTCACCTCCTGTTCTTCATCGGGAGGCCAGATCTGGAGCCCATTTGTGGCTCCGGAGAGGGGAATCTTCGGTCTTCGTCATCACCAACCCTCCTCCATCGCCAATTTCATGATGCTCTCCACCGGGAGTCAGTAATTCCTTCGTAGGCTCGCTGGTCGGTGAGGAGTTGGATGAGATTCATCATGTAATCGAGTTAGTTTTGTTAGGGTTTGATCCCTAGTATCCACTATGTTCGGAGATTGATGTTGTTATGACTTTGCTATGCTTAATGCTTGACACTTTGGGCCTGGGTGCCATGATTCCAGATCTGAACCGTTTATGTTATCCCCATTATATTCCAGTTCTAGATTCGATCTTGCAAGTCATAGTCACCTATTACATGTTATGATCCGTAAACCCTATAGTGACAATATGCGGGATATTTTCCGACGATGGTTGTAATTTGAGGAGTTCGTGTATTCACTATGTGCTAATGCATTGTTCCGATACTCTATTAAAAGGAGGCCTTAATATCCCTTAGTTTCCATATGGACCCCGCTGCCACAGGAGGGTAGGACAAAAGATGTCATACAAGTTCTTTTCATAAGCACGTATGACTATTTACGGAATGCATGCCTACATTATATTTATGAATTGGAGCTAGTGTCGTATCTCCCTAGGTTTTAACTATCACATGATGAATATCATCCAACAAATTGCCGATCCAATGCTTACAATTTTCCTACAGATTGATCTTGCTAAGTTACTACTTCTGCTACCACTATTGCTACTACTTCAAAACTATTACTATCACTGTTACAGTTACTGTTACTGCAACCACTACTATCAAAGTTATCATATTACTGTGCTACTAATCACTTTGCTGCAGATAATTAATCTCCAGGTGTGATTTAATTGATAACTCAGTTGCTAATACTTGCAAATATTCTTTGGCTCCCCTTGTATCGAATCTATAAATTTGGGTTGAATACTCTACCCTCGAAAACTGTTGCAATCCCCTATACTTGTGGGTTATCAAGACCTTTTTCTGGCGCCATTTCCGGGGAGCATAGCTATATTTGTTGAGTCACTTGGGATTATTATATATTATCACTATGAAGAATCTACAGGATGATAGAACTAAGATCTTTCCCTTAACTACGAGGGGAGGTAAGGAATTGCCATCACACTGTGCACTTGATTCTCCTTCAATTATAAGTAAGCTTGATACACGACACTCTGCTATTAATCCTGATATGTCGCAAGTTATTGATGATGCTACTTCTGCTATGAATGATGCTTATGACGATGCTAGTACCTTGCTTGATAAGACTGTGGCATTGGGTGAACTACTTGATGAACAACTTCCTAGACTTAATGATATTGATAATCCTGCTATTGATGAGATTGTTGAAACTGATGAAGTGCTTGAAATTGACAATTTTCAAACACCTATTAGATCTAGCCATCCTAGATATGAACTACCCAAAAGTACCTCAAGGTTATGTTATGGATGAGGACACAACTAGAGACTTTCTTGCTTGCAATGATAGAGATGACCTTAAGAAATTACTATGCAAACTGAAAGAAAAATCTTTGAATGCTAGAATGAAATGTGATCCTAAGTATGCTACCTCACCTATCTTTGTTAATGATAAGGATTATGAGTTCTCTGTCGACCCAGAGTGTCAGTGCAATAGACTTTGGGTCTGTTACCCCAAACTATGCACAGGCTCAAGGGCAAGGTTGCAGCACCAAGCACCAGATCAAGACACGAAGAGATCAACTCCTTGAGGAATCAGAGGGCTGGTTAAGGAGATCAAGACAACCAAGACTAGCCAAAGATGCAAGACACCACCACAAGAAGGACCATCCTTGCTAGGCATGCGAGCGTGGCAAGGAGCCGGATTCCCCCGGCAGCAAGCCACCAAGCCTGCCGGGGCTCGCAGAGGTAAAATTCCACCTCACAACGACGCCCATCGCCAATCAGTGTGGTGTCAAGCTCCAAGGTGGCTTAGTGGCCGCCTCTCGCTACGTGGCAGCTATTGGGAATGTAGCATGCAATTTCAAAAGAAATTCCTATGATCACGCAAGATCTATCTAGGAGACGCATAGCAACGAGAAGGGGAGAGTGTGTCCACGTACCCTTGTACACCGAAAGCGGAAGCGTTTACTTAACGCGGTTGATGTAGTCGAACGTCTTCTCAATTCAACCGATCAAGCACCGAGCGTACGTCACCTCCGAGTTCTACACACGTTCAGCTCGATGAAATCCCTCGAACTCTTGATCCAGCAAAGTGCAAGGGAGAGTTCCGTCAGAACAAAGGTGTGGTGACGGTGATGGTGAAGTGATCCGAGCAGGGCTTCGCCTAAGCACTACGTGAATATGACCTGAGGAGCAAACTGTGGAGGGGGTGCCGCACACTGCTTGGAACAATTGGTGTGTGTTGGAGGCACCCCCTCCCCACGTATATAAAGGAGAGATGGGGAGGAGGTCATCCCTAGGCGCGCCCCAAGTGGGGAGGAGTCCCACTTGGACTCCTAGTAGGATTCGCCCCCCTTCCTTCTATTGGAGGGGGAAAGGGGGAAGGAGAGAGAGGGAGAAGGAAAGGGGGCGCCGCCCCTCTCCTAGTCCAATTCGGACTCCTCCCTTGGGGTGGGGCGCGTCACCCCTATATTGGTTGGTTTGCCTCCCTCCTAGGGCCCATATGGCCCATAGCTTCCCGGGAGGGTTCCGATAACCCCCCGGTACTCCGATATGTACTCGACACATTCTGGAACACTTCCGATGTCCGAATACAATCATCCAATATATCAATCTTTACATCACGACCATTTAGAGACTCCTCATTGTGTCTGTGATCTCATCCGAGACTTCGAACAATATTCGGTGACCAAATCACATAACTCATAATACAAATCATCATCGAACGTTAAGCGTGCGGACCCTACGGGTTTGAGAACTATGTAGACATGACCGAGACACTTCTCCGGTCAATAACCAACAGCGGAACCTGGATGCTCATATTGGTTCCTACATATTCTAGAAAGATCTTTATCGGTTAAACCGTAATGACTACATACGTTATTCCCTTTGTCATCGGTATGTTACTTGCTCGAGATTTGATCGTAGGTATCTTCATACCTAGTTCAATCTCGTTACTGGCAAGTCTCTTTACTCATTCTATAATGCATCATCCCGCAACTAACTCATTAGTCACATTGCTTGCAAGGCTTCTTATGATGTGCATTATCGAGAGGGCCCAGAGATACCTATCCGATACTCGGAGTGTCAAATCCTAATCTCGATCTATGCCAACCCAACAAATACCTTCGGAGATACCTGTAGAGCATATTTATAATCACCCAGTTACGTTGTGACGTTTGATAGTACATAAGGTATTCTTCCAGTATCCGGGAGTTGCATAATCTCATAGTCGGAGAATATGTATTTGACATGAAGAAAGCAGTAGCAATAAAACTGAACGATCAATATGCTAAGCTAATGGATGGGTCATGTCCATCACATCATTCTCCTAATGATGTGATTCCGTTAATCAAATGACAACACATTTCTATGGTTAGGAAACTTAACTATCTTTGATTAACAAGCTAGTCTAGTAGAGGCTTACTAGGGACTTGGTATTTTATCTATGTATCCACACATGTATCAAGTTTCCGGTATCAAGTTTCCGGTTAATACAATTCTAGCATGAATAATAGACATTTATCATGATATAAGGAAATATATATATATATATATATATATATATATATATATATATATATATATATATATATATATATATATATATATATATATATAACAACTTTATTATTGCCTCTAAGGCATATTTCTTTCAGCGGCCACCGCCTACCACAAGAACCACCAAATGACACATGTCTAGAGACATGTCAAGCAAGCAGGAACGTAGCTCGCAAAACAGCCCGGCAAGGCTTGCCGGACGAGTTGTAATGTGACACCAAGCGGTGCATTTAATGCACTTTGTCAGCTACAGAGTTAGGTATGATAACACTGTTTGCTATCTAATCATCTTGGGAAGACTAATTTGCCACTGTGGTGACCCCTTAACCTATAAAAGGAGGCCCATGGCAACCGTTGAAAGGATTCAGTCATTTGAACCCGCACACACCAATACGCACGACCGTTCTCACCCTAAGGAAACCCTGCCGGGCAAGAGCGGTGTGTCCATTTTCCACCATTCCATTATTAATCCACCAAAGCAGGAGTAGGGTTCTACGCCCTCACGGCGGCCTGAACCTGGGTAAAAACTGCCCGTGTGATCCCCGACGTGCTACTCCGCGCTTCTCCGCTCTTTGTGCAACGTGCCCATCCCCTTGTCGAACCAAAAGGGACCTCCGTCCCATAGGTGGCCGTGGTTATCCTGCAACATCTTTGGCGCGCCAGGTAGGAGGATCACTTGCGCGAACCCGAGAGCGTAAACATCATGTCATCTTCATCGCCAGCTTTGCCTTCTTCGGCTCCATCAACCATGGCGCCCAAGAAGAATTCTGATGCTGCGGCCCATCCGTCCTCCTCAAAGGCCCCACTGCCCGCGTTCGCTAATGCCGCGGGGCATGTGGGGGTGCACAGAAACACGGACACGGTGGGGGATGCGGTAGATGTAGAGGCGTCGTCACCGCCTCTGCCGCGGCCGAAGTGGAGGCCAGAAATTTCGGAGAAGAGCAGCACCACTAGCACTCCAGTGGCGATGTTCCACGAGGTACGAGCGGAGAGGTCATCCCTTCTATGCATCCTTGTCCGGCTGACGGGCACAGCCTCGGCGGTGCCACTCGCTCTGGGGTGAATCGTAACTCCCCGGCCGCCCCCATTGCGGGTGCGACCTTGGAGCTTGCGCCACCTCCAGGACGGGTGGACCCGGCCGCTGCGCCCAACGGAACCGCTATCCCTCGAGCGCCTCCACCTCGTGACCACGCTGTCCAAGCGGCTGGCTCTCAGTGACGAGGGCATGGCACGATAGCCACTAGCACCGCCAGGAGCCGAGCGACCCTGCGGTCCACATCATCATCACTCCCAAGCACTGCTTTAGAGGCTATGGCACGTGCCCAACTGCTACTGAAATTTCTACTGGCAGCCGATCAGATGGGTGAGTGGCGAGCTACCATCCAAAGTCTGATTGGTTTCGCCATGCGGAGAGATCACGACAGGCTGGCCCACCACGGCCTCCCCAAGCAACGGCGATGGCCTAGGCTGCTGGTCGCGCCGAAGGCGCCACCCCCACGGTGCAGTCTCTGCCATGACCACCAGCACGGGCGCCACGCGTCCAGGAACCCGACGATGTCTCGATGGCTTCATCGGACCCACGAGCACATCAAGGCCAACAACGAGCCCCAGAGGGAAGGTAAAGGGAGCACGCACGCATCACCATCGAGCAATGCCGCGGCGACGACTGCCAGCCCGACGGGCGCGGCGGCTCCTGATACGTCTCCAATGTATCTATAATTTATGAAGTATCCATGCCATGTTTATAATAATTTTATATGGTTTTGGTATGATTTTCATGGAACTAACATGCACTGACGCTGTTTTCAACAGAACTATCATGGTGTTGTTTTTTGTGCAGAAATGAAAGTTCTCCAAATGAACTGAAACTTTTTGATGATTTTTTTTGAACAAAAGAGGCCCCCCGAAGCTTCGTGGAAGGACTAGAAGGTGAAGGAGTAGGGCACAAGACACCGGGGCACGCCTGGGCCCTTGCCTGTGCCCTGGTGGGTTGTGCTCACCTCGAGGCCCATCCAGACGTGAGACCGACGCCAAAAATTCCTATAAACAGAGAAACCATCAGAAATAACCCTAGATCAGAAGTTCCATCGCTGTAGGCCTCTGTAGCCACCGAAAACCAATCTAGAACCTTTTCGGTACTGTGCCGGAGGGGGAAATCATCACCAGTGGCCATCGTCATCATCCCGGCGGCCACCATGATGAGGAGGGAGTAGCCCACCCTCGGGGCTGAGGGTTTGTACTAGTTTCTATGTGTTTAATGTCTCTCTCTCTCTCTCTCATGTTCTTGATGGCACGATCTTGATGTATCAGGGACTTTGTTAATATAGTTGGATTGTATGGTGTTCTCCCCTCTCTATCTTGTGATGAATTGAGTTTTCCCTTTGAGATTTCTTTGGATTGCATACTTTTATGGATTTGAGAACACTTGATATATGTCTTGCAATTGAATACTCGTGGTGACAATGGGGTATCATATTGATCCATTTGATATATGTTTTGGCACTCAACTTGCGTATTCTCGCGGAGATATTGGGGTAATCTATGCATAGGGGTTGATGCACGTTCTTGTCTTTGTTTCCCCGGTAAAAATCTTGGGGCACTCTTTGAATATGTTTTGGTGTTATCTTAGTACGAACTCTTGATAGATCGATCGGGAAGGATAACTTTGTGTTATCTTAGTACGAACTCTTGAAAGATCGATCAGAAAAGATAACCTTGTGTTATTCTAGTACAGACTCTTGATAGATAGATTGGAAAGGATAACTTTATCTTGTTTTAATACGAACTCTTGATAGATTGAACGGAAAGAATAACTTTGAGGTGATTTTGTTGATGGGTGGTTATATGATCCAATTATATTAGCACTGTTGAGAGATTGCACTAGCGAAAGTACGGACCCTAGGCCTTGTTTTCCATCATTGCAATACCGTTTGTGCTCACTTTTGTTACTTGCTACCTTGCTGTTTTTATTGTTCACACTACAAAAATCAATATCTACTACACTTGTATCACCATCTCTTCGCCGAACTAGTGCACCTATACAATTTCCAATTGTATTTGGTGTGTTGGGGACACAAGATACTTTTTATTATTTAGTTGCAGGGTTGTTTGAGAGACACCATCTTCATCCTACACCTCCTATGGATTGATAAACCTTAGTGTAACGCCCCAGACACACCCGCCGGTGGTCGTTACTCCTGGCGGGATCTAGACTGGCCTCACATATCAATACTAGTCTTTTCTGCGCACTTTGTCCTCACTCGTGCGCACCCGGGAGCAACTTCCCAGTCGGTCACCCATCCTGAAACTACTCCAAACTGAGCACGCTTAACTTTGGAGTTCTATCCGAATGGGCTCCCGAAAAAGAAGGAATTCCTTATTGATATGAGTAGTCTATCATCCCTAATAAGCCAGGCCATCACATACACCCTCACTCAGAGGAACCGACGTCCTCGTCGGGCCACAGGAACGTTCCCTCATGGCACAACCGTCTGTGCTTCCAGGACAGCACATGTGCCATGCCGTGTGCCACGACGGGTCACAAACGTCATGCACAACATGACTGCAAACTGTCTGCAAACATCCGTGTAACCACGAGGGTCGGCTCTGATACCAACTTGTAACGCCCCGGACACACCCGCCGATGGTCGTTACTCCTGGCGGGATCTAGGTTGGCCTCACATATCAATACTAGTCTTTTCTGCGCACTTTGTCCTCACTCGTGCGCACCCGGGAGCAACTTCCCAGTCGGTCACCCATCCTGAAACTACTCCAAGCTGAGCACGCTTAACTTTGGAGTTCTATCCGAATGGGCTCCCGGAAAAGAAGGAATTCCTTATTGATATGAGTAGTCTATCATCCCTAATAAGCCAGGCCATCGCACTTAGGTCATCCACTTGAGGGAAAATTGCTATTGTCCTACAAAACTATGCGCATGGAGGCCCAACATGTGTCTACAAGAATAAAGTTGCATAGTAGACATCAAGCGCTTTTCTGGCACCGTTGCTGGGGAGGTGAGTGCTTGAAGGTATATCTTTAGATCTTGCAATCGAATCTTTTAGTATCTTGTTTTATCACTAGTTTGGTTTTCTAAAAGAAAACTAAAAATGGAATTGAGATTGCATCATATTATTGATCATGTTTATAATATTTTTCGCGAAAATGAAGGAAAGGAAAATTGTGCTCAATTGATAGAAGAAGAATTCAATAAAATGTTTGGCATAAATTCCTTGAATGATGAGCATGATTGCAATGTTGTTAGTATACGTTCTTTGAATATCCATGATGCTAATGATATGCAAAGCCATAAGCTTGGCGATGCTATGTTTTATGAAGATGATATTTTTAGCCCCCCAATATTTGATGTGGAAATTTGTTATAATGGTAGCATGCCTCCTATTTATGATGATTATATTGATAAAAGTGGATTTGGATAGGTCATGACTTTATTTAGTGATGAATCCACTACTTTGGAGGATGTTTCAATTGACTATGATAACAAAGTTACTATCTATGATGATTATGGTGATGACAAGTATGCTATATTGAATAATGATAACCATGAAACTTGTCATCGTGACTTTAATTTTCAATCTCATGATAGTTAATTTGTTGAGTTTGCTCCCACCACTATTCATGAGAATAAATTTGCTTATGTGGAGAGTACCACAATTTCTATGCTTTTGCATCATGAAAAGAATTATTTATGTGATGGCTATATTTTTGAATTCATTCATGATGCTACTGAAAATTACTATGAGAGAGGAACATGTGCTAGTAGGTATTGCAATAATATCAAGTTTCCTCTCTATGTGTTGAAAGTTTTGAAGTTTTGCTTGTTTTGCCTTCCTATGCTAGTTGATTCTTGATCCCATAAATTGTTTGCTCACAAAATCCCTATTCATTGGAAGTGGGTTAGGCTTAAATGTGCTTGCCATGTGATTCATGATGCTCTCTTTCATGTTACAATTCTTATCTTTTATGCGAGCATCATTGAACTCATCATGCCTAGCTAAAGGCATTAAAGAAAAAGCGCTTGTTGGTAGACAACCCAACACTTATACCTACCGTATTTGTGTGTTCACATGATTATGATACTGTAGTAATCATGTTTCATAGCTTCTGTTTCAATAAAGTGCCAAGCAAAGCCTTAGGGTCATATTGGGTGATAGTAGATTTGTTCTTGCTGAAAAACAGAAACTTTTGCGCTCACGGAAAAAATTCTCATTTTAACAAAAGAGAGCTTTTGAGTTGATTATTTTTTTAGAAGATTAATATACAAAATTTTCACATTGTCATATTTTTTTCAAGATTTTTAGAGTTGCAGAAGTATGGTAAATGTTCAGATCATTACAGATTGTTCTGTTTTTGACAGATTCTGTTTTCAATGCATAGTTTGCTTGTTTTCTAGTTTCTATGGCTTATATTGATCAATATAAATTGTAGAAATGATATGCTATAGTAAGCATTGTGTGATAACAATTATTAAACTTGTCTTTGACAGTACCCAAAGTGAATGATTTGTTTTATCATACTAACCCATCTCACGAAGTTTTGTTAAGTTTTGTGTGATTAAAGTTTTCAAGTTATGGGTGAGATATCGATATGAGGAGAATAAGGAGTGAAAAGACCCTAACCTTGGGGATTACCAAGGCACCCCAAGGTAATATTCAAGGAAGATACAAGCAACTAAGCTAGGGGATGCCCCGGAAGGCATCCCCTCTTTCGTCTCCAGCATTATCGGTAACCTCACTTGGAGCTATGTTTTCATTCGTCACATGATATGTGTTTTGCTTGGAGTGTCAATTTATTTTGTTAGGAATTTATTTCTGGTATTTCTAATAATGTTTTTTATCTTTTATTTCAATAAAAGTGTCAAGGATAGCCTTTACCATGCTTATTTTGCAAGTATACATGCTGCTGTTTGAAAACAGAAAGTTTTCTATCATTGTCTGAATTCTTATGGATAGTCAGAATGTGATAAATTCTTGAAATTTTTTACAAAGTTATCATGAATAAGTTCTCTGTAACGTGGTAATTTTTCAGAATTTTTAGAGCTAAGGAAGTATGAGAACAATTCCACTCTTTACACACTATACTGTTTTGGCAGATTGATGTTATGTTCGCATTGTTTGCATATGTTTGCGTGTTTAATGATTCTATTTGAGGATAGGAGTATTAAATATGCAGAGGAATTTAGTATACAATGTTGAATAATACTTTTAGTGATTTGCTACAGTAGAGGATGATAACGTTTTGCATTGATTTATACTAACTTATCTCACGTGTTCTTGTTGAGTTTTGTGTGGATGAAGCTTTTGAGATTTAGGCAAACCGTGATATGAGAAGAATTAAGGAGACACAAAATCTCAAGTTTGGGGATGCCCAAGGCACCCCAAGATAATATTTCTAGAAGTCTCAAGCATCTAAGCTTGGGGATGCCCCGATAGGCATCCCACCTTTCTTCATCAACGATTATGGGTTAGTATCGGTTGACTCTAAGTTTTTGCTTCTTCACATGATATGTGCTATTCTTGAAATGTCATTTTATTTTATTTGCTTGCTGTTTTAATAAAATACTTAGATCTGAAAGTTTTTAAATAAAATAGAGCCCCCAAATAGTATCCGGAAAAGCTAGATAAGAGGCATTCACATCCCGGCAGAGATGCTCTTTTCTAACACCGTTGCTCTAGTGCTTCACTTATATCTTTTTGAGCATGGTGTGCTTTAGTATTTTTGAAGAAAATCTCTCATGCTTCACTTAGATTAATTTGAGAGAAATAAATATTATTCTCATGATCTTCATTTATATCTTTTTGCAGTAGCTTGTCATTTACTCTTGTGCTTCGCATATAGCCTATGAGTAAATTCTTGAATAAATTGAATGTCATGAAGTTTAAATCATTTCATGCCTAGTGGTAGCTTCACATTGGGTTTAGATAGAGAAATCTTTTGCGGCTTGACAATCACAATATTAGTCATACAAGCAATAATTAGTATAAGGAAGAGAAATCTCACATGCAAATACACTATCCTGGAAATCTTTTGAGATTTTGAGTCCCCATCAAAATATTATATGCCAAAATTGTTGACGTTGGACAAGGAAGACAACGTAATGGTTTATGTTTGTTCATATTCACATAAAAGTTATATTTTCATAGATCCTTCAACATGTGGTGCTTGCCCCCCATCTTTGCTAGCCAAAACTTCCGCACCAAGTAGATATACTACTTGTGCATCCAAAAACCCTTAAACCCAAATCTTATCTTCAAGAGTCCACCATACCTACCTAAGGATTGAGCAAGATCCTTCATGTAAGTTTTCATAGGTGCAAAAAGGCAATAAAAATTGCTTCTAGAAGTGTTAGATCATTTAGTGTAAAGGAAAATTGAGCGTTGTACGAACTTATGATGGCAAAGTAATAAAAGCGACGGACTGCATAATAAAGGTTTCTATCATAAGGGCAATATAACGTGACGTTCCTTTGCATTAAGGGTTTGAGCATACAAGCAAATAAGCACATGGCAACCTCTGCTTCCCTCTGCGAAGGGCCTATCTTTTACTTTTCAGTATTTACTTCTATGCAAAGAGTCATGGTTTTCTCTCTATTCCTTTTTTATTTTTTCTCCTTTGGCAAGCATCATGTGGTGAGGAAAGATCTTGGCACATATGTCCAACTGAATATGGGTAGCATGAGTTATTATTGTTGACATCACCCAAAGGTGAATACGCTGGGAGGCGAAATTACAAGCCCCTATCTTTCTATGTGTCTGGTTGAAACATTTTGCTCATGTGTATGCGGTGAGTGTTAGCAATCATAGAAGTCCATATGATGGTTGAGTATGTGGAGCTCTTACTTAAACTCTGTTGAATAAGTTGGATTACGATTGCTTGGTGACTGAGAACATAGGTTGTTGAGTTTCAAGAGAATTCATTATTTGAACATGAACATGTGAGTTGGTTACTACTTTAAACATGAGAAATTTTACAAGAAAGATTTGTTGTTATGATGCTAGGAAAAGTGATTGAAATTGTCATTGATCAAACTTGTGCACTTGCTAGCATTCACACTTCATAAATTATTTCTTTTATCATTTACCTACTCGAGGACGAGTAGGAATTAAGCTTGGGGATGCTGATACATCTCCAACGTATCTATAATTTATGAAGTATTCATGCCATGTTTACAACAATTTTATATGGTTTTGGTATGATTTGCACAAAACTAACATGGACTGACGTTGTTTTCAGCAGAACTACCGTGGTGTTGTTTTTGTGCAGAAATGAAAGTTCTCCAAATGAGCTCAAACCTTTTGATGATTTTTTTTTTGAATAAAAGAGGCCCCCAAAGCTTCGTCGAAGGACCAGAAGGTGAAGGAGTAGGGCACAAGACACCGGGGCGCGCCTGGGCCCTTGCCCGTGCCCCGGTGGGTTGTGCTCACCTCGAGGCCCATCCGGACGTGAGACCAATGCCAAAAATTCCCATAAATAGAGAAACCATCATAAATAACCCTAGATCAGAAGTTCCACCACCACAGGCCTCTATAGCTACCAAAAACCAATCTAGACCCTTTCTGGTACTCTGCCATAGGCGAAAATCATCACCGTTAGCCGTCTTCACCATCTCAGCGGCCACCATGATGAGGAGGGAGTAGTCCACCCTCGGGGCTGAGGGTTTGTACCAGTAGCTATGTGTTTAATCTCTCTCTCTCTCTTGTGTTCTTGATGGCATGATCGTGATGTATCGGGGGCTTTGTTAATATAGTTGGATCATATGGTGTTTTCCCCTCTCTATCTTGTGATGAATTGAGTTTTCCCTTTGAGATTTCTTTGGATTGAATACTTTTATGGATTTTAGAACTCTTGATATATGTCTTGCAATTGAATACTCGTGGTGACAGTGGGGTATCATGTTGATCCACTTGATATATGTTTTGGCACTCAACTTGTGGATTCCCGCGGTGATATTGGGGTAATTTATGCATAGGGGTTGATGCACGTTCTTGTCTTTGTTTCTCCGGTAGAAATCTTGGGGCACTCTTTGAATATGTTTTGGTGTTATCTTAGTGCGAACTCTTGATAGATCGATCGGGAAGGATAACTTTGTGTTATCTTAGTACGAACTCTTAAAAGATCGATCGGAAAAGATAAGCTTGTGTTATTCTAGTACGGACTCTTAATAGATAGATCGGAAAGGATAAATTTATGTTGTTTTAGTACAAACTCTTGATATATTGAATGGAAAGAATAGCGTTGAGGTGATTAAGTTGAAGGGTGGTTATATGATCCAATTATATTAGCATTGTTGAGAGATTGCACTAGCGAAGGTACGGACCCTAGGCCTTGTTTTTCATCATTGCAATACCGTCTGTGCTCACTTTTTTACTTGCTACCTTGTTGTTTTTTATTGTTCACAATACAAAAATCAATATCTACTATCAATATTACACTTGTATCACCATCTCTTTACCGAACTAGTGCACCTATACAATTTCCCATTGTATTTGGTGTGTTGGGGACACAAGAGACATTTTATTGTTTGGTTGCAGGGTTGTTTGAGAGAGACCATCTTCATCCTACACCTCCTACGGATTAATAAACCTTAGGTCATCCACTTAAGGGAAAATTGCTACTGTCCTACAAAACTCTGCGCTTGGAGGCCCAACACGTGTCTACAAGAATAAAGTTGTGTAGTAGACATCAGCTCCAATGTAGACGAGCCAGCGCTCGACGGCGGCGGGTACTTCCCTTTCGAGGCAGGGTGCCCTGCCTTCACCCGTGAGCTGCGGCAAGTCCGTTGGCCGTCCGCTCGCACGTTCAAGCCCGAGATTCCAGAGAATTATGTTGGGAAGCTGAACTCGACAGAGTTCTTGAGCATCTACACCATCGATGTTCAAGCTGCCGGAAGAAGAGATGAGAAGGTATTTGCCAGCTATTTCCCATTAGCACTCAAGCCCACTGTGAGATCTTGGCTAATGCATCTGTCTGAGAACTCCATCTCGACTTGGGCTGACCTCTGCCATGAATTCGTTTGCGCCTTCACTGGCAGCCACCAAGAACTAGGGCGGCCTAGCGATTTGTAGTTGCTCACGCAGAAGGAAGGAGAGACTCTGTGGAAGTATGTGCAGAGGTTTAGTTGAGTCCACAAAAACATACCAGACATCCACCCGGCAGCAGTGATAGTAGCCTTCTAGTCTAACGTGTGTAATCGTCGAATATGTTCGAAGATGAACGTTCGGTTGCCCAAGACTATGAAGGAGCTTTACACTTTGGTGGACAAGTGTGCTCGGGTGGAGGAGAAGAGGAATCTCCTCACGGAAGAGGATGGTGTCGACATCGATTCAGAGGATGACGACAAGACCACCAGTCAGAAGAAGAACAACAAGAAATGTAGTAAGATGCATAAGGATAATACAGTGATGACAGTTGAAGGATCAAGCACTCCTAGTACCGGCAAGAAGGCAAAACCTGAGCCCCCCGGCAAGTAGGTTGCCCCATGCAACGATTGACGGGAGGCCGTAGTTGCCGACAAGGACGCGAAGAGTGATGACCCTTACTGCAAAATCCGCCGGGCTAAGGGCCATGATCTCCAAGAACGCCATCAAGTTGAGCAGCTTGTCAAGAAACATAGGGTTGAGTATGAGAAAAGAGATAAGGAGAAAGGTCAGAATGGCACTAGCAGAAAGGGCCGGAGCGGTGAAGCAAACCGCCCCGACAAGGGTCTTAGGAATAAAGGGAAGCATGCCAGGGGCCGCGAGAAGGAGGATTGCAATGAGGAAAGTGATGGAAGGGATGAAGAAGAAATTGAAGGAAATATGCCCTAGAGTTAATAATAAAGTTGTTATTTATATTTCCTTATATCATGACAAATGTATTTTATTCATGCTAGAATTGTATTAACCGGAAACTTGATACATGTGTGGATACATAGACAAAACACAGTGTCCCTAGTAATCCTCTACTAGACTAGCTCGTCAATCAAAGATGGTTGAGTTTCCTAACCATAGACATGTGTTGTCATTTGATTAATGGGATCACATCATTAGGAGAATGTTGTGATGGACATGACCCTTCTGTTAGCTTAGCGTATTGATCGTTCAGTTTTATCGCTGCTGCTTTCTTCATGTCAAATACATATTCCTTGGACTATGAGATTATGGAACTCCCGAATACCGGAGGAATACATTGTGTGTTATCAAACGTCACAATGTAACTGGGTGATTATAAAGATGATCTACACGTATCTCCGAAGGGTGTTTGTTGGGTTGGCATAGATCGAGATTAGGATTTGTCACTCCAAGTACCAGAGAGGTATCTCTAGGCCCTCTCGCTAATACACATCATAAGAAGCCTTGCAAGCAATGTGACTAATGAGTTAGTTGCGGGATGATGCATTACGGAACGAGTAAAGAGAATTGCCAGTAACAAGATTGAACTAGGTATGAAGATACCGACGATCGAATCTCAGGCAAGTAACATACCGATGACAAAGGGAATAACGTATATTGTCATTACGGTTTGACCAATAAAGATCTTCGTAGAATATGTGGGAGCCAATATGAGCATCCAGGTTCCGCTATTGGTTATTGACCGTAGATGTGTCTAGGTCATGTCTACATAGTTCTCGAACTCGTAGAGTCCACACGCTTAACGTTCGATAACGATTTGTATTAAAGAGTTGTGTGTTTTTGGTGGCTGAAGATTGTTCGGAGTCCCGGATGAGATCACAGACATGACGAGGAGTCTCAAAATGGTCGAGAAGTAAAGATCGATATATTGGATGATGGTATTTGGACACCGTAATGGTTTAGGGATGTTTTGGGTATTTATAGGAGTACTGAGGGGCTGTCGGAACCCCCCCTGGGAAATATTGGGCCTACATGGGCCATAGGGAAGAGAGCAGGGATCCCACAAGGTGTGCCCCCCCATGGGCTGTCTGAATTGGACAAGGGGAAGGGGGCGCGGATACCCTTTCCTTCCCCCTCTCCCTCTCCTTCCCTCTTTCCAACTCCCAAAGAAAGGAAAAATGGGGGGCCAAATCCTACTAGGAGTGGAGTCCTAGTAGGACTCCCCCCATGGCGCGCCCCTAGGACGGCCTCCTCCTCCTCTCCTCCTTTATATACGTGGGCAGGGGGCACCCCAAAGCCCATCAATTGTTCTTAGCCGTGTGCGGTGCCCCCCACCATAGTTTACACCTCAAGTTATATTGTCGTAGTACTTAGGCGAAGCCCTGCGTGATCAACATCACCATCACCGTTACCACACCGTCGTGCTGCAGGAACTCTTCCCCGACACTCTGCTGGATCAAGAGTTCGTGGGACGTCATCGAGCTGAACGTGTGCAGAACTCGGAGGTGCCGTACGTTCGGTGCTTGATCGGTTGAATCGCGAAGACGTTCGACTACATCAACCGCGTTAATATAACGCTTCCGCTTTCGGTATATGAGGGTACGTGGACACACTCTTCCTGTCTCGTTGCTATGCATCTCCTAGATAGATCTTGAGTGAGCGTAGGAATTTTTTTGAAATTGCATGCTACGATCCCAACAGAAACCAGCGAGCAGTAGTTCCATCATCTTTGATGAGGAAGATCATCCTAGCTGCACCTCTGCGATAGGGTGCCTGCCATTGTTGGTCTCATGAACAATTCGCAACCTCAGAGTGACAAAGATGTTGGTTAACGGCGGGGCCGGGTTGAATCTGATTTCCCCAAAGGTCATTAGCAGATTCCAGATATCATAAGAAGAGCTTGAGGTTACCGACACGTTTCAAGGAGTCCCAGCAGGAGCCGTCCCAAGGGAAAGATTACATTGCCGGTGACGTTTGGGGGAGAATTGAACTACATGATAGAGATGGTTGTGTTTGATGTGGTCGACCTCCCCCTACCGTATAATGGAATCCTTGGACGACCAGCTCTGGCTAAGTTCATGGCAGTATCCCACTATGATTACAACATCTTGAAGATGCCACGGCCCATGGGAGTCCTATCCATTCCATCAGATGATAAGGACACAATCATTTGCGTGGATAAGATGTAAAGGGATGCAGTTGCGGCAGAGGCCACAGAGATCACTGGTCCCGCCAAGGAAAACAAGAGAAAGAAAGAATATGTTCAGAGCCCCGGTAAGGGACCCGGAAAGCCCACCTTGCCGGAATATGTTTTTCCTATAGATGATTTGCCGGAGGGCTCCAACAGTAAGAGCTCCAAGGTTGTTGCTGTGAAGAATGTCCCGGCAGGGCTGGATGGTGCGAATGGTACCTTTACCATCAGTGCCACCCTCGACGACAAATAGGAAAGCGCGCTCGTTGCCTTCCTGCGGGCGAATGTTAATGTGTTTGCCTGGCAACCACCTAACATACCTGGTGTTCCTAGGGAGGTAATCGAGCACCACCTTGGAGTCTGCCCACATGCCTGACCCATCATGCAGAAGGTCCAGAAGCAAGCCTTGGAACAGCAACAGTTCATTGCCGAGGAGATCAAGAAACTTGAAGCAGCTGGTCTGGTTAGAGGAGTACTACACCCAACCTGGTTGGTGAAACCGATGGTTGTGCGCTAGGCCAATGGAAAGTGGAGGTTGTGCATAGATTTCACTGATCTGGATAAGGCTTGCCTGAAGAATCCAGTTCCCTTGCCGCGCATCGACCAGATAGTAGACTCCACCTCAGGTTGTGATTTGCTCTATTTTTTGGATGCATATTCTAGATATCATCAGATCTTCATGTCCAAAGAAGAAGAAGAGAAGACCTCATTCATCACCCCATGTGATACCTACTTTGTGTGTATGCCTTTCGGGTTAAAGAGTGTTGGCTCTACCTTCTCAAGAGCTATCTAGATTGGTTTTGAGCCACAACTACACAAGAATATTGACATTGTGGTCAAAACTAAGGACAAGTCAACCCTCATCCAGGATTTAGAAGAGACGTTTGCCAATTTGTGCAAGATCAACTTGAAGCTAAATCCGGAGAAGTGCGTGTTTGGTGTTCCCTCTAGCAAGCTGCTTGGTTTCTTTGTATCCCAGCGTGGTATAGAAGCCAACCCCGACAAGATCAAAGCTATCGAGCAGATCCAGGCACCAAGGATAGTGAAGGATGTCAGGCGTTAATTGGGTGTATTGCCGCACTAAGCAGGTTCATATCGAAGTCTGCCGAGCATTCCTTGCCGTTCTTTAAGATCTTGAAGAAGGCAGGACCCGTAAAGTGGACCCCGGAAGCAGATTTAGCACTTCAAGAGTTGAAGACCTACTTGTCCTCTGTGCCTACCTTGGTTGCGCCCAAACTACCAGAGCCGTTGTTGCTATACCTGGCGGAAACTAATCAAGTGGTTAGTGCAGCCTTGGTAGCGTAGTGGGAAGTAGAGGAAGCAACGACCTCAGCTATTGTTCCTTCTCGGGAGAAGGATGAGCACCGCCAAGCAGAGTCAGTTCTAGATCAAGATAAGGATAAGCACAATAGCAGTGGCAAGCCCAAGGATATGGCAAGGAAGAAAGTGGTGTAGCACCCAGTGTACTTCGTTAGCTCCCTATTGCAGGGGGGAAGATCCAGGTACTGTGGTGAGAGAAAATTGATTTTTAGCCTAGTCATGGCCTCAAGGAAACTGCGCCACTACTTTCAAGCCCATGAGATAACGGTTGTCACACGCCTTCCGTTATGTAAAGGATACTCCGGAACCCAGAGGCTACCGGCAGGATAGTGGAGTGGGATTTGGAGTTATCCATTTTTGGTTTGAAGTTTAAGAGCACATCAACAATTCAGATCAGGGAATTGGTAGAGTTTATTGCAGAATGGATGCCAACGTCTGATGAGGAAAAGCTAGAGACAGATATTCCCGGTAAGGAATCACCCCAAGAATGGATCATGTATTTTTTATGGTTCCTTGTCCATGCAAGGCACAGGAGCTGGTGTGCTTCTTGTCGCCCCCACTGGGGAACACTTGAAGTACTTCGTCCAGATGCACTTCCCACAGGAGGAGGCTACCAACAAAAAAACAAAGTATGAATGGCTCTTTGTTGGGCTCAGAATTGCCACCGAATTGGGAATCAAGAAGTTGATCATCCGAGGAGATTCACAGTTGGTGGTGAGGCAAGTCAATAAGGATTACCAAAGCCCATTGATGGAGGCATACATCGAGGAAGTGATAAGATTTGAGGAGCATTTTTATGGATTTCAAACAGAGCACATACCCCGTGCGGAAAACAACATTGCTAATCATCTATCAAAATGTGTCGCGCAAAAGCTTCCTGTGGGACCATGTACTTTTGTTCTCCACCTTACTCAGCCCTCCGTATCCCCAGCAACAATGGCCAGAAAAGGAGGAAATTGGACTCTGACCAGTAAGCCTCTGCCAGTAGAGCTCTCTGGGCTGGCAGGGACCCTGCCGGAAAGAACTCCCATTTGCTTGTCAGGCCGCATCCTCGTGCTGGACACCCGATCCCCGCAATCGAAGAGCACACCCCCGTGAATGCGAAGGTGCCGTTAGTCCTTGTTGCCGAGCCCCAAGCTCCAACTTGGGCAAGGCACATAGTCCATTTCCTCCAAACAGGATAACTTCGCAAAGAGCAAGATGAGGTTGAAAGAGTAGCCCGGAGGGCCGGTATGTATCAGTTTGTCGATGGCACTCTGTACAGAAGGATGCCCAACGGCGTGGAATTGAAGTGCATTTGCTGGGAAGAAGGAAAGGAACTGCTGGCAGATATTCACAAAGGCATGTGCGGCTCCCACATTAGATCAAGGGCATTAGTTGGGAAAGCATTCCGGCAAGGATTCTATTGGCCCATAGCCCTCCAAGATGCGGTCGAGCTTGTCACAAAATGTGATGCCTATTCGTTCCATTCCAAGAACATCCATTTGCCTGCCCAAGCTCTTCAAACAATCCCTTTGTCATGGCCGTTTTCGGTTTGGGGGCTCGATATCCTCGGCCCTTTCCCCCGAGCTATCGTGGGCTTTGAATTCTTGTTTGTTGCCATCGACAAGTTTACAAAGTGGCCAGAAGTAGATGCCGTGAGAAAGGTGACTGCTCAGTCAGCTATCAAGTTCTTAAAAGGATTGGTGTGTCGCTTCGGGGTCCCGGCACGGATCATCACTAACAATGGCACCCAATTCACGAGCCGAGCCTTCATGCAATATGTTCATGCCCTCAGAAGCAAGATCTCATTTGCTTCTGTTGCACATCCTATAAACAATGGACAAGATGAGAGGGTGAACTCTGAAGTGTTGCGAGGTCTTTGATAAGATGCAGAAGTGCGGCAGGCGATGGATTGACGAGCTCCCGGTAGTTCTTTGGTCCCTCAGAACGACACCAAATCAAGCTACCGGGCAAACTCCCTTCTCCCTAGTCTATGGGGCAGAAGTAGTTATCCCCATGAAACTCATTTACGGGTCTCCTCGAGTGCTTTCCTACGATAAAGTAGTGCAAGATCAGCACCAGCGTGACGATGCTGTGCTACTCGAAGAGAACCGTCTCCGGGCCGCTATGTGTGTTGCACACTATCAGCAAGCCCTGGGTCGCTATCATAGCCGCAAGGTTCGTGCTCAGTGTTTTGAGGAAGGCGAGCTTGTCCTTCAGCGCGTTCAGTCGGCCAATGGTACAAACAAGCTGGCGCCAAAGTGGGAAGGCCCTTACCGGGTGGTACGAGTCACCAGACCTGGTGCAGTCCGTCTGGAGACTGGAGATGGCATTCAGTTACAAAACTGATGGAACATTGAGCATCACCGCAAGTACTACCCGTAAGGCGCGGATGTCGGGCCCTGCCCAGCAGCCACCCTTTTGTACAGGCCTTGCCTTAGTGGCATGTAACCCCTTGTACAAAGCCAAGCACAGACCCTAAGCAACAGATAAATGATCGAAGCGTTGTAGAGGGGGCCCGATAAGATTGCATGCATGCATGAGCATATCATGAGCGTTGCATACTCATATAGATTATATTGCATTTGGCATCATTTCATCTGCATAAACCATAGATTCTTGCGTGGACTTGGTTCCCCAAGAGGAGATGAAAGGAGAAGCCAACTCTGCAATCTTCGGCAAACCAGAAAAATTAAGTTCTTTACATTATCCATACATGTTCTCTAATTACTTGTGCATGAGGAAACCTCCCTACCTTTTCGAGACTTAGGTGTTCCCATCCTTTGACTCGAACGATGCTTCGGTCAAGGTGGTTGCAGTGGCATTTGGCAAGAAAGGGGTGGTGGGGGCTAGTCCCTCTCTATGGCTTATGCTCGGTAGGATTATTCCTCGGCAAAAAGTTTGAGGGTATCAGCAAGGTAGCCTGCCGGAAAAACTTGTTTACTTCAACATAAAGAGGCATTCCACCTCTGCGTGATCGCACAACACGCACAAGTCCTCGGCAAGATTTATCTTTACCATTAATATGCTGATCAACAAGTACAAATCTTACAGAACATTACATGGATAATAGGAAATACATCTATTTGAGCTAAAGTTTGGCAAGTTCCCATAGTTTAAGATTGAAAAAAGATAAGTGCCCCGTAATCCCCTTCTTTGTCTCCTTTTCCCCAGGCACTGCGGTTGGACGAGAATAAGGCGGAGGGCGGGCTTGGCTAGGGTTCGCCGCCTCCCAAGGATCTGGGAGCCTCGAATCCTGGCTAGGAGGAAGGAACTAGATGGCAGGTGTGGATGGTGGCGCTCGCGAAAGGCCCAAGCAGAAGCAGCAGAGTCACCAGAAAACACGACTCATCAGAACGGTCACCCCCGTTCTTGACGCATCGTGGGTTGCCGCCGCCTTCAGCGCTACCAACACCCGAAGCCCCTTTTGCGGTGGAGGGCTCAGTCTCCATGCTCTCTAAGAAATTCCACAGAGAGTATGGTCGTCCCTAACATCTTGTTAGTCGAGAGCCACTGCACCTTGGAGAGGCGAGTATAAGAACAAAGAGTTCCTCCGCGCACCAAGCCAGTAGTGTTCGGGAAAGTCGGTTTCACCCTCACCAATGGCAAGACCATGTCACGACCTTCCGCCAACTCCGCAAGAGGAAGAAGAAAGGGACACGATCGACTACCGTGCAATGCGCCTCGCATGGTGTCGCATGCGCCGCCCCCCACTAAGATTGAAGCTCTGAATGGCATGATGATGAGCGCCCCAGAGTCGCCACCACCGGTGCTACCACCACGCCGTCCGCGCATCCTCCTGAGATTTGCGGGAGGATGAGGGAAGAATCCCTCTCCCCGAGCAACGACCCGGTCATTCAGCACCGTCAAACACAAGCTACTGCCTAGGGCCTGGCCCCAGGCTCTCTCCTTCAACATAACCAGAAGGGCAAGCAAAGGAAGAAGAGAAGGGTATGGATGAATGCCTTCGCTTCCCCTCCGCTTCTCCTTTTTATAGGCGAACTGGGAGTGGGTGATGATTCCCTTGCACGTAACCGCCGCCCTCCTCCACCAATCCAAGGAACACCGGCCCCCGCCTTGACACTCTTATGCACCGCGCGCCTCCGTTACCTACCCCACTATATGCATGCAGCATACGTGGCTAAGGATATGGGTGTGGTGGGAAGAGTGAATTGGCAGTTACCAACACGTGCGTAAAAGTCATTCATGGGCCATTACAAGGATGACCCCGCCAACATTGGCGTTACGCAACGCGCGGAGGAGGTGGAAACAGGCCGATGCTCAAGTTAATGAAGAAGCAAAGGAAGCACTGACCCTTACCTGTGCACTAGTTAGAGCCTACCCCGGCGACACCCAGCGGCGCGACTATGCCAGGCTCGAGGGCTTTTGTTGGTGCAACATACTTTCGGTCCGTTGCCCCAAACTGTGCACACGCTCAAGGGCATGTTTGCAGCACCAAGCACCAGATGAAGACGCGAACAAATCAGCTCCTTGAGGAATCAGATGGCTGGTTAAGGAGATCAAGACAACCAAGACTAGCCAAAGATGCAAGACACCACCAGAAGAAGGACCATCTGTGAAGGGCATGCGGGCCTAGCGAGGAGCCGGATTCCCCCAGCAGCAAGCCACCAAGATCACCCCGGCAAGCTTGCTGGGGCTCGCGGAGGTAAAACTCCAGCTCGCAACAATGCCCATCGCCAATCAATGCGGTGTCAAGCTCCAAGGTGGTTTAGTGGTCGCCTCTTGCTACGTGGCAGCCATCTCCTACCACAAGAACCACCAAATGACACCCGTCCAGAGACGTCTCAAGCAAGCAGGAACGCAGCTGGCAAAACAACCCAGCAAGGCTTACCGGACGAGCTGTGATGTGACACTAAGCGATGCATTTAATGCACTCTGTCAGCTGCAGAGTTAGGTATGATAGCATTGTTTGCTATCTAATCATCTTGGAAAGACTAATTTGCCACTGTGGTGACCCCTTAACCTATAAAAGGAGGCACATGGCAACCGTAGAAAGGATTCATCCATTTGAACGTGCACACACTCATACGCGTGACCGTTCTCACCCTAAGGCAACCCTGCTGGACAAGAGCGGCGCATCCATTTTCCTCCATTCCACCATTAATCCACCAAAGCAGGAGTAGGGTTTTACGCCTCGCGGTGTCCCGAACTTGGGTAAAAACTTCCCGTGTGATCCCCTATGCGTTGCTGATACGTCCAAAACATATCTATAATTTTTGCTTGCTCCATGCCTCTTTTGTGTGATATTGCTATGATATTTATGCACTTCCATACACTTTTGATCATATTTGGACTAACATATTAACTCAGTGCACCCCAGTGCCAGTTTCTGTTTTCTGCTGTTTTTCTATTTCAGGTTTTCCCATTACTTAAATTGCCAGAAAAATTCCGGGAAAAATATATAAAAAATCAGCGCTCCGGAAGCTTCCACGCGCCAGAAGTGGGGCCAGAGGGGAGCCGGGGGCAGCCCAGACGGCCTGCCCACGCGGCCCCCCTCCTGGCCGCGCCGGGGGGGGCGCCTGGGCCCCCCTTACCTCCTCTGGTGACCCCCTTTGGCATATATTTACATCGCGTCCCGAAACCCTCGATTCCAGAACCCTTTTCTCCAGAAGCTATTCCGATCTCCGCCGCCATCGCCACCAAGTTTCGGGGGACCAGAATTCCTGTGCCGGCACCCTGACGGGACGGGGAAGTGCCCTCGGATTCATCTCCACCGACGTTGCTTCCTCCCTCCATGATGCGGGAGTAGTTCCTCCTCGGGGCTGAGGTTTCTACCAGTAGCTATGTGGTCAATTCTCTCTCCCATGATGTGATCTTCGTTGTGATCATAGGCTATGTTAATCTAGGGTGATCCCATGATATTTCCCCTTCCCCTATGTATTGGATTGATGTACTCACTTGTCTTTATCTAGTATAATCTCCGAGACCAAGGTGACAGCGGTCTATTGGACATGGATTAGAAGAATATTTTCATGAGTGATTTCCTCTTTTGTGTGTTGATTGAAGATTGAGAGTCTCTTGGTGCTTGTCTTTGACTATCCTTGAGATATGTTGTGGTGATTGTGGTACTCTCTTTGGATGGCCGCGGTGACATTGGGAAATCCATAGATTGAGAACTACGAACTTTGAGGTGTGCTTTTGTAGCCCTACATAATTCTCGTCCTCTCTTGACCACAAAGGAATGACCTCTGGGTGCGTCCCCATTGCATGTTTTCTGGGAAATATCATGTGATTAGACTATGTTAATGTTGTTGTGAGTTGCCACTAGTGAAAGTATGATCCCTAGGCCTTGTTTTCATCAATTGAACACCGTTTACTTCCAGTTTTGTTACATGTTTGCTTGCTACCATTTTTATTTCAGATTTACAAATACATCTTTTGCCATCCATATCACTTGCCATTTAACATCTCTTCGCCGAACAAGTGCACCTATACATATGACAAGTGTATTAGGTGTGTTGGGGACACAAGAGACTTCTTGTATCTTGATTGCAGGGTTGCTTGAAAGGGGTACGTTCAACCTCCACTTCCCTGAGTTCGATAAACCTTGGGTTACTCACTCAAGGGAAATTTGCTGTTGTCCTACAAACCTCTGCTCTTGGAGGCCCAACACTGTCTACAGGAATAGAAGCGTGTAGTAGACATCAAGCTATTTCTGGCGCCGTTGCGGGGGAAGTGAGGTAAGTGAAGGTACCTTCTCTAGATCTTGCAATTAAATCTTTTCGTTTCTTGTTTTTAGTTTCACTAGTTATGTTTATGGAAAACCGCACTCTTAGTTCATTGCTTGGGGAAGGCCGCTTTACCACACCCGTGGTAGAGAAGTCTCCTGCACCTACTGAATGTATCCCGTTCCAAATACCACTTGGGATAATTGAAATAATTTTGAATGATTGTTATGATGGGACGGTCAATCCTAGTATTCATTTGTTGAAACTTACAGAACTTTGTGAGTTGTTTAAGATTTCAGGTTTGACAAGAGATGGAGTCCTGAGGAAATTATTTGCCTTGTCACTGAAAGGAAAAGCATTGGAATGGTATAGGCTACTAGATGACTCTCACCTGCTGGATTGGGAAGAGATCCAGTCTCTCTTTTACTCCAAGTTTTATCCTCTTCATGAAGTCCATGAGAATAGGAATTATGTTTATAATTTCTATCCTCATGACGGAGAGAGCATAGCTCAAGCTTGGGGGAGACTGAAAACGTTAATGCTAAAATGTCCTAACCATGGGCTCCCCAAAGATATGATTATTACTAATTTCTATGCGAGGCTCTCTCGACAGGATAAAGATTTGCTCGATGCTTCCTCTATGGGTTCTTTCACAAACGAAAAGATTGATGCTAAATGGTAACTCCTTGGAAGAATTCAACGCAACACTGAAAATTGGGAGATCGACAAAGGTAAAGAGTCAGGTATAATTTATGAGTATGATTGCATTAAGTCCTTTGTTGAAACTACAAGTTTTAATAAGTTTAGTGCTAAGTTTGGGCTTGATCCTCAACTCCTTGTTGATTTCCTCAAATCTTTTGCTTCACATCTTAATATGCCTAAGGAGGATTGGATCAAGCATCATGAACCTTTTAAAGAGATTTGCAAAGAAAATGAAATTGTTCATGATGATTGCAACATGCATGATCCAATTCCTAAAAATGAATTTTTATATAAGCATGTTAATTTTTGTGGAGTGGATAGACCTTGTGAAAGGCCTATGATTGAAGAAGAGAAGTATTGTAAGCAACATAAGCATGAAAGAACAATCACTTGGGTCAAAGATTTAAATGAAATTGCTAGAGAATTGTGTGACCTTTATCCTTTTACTTGTGAACTTTGCTGTATAGAGGGTCACTTTAGTTTTCAATGCATGCACTTTCAAAACATAACTGTTACTCAGTTGTGTGATAACATGATCACCCCTGATCTTTATGATGAGCTTATGTTATTTTTGATGTGTGAAGAGTTATCAGAAAAGACTTCTTGGCTAGATGTTAATGCCATAGGAATAAAAAACACTTTGCAAAATTGCCATCTCTATTGTGTTGTTAATTGCCATGAAAATGATTACATAAGTAAGATTAGAAAGGAGGGAACTTTACCAAAGTATAAAAATGTCTCTTATATTTCTGCTAATAAAAAGGAGAATTTCTCCCAAGTTTCCCCTATTGTTTCTAATGATAAACCAGGATATGTGGAGAAGCTTCATCTCCGACCACTCCCTCCTAAGGTGAAGAAGGAGAAAAAGAAGAGGAGTAGGAAGAGGAGCAAGAAGGAAGAAGAATGGGTATCAACCTGGCCTGAGCATATTCCTCCCATCAACTTTTATCCTAACGGTTGTAAGTTTAAAGAAGAAGGTGAAGTTTATTGCCTTAATTATCATCTTGATGATACGTCCGTAGGTACTATTGAAGATGATTTTGATTATGATATGCATGTTACTTATTGTGATTGGGAAAATGATGATAATGCTACTTATGATCTTGAAAATCTTTTTGGTACCAACTTTGAAAGTGATGATATGGAAAGCTCTAAGCTTGGGGATGATAGGATTGCAAATCCTTTACCCACTAGTGATGTGACAATTGATAATTCTTTTGCTAGTAAGAATAAAGACAACATGTTTACAAATATAGTTGCTAGCAATGATAATGCTCTTCTCTACTATGATGATGTTATAACTCCAATCTATAGTGATTATAAAGGTACCTATGACATAAGGAGAAATTATCCTTATGAAACTTGTCATAATCATGGAGGGAATTACTCACTTGTTGAACACCATCTTCCTAATACACAATTAATCTATAGTGTTCAAGTTGTTTCTGATAGTCCTACTCCCACTACTACCAATGAGAAAGATTATGCTTATGTGGAGAGTAAGAGTACCTTTTTGCATGTGGATCATGGTAACAATGCTTTATGTGATGCTTATATTGTTGAGTTTATTCGTGATCCCACTGAAAATTATTATGAGGAGGGAACATATGCTTATAGATATTTCAATAATATTAAGTTCCCTCTCTTTATGTTCAAGGTTTTGAAGCTGCACTTGTTTTGTCTTCCTATGCTTATTGCTTTGTGCTTCAATGAATTATTCTATTGCAATATTCCTATGCATAGGAAGCATGTTAGGCTTAAATATATTTGGTATTTGCTTCTTGATGCTCTCTTTTGTTCTTCAACTCTTATTCCTACGAGAGCATCATTAAAGTCTTAAGCCTATCTTTATGGCTATAAAGAAAGAGCTCTAGGGAGACAACCCTTGTTATCTTTGCTTTCAGTTTGTTCTTTCAGTTTTTAGTGGTCTTGATGTTTGTTACTACTGTAGCAACATCATTGTATCTTTATTTTTCAGCTTTGTGCCAAGTTTAGCCTCCGATTGCAAGAAAGTTTGACGTGCTGTCCAGGAAACAGATTCTGTCCATGGACAGAAAAATTCGAATAAAATCACCAGATCATCTTTTTGATCTGAATTTTTTCGACAGCGTGCTCTATACAATTGGCTTTCGGGCGTATGTTCTGAGTTTTTTATTTGAGTTGCAGAAGTGCCCCTAAAAAATTATTTACTACATGCTGGTCTGTTTTTCACAGATTCTGTCCTGTTTTGCCTTTTCTTCGTTTTGCAAATCTTGAGCTTGCTTTTTCTTTGCAAAACCTTTTGGCAATCTTGAGAAACAGTAGGTCTTCGAGATTATCTTTATTTCCAGCAAGGAAAAATTATTTTATTATGGGTACTAACCTCGCTAATCAGATTATGATGAGTTATGTATGAAGGGAGTTTTCAAGTGTGCAAGGGAAGATGATAAAAAGATTCAGAAGGGAAGATGATAAAAAGATTCAGGAGGGTCAAACGCTCAAGCTTGGGGATGCCCCCGTGCACCCCCAAGAAATATTCAAGAAGACTCAAGCGTCTAAGCTTGGGGATGCCCCCGTGCATCCCCTTCTCCATCAACAATTATCAGTTCATCTTTCGTTCCACTATATTTTAATCACTTCATGCGTTATGTGCTATGCTTGGAGCGTCTCGCTTTTAGTTTCCTTTTTGGTTTTCTTTAGCTTTGCTTGTTGTTCATAACGAGTTAGAACCCAGCTTTCTTTGTGTGGGAGAGAAACATGCTCCACTTCAACCTAGAACACAACATAGGATTTTCATGCTTATCTTTGTTGTGTGTGTTCTTTGTCTTTCCATAGCTACTGTCATGTTTAGCTCTTAGTTTTCATGCTTTTCTTTTTAAAGAGATTTGGTTTAGTTGGTTGTTGAACTCTCTTGAGTTTTCATGTTTATCTTGTTAAGAGAGTTGGCTTCTGTGGCACTGGTTGATGTGTCTATGATAAAAATGCTATGTGCATAATGGTGCTTAGTAGTTCATGTTTTCTTATGGTTAGTCTCAAATAGCTGGGGGTCCTTAATGTGTTATTGAAGTACCAGCATGATTTGTTTGCCTATGATGTGGTATGGTTTAGTGATATCTTCCTCCAAGAATTTATTTTGATTGACTTGGCATATGCTCACGCATATTTAAGACTGTAAAGAAAGTCTATCAAGCCTTGATGATCTTTAATTTCTGAGTAGTGATATAACTTCCATGCCCGATTCAATGTTGCTTTGTCGCTCCGCATGATTATGGCCGTCATTGCTCTCTTAGTTGGTCGCTCCCAGTCTTTTGCTAGCCTTCACCTGTACTAAGCGGACTGACTGCTTGTGCATCCAAATCCTTGAAACCAGTTATGCCATATGAGTCCACCATACCTTCCTATATATGGTATTTACTTGCCATTCCTAACGAAGACTTTCTTGTACCATCTCAAAATTATTCAAAAGCATTTCTCTTTTGTGCCTCTGTTTTAGCTCATGAGGAAGTAGTAGTTAATTCATGATCTTTTTAAGTTGGACAAGTTTTACCCCGGGATTGCATGTCTCTGCAAACCCCTAATACGAGAAGGAACTGGCAAGAGTGCGCCCAGCTCATAAAAATACAACAGACAAACCCTCCTTCACGCTTTGTTCATGAGAAATCAGAAAACTTTTGGCAGTGATAAACAAAGGAGATTAAGGGGATGTGATCGTCCCCGTGCGGGAGCCGTTCCTCGAAACTTGTCCAGCTCGAGAAGTAATTGAGTTATCTACTAGCATTCGTTGACGAAATATGCATCTCCCAAAAATCATTTTTACCTCTGTTTTTAAAAACCAAGAGCTCTGGTACATGTTTAGTCTTTGCTTCCAACCACGGGTTTTCAACCTTACCATCAAAATCCACGATTCGAGAGTCTCCGCCTTCTTTCTTCAAAGCACCAACTATTGAGAACATGATTGTCATTCTGAGTGTAATGTGCATTATCCCAAAGTACCATTGTCTTCTGCATGATTATGATATCGCTTATTCTGAAATCATTGTATCTAGTCGTCACTTAAACTTCGGAGGTGCTCCTGCATTTATGTTTTGCTTCACTAAAGGGGGCAAGCGAGGTATCACTTTGTCATGTTTTGCACACCATGCTCACTAAAAATCTATTGGGTGTTTCAGTAGCATATTGTAAACTTTCAGTTCTTTGTGATATTCTCATGAGGCAACTTAATTACTAAAGATTCATTATCTCAATAAGCATTTGTCATGTGATTGTTAAAGACTCTTTGGTAGCATGTCACCACAGAAATTATGCTTGTTATCATTTACCTACTCGAGGACGAGCAGGAATTAAGCTTGGGGATGTTGATACGTCCAAAACGTATCTATAATTTCTGCTTGCTCCATGCCTCTTTTGTGTGATATTGCTATGATATTTATGCACTTCCATACACTTTTGATCATATTTGGACTAACCTATTAACTCAGTGCACCCCAGTGCCAGTTTCTGTTTTCTGTTGTTTTTCTATTTCAGGTTTTCCCATTACTTAAATTGCCACAAAAATTCCGGGAAAATATATAAAAAATCAGTGCTCCGGAAGCTTCCACGCGCCAGAAGTGGGGCCAGAGGGGAGCCGGGGGCAGCCTAGGCGGCCTGCCCACGCGGCCCCCCTCCTGGCCGCGCCGGGGGGGGGCACCTGGGCCCCCCTTACCTCCTCTGGTGACCCCCTTTGGCATATATTTACATCGCGTCCCGAAACCCTCGATTCCAAAACCCTTTTCTCGAGAAGCAATTCCGATCTCCGCCGCCATCGCCACCAAGTTTCGGGGGACCATAATTCCTGTGCCGGCACCCTGCCGGGACGGGGAAGTGCCCCCGGATTCATCTCCATCGACGTTGCTTCCTCCCTCCATGATGCGGGAGTAGTTCCTCCTCGGGGCTGAGGTTTCTACCAGTAGCTATGTGGTCAATTCTCTCTCCCGTGATGTGATCTTCGTTGTGATCATAGGCTATGTTAATCTAGGGTGATCCCATGATATTTCCCCTTCCCCTATGTATTGGATTGATGTACTCACTTGTCTTTATCTAGTATAATCTCCGAGACCAAGGTGACAGCGGTCTATTGGACATGGATTAGAAGAATATTTTCATGAGTGATTTCCTCTTTTGTGTGTTGATTGAAGATTGAGAGTCTCTTGGTGCTTGTCTTTGACTATCCTTGAGATATGTTGTGGTGATTGTGGTACTCTCTTTGGATGGCCGCGGTGACATTGGGAAATCCATAGATTGAGAACTACGAACTTTGAGGTGTGCTTTTGTAGCCCTACATAATTCTCGTCCTCTCTTGACCACAAAGGAATGACCTCCGGGTGCGTCCCCATTGCATGTTTTATGGGAAATATCATGTGATTAGACTATGTTAATGTTGTTGTGAGTTGCCACTAGTGAAAGTATGATTCCTAGGCCTTGTTTTCATCAATTGAACACCGTTTACTTCCAGTTTTGTTACATGTTTGCTTGCTGCCATTTTTATTTCAGATTTACAAATACATATTTTGCCATCCATATCACTTGCCATTTAACATCTCTTCGCCGAACTAGTGCACCTATACATCTGACAAGTGTATTAGGTGTGTTGGGGACACAAGAGACTTCTTGTATCTTGATTGCAGGGTTGCTTGAAAGGGGTACGTTCAACCTCCACTTCCCTGAGTTCGATAAACCTTGGGTTACTCACTCAAGGGAAATTTGCTGCTGTCCTACAAACCTCTGCTCTTGGAGGCCCAACACTGTCTACAGGAATAGAAGCGTGTAGTAGACATCAGCTGCTCTCCGCTTCTCCGCTCTTTGTGCAACGTGCCCATCCCCTTGCCGAACCAAAAGGGACCTCCATCCCATAGTTGGCCGTGGTTATCCAGCATCGGAGAGTTAATTACGTTGGTAGAGTATGATCCCTTCCATGGCTATGAAACCTTAGTGGCACTTCTTACCAAGTTGAATGATATGGCCACCCTATTTGCTCATGATGATAAAATTCGCTACTATTATATTCTCAAGTTATTTCCGTTCTCATTAAAGGGTGATGCTAAATCTTGGTAAAATGATCTTAATCCTGGTTGTGTGTGTAGTCCTCATGACATGATCGATTACTTTTCTCACAAATATTTTCCCGCTCACAAGAAACAAGCTGCCTTGCAGGAAATATTTAACTTTGTGCAAATTGAAGAAGAGAGTCTCCCACAAGCTTGGGGGAGGCTTCTCCAATTATTAAATGATTTGCTTGATCATCCACTTAAGACAAATGAAATACTTGATATTCTATAATGGACTAATAGATGCTTCTAGGGATTTCCTAGATAGTTGTGTTGGTTGTGTTTTCAGGGAAAGAACTATTGAACAAGCTGAGGAATTATTGAATAATATATTGAAAAGTTATGATGATTGGACCCTTCCCAAACCAGCACCTCAACAACTCCTAAGAAGAGGGGAATCCTATATCTTAGTCCCAAAGATATGCATGAAGCAGAGAAAAGTATGAAGGAAAAAGGTATTAAAGATGAGGATGTCAAGAATTTACCACCTATTGAAGAGATACCTGGACTTAACATACTGATACGTCTCCAACGTATCTATAATTTATGAAGTATTCATGTTATTATATTATCCATCTTAGATGTTTTATATACATTTATATGCTATTTTATATGATTTTTGGGACTAACCTATTAACCTAGAGCCCAGTACTAGTTTCTATTTTTTCCTTGTTTTTGAGTTTTACAGAAAAGGAATACCAAACGGAGTCCCATTGAAGTGCCAATTTTTGATGATTTTTTATGGACCAAAAGAAGCCCCTGGAGTAAAAGAGTTGGACCAGAAGAGTCTCGGGCTGTCCACGAGGGTGGGGGGCGCGCCCACCCGCCCTGGGCGTGGGCCCCTGTCTCGTGGACGACTCAAAGACACCCTGGACATGAGACCGGCGCCAAAAATTCCAATAAATACAGAAACCTCCAGAAAATAACCTGGATCAGAAGTTCCGCCGCCGCAAGCCTCTGTAACCATGAGAAATCAATCTAGGCTCTCTTTGGCGCCCCGCCGGAGGGGGACATCATCACCGGAGGCCATGGAGGAGGATCCTGGAGGGGCCATCATCGCCATGAAGGCCAAGGACCAGAGGGAGAACCTCTCCCCATCTAGGGGAGGCCATGGAGGAGGAAGCACAAGGGGGGCAACCTCTCCTCCTCTCTCTCGGTGGCGCCGGAGTGCCATCGGGAGGGGAATCATCGATGCGGTGATCGTCTTCATCAACATCACCATCATCATCACCATCCTCATCTCTTTTACATGGTCCACTCTCCCGCACCCCATTGTAATCCCTACTTGAACATGGTGCTTTATGCCACATATTATGATCCAATAATGTGTTGCCATCCTATGATGTTTTGAGTAGATATCATATGTCTTTGGGTTGATTGATGATCTAGATTGGCACGAGTTGTATGTTTTATTTTGGTGTTGTCCTATGGTGCCCTCCGTGTCGCACAACCGTGAGGGATTCCCGCTGTAGGGTGTTGCAATACGTTCATGATTTTCTTATAGTGGGTTGCTTGAGTGACAGAATCATAAACCCAAGTAAGGGGATTGTTGCGCATGGGATAAAGGGGACTTGATGCTTTAATGCTATGGTTGGGTTTTACCTTAATGATCTTTAGTAGTTGCGGATGCTTGCTAGAGTTCCAATCATAAGGGCATATTATCCAAGAAGAGAAAGTTTGTTAGCTTATGCCTCTCCCTCATATGAAATTGCAATGACGACTACCGGTCATGTTAACAATTGCCTCGGACAATTCCGCACACCGATCCATCATTATTCCACACTCGCTATTTATAATATTTAGTAATATATTCTAAGTTTATGATAACAGCACCTACTTTTATATTTTAGCTCTCCGATTTCATGCAAAGTTCTCCTCTTCATACCCACAACGTAGTTTTATTTCTCGTTTGTAGTTGCAAGCAAACGTTCGGTGTACGTGGAGTCGTATCAGTGGCAGATAGGACTTGAGAGAATATTGATCTTAACTTTAGCTCCTTATGGGTTCGACACTCCATACTTATCACTTCCACCATTGGGAATTGCTACGATGATTCCCTGCACTTGGGGACCATAGAGCTCTTTTCTAGCGCCGTTGCCGGGGAGCAAGACCGTGGGGTTGACATTCTCGTGTGTGCTTGTTTGCTTTCTTCACTAAGTAGATTTTCTTTTTCCTTTTTGTTTATGTTTAGTTGTGGGTGAAACATACAAAAAAAATTAAAAGAATGAAAATACAAAAAAATACTTTCCTCTTATGCCTAAAAAGTTTTTCAAAAAGAGAAGTGATTGGAAAGTTATGCATTGAAGGAAGAAGTGAGGGTTGCCTTGAGCACCTGTGTTCATGCTCGCGGAAAGAATGTAGAATTTTTCATGGAAGTTTCTCTGTAAATAATTATCCCCTTGTATATATCCATTGTATTATGAAAATAATATGCCAAGCTTTGGTTTTAGGATGATTAGATTGCTTGTTTTCTATGTGCAGAACAAAAACATAGAAACTTTGGCTGTAGCGCGTGATTTTACATTTTTTACTGGAACGTCAAATGGGTCTGAAACTTTTTGCACATTACTTCTGTACAAATTGTTCAAATTGTAATATTTTTTATATTTTTTTAGAGTTATAGAAGTTTACTAAACTTCCAGATTATTACAGACTGTCCTGTTTTTGACAGATTCTGTTTTCTATGTGTTGATCGCCTATTTTGATGAATCTATGGGTAGTATCAGGGGGTATGAACATTGGTGAAGTTTGAATACAATAGATAAAGTGCTAATGTGAAATTGGAATAAATTTGCAACAGTACCTAAAGTTAGTGATTTGCTTTATTATACTAACGGATCTCACAAAGTTTTTGTTAAAGTTTTGTGTGGATGAAGTGTTCGAAGATCAAGGAGCTATCAATATAAGAAGAATAAAGAGAGGCAAGAGTTCAAGCCTGGGGATGCCCAAGGCACCCCAAGTAAATATTTTGAGGATACTCAAGCGCCTAAGCTTGGGGATGCCCCGGAAGGCATCCCTCTTTCGTCTTCAAAACTATCGGTATACCTTACTCGGAGCTATATATTTTTTCGTCACATGATATGTGTTTTGCTTGGAGCGTATTTTCAATTTTACTTGTTGTTTGAATAAAATCATTGGATCTAAAATCTTGAATGGAAAAGAATCCTCCCATGGCTAGTTAATTATTTGACTACTCAGTGTCCTTCACTTATATATTTCGGAGTAGTTTGTCATTTACTCACGTGCTTCACGTACATCCTATGAGTAAATGGTTGAATGAATTGAATATCATAAATCTGAATTTATATATGTTTCATATGCTTATTTGACTACTCAG
This sequence comes from Secale cereale, assembly GCA_902687465.1. Lineage (NCBI taxonomy): Eukaryota > Viridiplantae > Streptophyta > Magnoliopsida > Poales > Poaceae > Secale > Secale cereale. The sequence goes on from LR738709.1 coordinate 424,544,008, forward strand.
TGTCCTTCATTTATATCTTTTGGAGTAGTTTGTCATTTACTCACGTGCTTCTCGTACATCCTATGAGTAAATGGTTGAAGGAATTGAATATCATAAATCTGAATTTATATATGTTTAATATGCTTATACCATGGGGAGTAATGACTTCACACAGAATATGTATAAGTAGTAAACTTATTGAAAGTTAGCAAACGCAGAATTGGTCACTTGACAATTCATGAAAGAATATTGAAGGAAGAGAGATTTCACATATAAATATACTATCTTGGACATCTTTTGTAATTGTGAGCACTCATTAAAATATGACATGCTAATAGGTTGATGTTGGACAAGGAAGACAACTTAATGGGTTATGTTTTCCTATATCCAAAACGTTATATTGTCTTGGATCATCCAACATGTTGGGCTTGCCTTTCCCTCTCATGCTAGCCAAATTCTTTGCACCAAGTAGAAATGCTACTTGTGCTTCCAAACATCCCTTAAACCAGTTTTGCCATGAGAGTCCATCATACCTACCTAAGGATTGAGTAAGATCCTTCAAGTAAGTTGTCATCGGTGCATGTAATAAAAATTGCTTTCTAAATATGTATTATCTATTAGTGCGAAGAAAATAAAATTTATATGAACTTGCGATAGGGAAGAAATAAAAGCGACGGATTGCATAATAAAGGTCTTTATCACAGTGGCAATATAAAGTGACGTTCTTTTGCATTAAGATTTTGTGCATCCAACCATAAAAGCGCATGGCAACCTCTGCTTCCCTCTATGAAGGGCCTATCTTTTACTTTTATCTTCTACCCTTATACAAGAGTCATGGTGATCATCACCTTTCCTTTTTACATTTTTTCCTTTGGCAAGCACTTTGTGGTGGAATGATCCGTATATATATATATCCACTTGGATGTAGGTTTTCATAAATTATTATTGTTGGCATTACCCTTGAGGTAAAAGGTTGGGAGGCGAAACTATAAGCCCCTATCTTTCTGTGTGTCCGATTAAAACATTGAACCCATAAATATCACATGAGTGTTAGCAATTGTGAAAGATTAAATGATAGTTGAGTATGTGGAATTTGCTGAATCAAAGCTCTTACATAGACCCTTCCTGAAAATAAGATGAATTGCAATTGTATGATGACTAAGAGCAATGTTTGTTAGTTTTCAAGAAAGTTTATGATCTATACTTTAACATGTGAATAGCTTGTTACGTGATCATGAAAAGTTTTATGACATGAGCTACTGTTATGACACATAATGATGCTAGAAAAGGTGATTGAAATTATCATTGATCAAACTTGTGCAGCTGCTAGCATTCACACTTCATAAATTATTTCTTTTATCATTTACCTACTCGAGGATGAGCAGGAATTAAGCTTGGGGATGCTGATACGTCTCAAACGTATCTATAATTTATGAAGTATTCATGCTATTATATTATCCATCTTAGATGTTTTATATACATTTATATGCCATTTTATATGATTTTTGGGACTAACCTATTAACCTAGAGCCCAATGCCAGTTTCTGTTTTTTCCTTGTTTTTGAGTTTTACAGAAAATGAATACCAAACGGAGTCCAATTGAAGTGCCAATTTTTGATGATTTTTTATGGACCAAAAGAAGCCCCTGGAGTAAAAGAGTTGGGCCACCCACCCCCCTGGGCGTCGGCCCCTGTCTTGTGGATGACTCGGAGACCCCCTGGACGTGAGACCGACTCCAAAAATTCCTATAAATACAGAAACCTCCAGAAAATAACCTAGATCGGAAGTTCCACCGTCGCAAGCCTCTGTAACCACGAGAAATCAATCTAGGCCCTCTCTGGCGCCCTGCCGGGGGGGGCATCATCACCGGAGGCCATGGAGGAGGATCCCGGAGGGGCCATCATCGCCATGAAGGCCAAGGACCAAAGGGAGAACCTCTCCCCATCTAGGGGGAGGCCATGTAGGAGGAAGCACAAGGGGGAGAACCTCTCCTCCTCTCCCTCGGTGGTGCCGGAGTGCCATCGGGAGGGAAATCATCGCCGCGGTGATCGTCTTCATCAACATCACCATCCTCATCTCTTTTACGCGGTCCACTCTCCCGCACCCCGCTGTAATCCCTACTTGAACATGGTGCTTTGTTCCACATATTCTGATCCAATGATGTGTTGCCATCCTATGATGTTTTGAGTAGATATCCTTTGTCTTTGGGTTGATTGATGATCTAGATTGGTACGAGTTGTATGTTTTATTTCGATGATGTCCTATGGTGCCATCCATGTTGCGTAAGCGTGAGGGATTCCCGTCGTAGGGTGTTGCAATACGTTCATGATTCGCTTATAGTGGGTTGCTTGAGTGACAGAAGCATACACCCGAGTAAGGGGATTGTTGTGTATGGGATAAAGGGGGCTTGATGCTTTAATGCTATGGTTGGGTTTTACCTTAATGATCTTTAGTAGTTGCGGATGCTTGCTAAAGTTCCAATCATAAGTGCATATGATCCAAGAAGAGAAAGTATGTTAGCTTATGCCTCTCCCTCATATGAAATTGCAATGACGACTATCGGTCTTGTTAACAATTGCCTAGGACAATTCCGCACACCGATCCATCATTATTCCACACTCACTATTTATAATATTTAGTAATATATTCTAACATTATGATAAAAATACCTACTTTTATATTTTAGCTCTCCGATTTCATGCAAAGTTATCCTCTTCATACCCACAACGTAGTTTTATTTCTCGTTTCTAGTTGTAAGCAAACGTTCGGTGTACGTAGAGTCGTATCAGTGACAGATAGGGCTTGAGAGAATATTGATCTTACCTTTAGCTCCTTCTGGGTTCGAGACTCCATACTTATCACTTCCACCATTGGGAATTGCTACGATGATTCCCTGCACTTGGGGACCACCACATACCACCAACCAAGGTGGTTGAGGTAAATTCTTTGTTAAAGTTTGATGAAGGTGATATCCCTTAAAATAAACATCCTAGTAAATGCCTTTATGAGTTTTATAATTATATTAGAAAACAAGATCACTTCAATTCGAATGTCATGAAACAATTGAAATACAACACTGATATGATTGCTCGCTTGAGTGACTTGTTAATTAGAATGTCTAATGATGTTAGGGGTGTGGGAAAACATGCTTCTATGGTTCGAACTCAGTTAGAACAAGTTCTAAATATCAAAAAGAACAACTTGATGACATGAATAATAATATAAATGACTTTGCTATTAGAGTAGCAACTAGAGGAGGTAAAATGACTCGGGGACCAGTTTATCCTGAGGGACATCCTAAGAGAATTGAACAAGATTCACAAAGACTTAACATTAAGGCACCTAGTCCTTCCAGAAACAAAAAGAAAAAGAAAAATGATAGGACTTTGCACACCTCTAGGGAACCTGAAAAAACACCTAAAATTAGCAATGAGGTTTCTATCTCTGATGCTGAAACTCAATCTGGTAATGAACATTGATCTAGTGATAATGAAAAAGATAATGATGGTGTTCATAAAGACAATAAACCAGACAATATGATGTTGAGATAGAACCTGCTGTTGATCTTGAGAACCCACAACCTAAAAATAAAAGGTATGATAAAAGAGACTTTGTTCCTAGGAAACATCGAAAGGAAATAGAACCATGGGTACCAAGACTCATGCCTTTTCCATCTAAACCAACTAGGAAGAAAGATGATGAAGAATTTGAATGCTTCGCTGAAATGCTTAGGCCAGTCTTTTTGCGTACCCGCTTGACGGATATCTTAAAGATGGCCCCTTATGCAAAGTATATGATAGACATCATCACTAATAAAAGAAAAATACCAGAAGCTGAAATCTCCACAATGCTTGCTAATTACTCTTTTAATGATGGAGTACCTAAAAAACTTGGAGATCCGTGAATACCAACTATACCTTACTCCATAAAAAGAAACTATGTGAAGACTGCTTTGTGTCACTTGGGAGCTGGTGTTAGTGTCACGCCTTTCTCTTTATATAAAAGACTTGATTTGAATAAGCTCACACCTACTGAAATATCTTTGCAAATGGCTGACAAATCAACTGCTATACGTATCGGTATTTGTGAGGATGTGCCCGTTGTTGTTGCCAATGTTAATATTTTAACTAACTTTGTTATACTTGAGATGCCCGAGGATGACAATATGTCTATTATTCTTGGTAGACCCTTTTTAAACACTGCAAGGGCTGTTATTGATTGCAATAAAAGCAAGGTCATGTTTCATATCAATGGTAATGAGCACGTGGTGCATTTCCCGAAGAAACAATTCCAAGTAAATGGTATCAATGTTATTGAAAATTCTCCAACACTTGCTACTGGGAGTCTCCACATCCCTCTACGTACTGCCAAAAAGAAATATGAAATACTTATTGTTGGGGATGTGCATATCCCCGTTGAGGTAACTTGGTGTTTTGCGAAAATTATTCGGTCTCATGCTAATTGGAAGTGGTTGTTAATAAGACTTGATCAACCTTATTAATTAATCATTTTTGAGAGGTATGAAGTTGAGGAATCTAGTGAGCACAAATTATGTCCCTACCATTTGCTTTCTATTTTCCTTTGTCTAATAAAAATAAAATGCCATGTTTTGCATGTTTACTATTTTTTCGTGCAAAAAAAATGCCCAAAAATAAAAATGTTCAGAATGTCCTGAAAATTTGATATGGTTTTTTTCTGATTATTTTAGAATTTTTAGTGCAAATAACATCAGAGGGGGGTGCACCAGGTGGGCACAACCCACCTGGGCGCGCCAACAGCCCCAGGCGTGCCCTTGTGGGTTGTGGTCCCCACATGGCCCCCCTCACTTATCTCTTTATCCCACATCCTCACGTACCTCCAGAAAAAATTCACCATTGCTTTCTCTTTCGTCTTCTTACTCTCAAACCCGCGGATTTCGATCTCTTCGCTCGAAGCTCCGTTTATGAAACAATTTTGGGGGATTATTGCTTGCTATGTGATTCCTCCATTGCTCCAATTAATTTTTGCTTTAGTGGCTTATATTTAGAATAATTAGCTATTCTTGGTGCTATTGTAGATGAGCTTGCATGTGGAATTCTTAGAAGTCTAAGTAGTTTGAATGCTCAATATGGTCTCTATGCATCCCTATGAGTAGTTGCTATCAATCTTATGAAGTTTTGTTGACAAATTTTTTGTGGACTAAAAATTTCAGAATTTTCTTTATAGGAAAAAGATGAGTTTCTTTAGGAAGTTTGCTTCTAAGAAGAACTCCAAGGGAGTTATTGGGGGGGTCATCTGATAGTGATCTCCACCTCCGAAGAATGGCGGAGGTACGACCGTGCGAATGGCCGCACATCCCGTTCATGGATGGAGCTGGAATCCATCAAGAGTTCACACTTTTTGCTGCTAATGCAGGCCTCACCGATTTCATCGCAGCTGAATGTGAACAGGATCATTTCCTCACAAATTCCTTTGTGTAAAGTTTTCAATTTTTAAGTAGGAATAATCCCCCTAAGGTGCAGTTTAATTTATATGGTGAGCCCCATCAGATACCGCTCACTGAATTTTGAGACATATGCTTGCTCCCTTCTGATGGGGATTTAAGGGAACCTAGGCCCGCGGAGTTTGAAAGTTTTTACCGTACTCTGACAGTGGGGGATGAGAGAGGGGTGTCGAGCGTTACTGTTGTTATCCTGCAGTTTCCTTCTGTGCATTAGTTTGGTCTATTTATTGCGAAGTGTTTACTTGCTAGAGAAAAGGTTGGTGCACTCAGTGCCCCAGACTTCACTGTCTTACGTCACGCACTTGAGGGCGACAACACTTATAGCTTGGGAGCTATTGTAGCACGCCGCCTACGCCTCAACAGGTCCAAGGGTAAAATTCATGGAGGTATTTATGCCACTCGTTTAGCGAGTCACTTGAACGTTGAAATACGCCAGCATGATTATCGTTTCCCCAAGGTTTATTTAGATTGCCAGGCTATGGAACATCATCATTTTATCGATGGAGAGAACACTACTATGGATGTTCCTTATAACTTAGTATTTACTGAAGTTACGTGTGATATTATTCTATTGCCTGCACCTGCTTTGTTTGACCCTATTGCCAGGGGCGGATATAGGATTATGCCAGCAGACATTGTTGCCTATCGAGATGCCCAGGCGGCAGCTGAGGTGGAGCCTCAGGAATGGTACACTCAGGAGCCACCGCCATAGCACTTCGACATGGGACCGGATGGCTACTACGGTTGGTGATTACCAAGATAGGCCAAAAGCCTAAGCTTGGGGGAGTATGTATTTCCACCGACATTACATTCATGTTCACACATTTCATTCTCATTGTCGGTGTTCACACTTCTTCATTGTATTATCCATGCTAGATTTATTTTCTCGTTTTCTCTTTATTTATTTTTGAGAAAATTAAAAAATATTTCATGTTCTTTTTGGTTTTTCTTTTTAGTTCAGTTAGTTGTAGTATTTAAAAGAAAACCCAAAAAGATTTCTTGATTCCTATTTTGTCCGTTGGGAGCTCCCCCGTGTAAATAGTTTTCTCGTTTTTGTTTTCTTTCCTATTTTTTCCTTCTTTGAGAAGAATCAAAAACTCCAAAAATATTTTCGTGTGTTTCTCTTCATTTATTTTCTAGTTTTTTAAGTTGTACCAAGGAGAACACCGTGATGAAAATATTGAGTGGCTCTCATCTGCATTATTATCGATCTAACAAGAGGCCCAAATTATTTTGTCTTCTCCTTATTAAGTTGTTTGCAGATTCCATCTTAGTCCATGGCACCCTTGCACTATTATTATTATTATTATTATTATTATTATTATTATTATTATTATTATTATTATTTGGTCGTGCAAGTGAAAGGAATAATGACGATATTCGGTGGAATGGTCGTGGTAGAGAGAAACGGGTATGAATTCAACTTATTTTTGTTTTAGTTAATATGTTTAACCTAGTATCCATGCTTCAGCCTATTATGATCAAACATGTTTGCAATGACAATTAGAGATTATAGTTTCTCATGCCATGCTTAAATATCTAGGAGTGAATAATGATTTATCTGGAAGGTCAACATAGCGTTAAAATGATTGTGATGTAGTATGTTGATACGGTATCCTCCTCTGAATGTTTCAAGTGGCTTGACTTGGCACATGTGCATGCATGTAGTTGAATCAAAACCAACATAGCCTCTATGATATTTATGTTCATGGCGTCCATATCCTACTCATGCTGATATCCAGTGTTTGGTATGCATAATGTTTGTTCATGACCATTGTTGCTCTCTAGTTGGCCGCTTACCAACCTACTTGCTAGCCTTCACCTGTACTAAGCGGAAATACTGCTTGTGCATCAAATTCAAAAATCCTAGTTATTCTAGATGAGTCCACCATACCTACCTATATGCGGTATTACCCTGCCATCCTAAGTAAATTTGCATGTGCCACCTCTAAAAACTTCAAATAAATATCTTTTTTGTGTGCCTGGAATGTTCATAGAGTAACAGGAGGTAGTCAGTATCTTCCATGCGAAGTGGGTTATTCTCATGACGAGTGTTTATTCACTTCTCCTTGCACGAGAGGGGCGATAAAAAAGGATTCCCGGTTCCAACTTCAAAAGGAAAAGAGCTTACAAATAATCAAACAAAAACTCCTATGGAGTAATAACCTTTACATTTTCGCTTGGGAACTACTACTAATGTGTTTAGCATGGAAGATATTGATAACTGATTATTGAGAAGTAAATATGAAGGGTGCACCTCTCAAAATTATATTTATCTCTGTTTTAAAACATTGAGCTCTGTCACCTCTACACATCACTGCTTCCCTCTGCGAAGGTCTATCTATTTACTTTTATGTTGAGTCATCACCTTCTCTAATAAGAGCCAGATTTGAGAGCACTGTTGTCATCCTCATGGATTGTGGGTAGTGAATATTGGGTGTTAGCATGACTGGATCTTTTCTACCATGAATTACAATGTTTAGTCGCTGCTTGAACTTTGAAGGTGCTCTGCATTTATGTTTTGCGGTCTTAGAAAGGGCTAGCGAGATACCAATATTGTCATGTTATATCATGATTATTTTGACAAAACTTTGACATTTGATATATCTTATTATTGCTCTCTAGTTGTTTATGTTATTGATATGAGTTAATATAATTTCCAAGAGTTATTGTTGACATGGTTGGTCATGATCTTTGCTGAAAACCTGGTGATACGTCTCCATCGTATCTACTTTTCCTAACGCTTTTCCTCTTGTTTTGGACTCTAATTTGCATGATTTGAATGAAACTAACCCGGACTGACGCTGTTTTCAGCAGAACTACCATGGTGTTGTTTTTGTGCAGATATAAAAGTACTCGGATTGGAACGAAACTTTGCGAGGATTTTATATGGATAAAGAAAAATTCTGGAGCCAAGAACCACCGGAGGGGGGCACATGGGTGGGCACAAACCACCGGGGCGCACCCCCTCTCCTGGCGCACCCAGGTGGGTTGTTCCCACATGGTGTCCCCGCAGACCCTAACTTCGACTCCATAAATTCCTATTTTCGGAGGAAAAAATTAGGGAGGAAGAATTATCTCGTTTCGTGATACGGAGCCGCCGTCAGCTCCTGTTCTTCGTCGGGAGGCCAGATCTTGAGCCCGTTTGGGGCTCCGGAGAGGGGAATCTTCGGTCTTCATCATCACCAACCCTCCTCCATCGTCGATTACATGCCGCTCTCCACCGGGAGTGAGTAATTCCTTCATAGGCTCGCTGGTCGGTGAGGAGTTGGATGAGATTCATCATGTAATCGAGTTAGTTTTGTTAGGGCCTGATCCCTAGTATCCACTATGTTCTAAGATTGATGTTGTTATGACTTTGTTATGCTTAATGCTTGACACTTTGGGCCCAGGTGCCATGATTCCATATCTGAAACGTTTAAGTTATCACCATTATATCTATGTTCTATATCCGATCTTGCAAGTCATAGTCACCTATTACGTGTTATGATCCGTAAACCCTGTAGTGACAATATGCGGGATACTTTCCGGTGATGACCGTAATTTGAGGAATTCATGTATTCACTATGTGCTAATGCTTTGTTCCGGTACTCTATTAAAAGGAGGCCTTAATATCCCTTAGTTTCCTTATGGACCCCGCTGCCACGGGAGGGTAGGAAAAAGATGTCATATAAGTTCTTTCCATAGGCATTTATGACTATTTATGGAATGCATGCCTACATTATATTTATGAACTGGTGCTAGTGTTGTATCGCCCTAGGTTGTAACTGTCACATGATGAATATCATCCAACAAATTGTCAATCCAATGTCTACAGTTTTCCTACATATTTATCTTGCTAAGTTACTATTGTTGTTGTTGTTACCATTGCTACTTCGACAAAACTATTAATATCACTGCAACTGTCACTATTGCTGCTGCCACTACCATCAAGCTATCATATTACTGTGCTACCAATCACTTTGTTGCAGATAAATAATCTCCTGGTGCGATTGAATTGACAACTCGGTTGCTAATACTTGCAAATATTCTTTGGCTCCCCTTGTGTTGAATCTATAAATTTGTGTTGAATAATCTACCCACGAAAACTATTGCGATCCCTCTATAATTGTGGGTTATCAAGACATTTTTCTGGCGCCATTGCCTGGGAGCATAGCTATATTTGTTGAGTCACTTGGGATTATTATCTATCTATCACTATGAAGAATCTGAAGGATGATCGAACTAAGATCTTTCCCTCAACTATGAGGGGAGGTAAGGAATTGACATCACACTCTGCACTTGATTCTCCCTCAGTTATAAGTAAGCTTGCTACACCACACTCTACAATTAATCCTGATATGTCGCAAGTAATTGATGATGCTACTTCTGCTATGAATGGTGATTATGATGATGCTAGTACCTTACTTGATAAGATTGTGCCACTGTGTGAATTGCTTGATGAACAACTTGCTAGACTTAATGATATTGATAATGCTACTATTGATGAGACTGTTGAAACTAATGAAGTGCTTGACACTTAAAACTTTGAAAAACCTATTAGATCTAGCCATCCTAGATATGAATTGCCAAAAGCACCGTAAGATTATGTTACGGATGAGGAGACAGCTAGAGACTTTCTTGCTTGCAATGATAGAGATGACCTTAAGAAATTATTATGCAAACTGAAAGAGAAATCTTTGAAAGCTAGAATGAAATATGATCCTAAGTTTGCTACCTCACCTATATTTGTTAATGATAGGGTTTATGAGTTCTCTGTCGACCCAGAGTTAATTACTTTGATAGAGTCTGATCCCTTCCATGGCTATGAAACTAAAACTGTAGTGGCACATCTTACTAAGTTGAATGATATAGGCACCCTATTTTCTCATGATGAGAAAATTTGCTACTATTATATTTTTCTATTTTGTGAAAGCACATGACCATTAATAGTGGAAGAAAGATTAAGAACATTGCAAAAATTCACATACAGACTAGCCTTCATCTCTTTGATTATTTTATTTTGGTAAAAGCACATGAGGGTAGTGGATTCAACATCCTTTTCCTTAGGATGCCCAAATATAGTTTTCATCTTTTCATAAGTATCAATAGCATCCCCTTCAAGGAAACCATTTTCAAATACACAATCCAAAACTTGTTTAAACGAAGAAGTCAAACCAGCATAAAAACTTTTCAGGTAGATCTCTATCTGGTATTGGGGCACATAACTTTCAAAGATTCATCAAGCAAATAACGAAAAATTCCGGGATCATCTTCATCAAAATTGCTAGAATTTTGTTTACCAATCCCGGTTAGCCTTTCCAAAGCATCATTGTTTATGAGCTTAGAGAGGACAGAGGGGCTATCCAAATCACCGAGACTTGGGAGAAAACCCATAGTTTTCTTAAGATCTGCCATGGTGACAAAGGCTTCAATAGATCCGGCAAGAAAACGGCGAACGAAAAAGATGGCAAATAAAAACAGCAAATGTTTATGAATTGGGGGAGATGAAAACGAGAGGCAAATGGCAAATAATGTAAATTGTGAGGAGATGAGATTTGTGATTAGGAACCTGGTTATGTTGAAGATCCTCCCCGGCAACGGCGCCAGAAATTCCTTTTGATGTCGCTTAAAGCTACATCGGTTTTTCCCCAAAGAGGAAGGGATGATGCAGCACAGCGGCGGTAGATATTTTCCTCAGATGTGAAACCAAGGTTATCGAACTAGTAGGAGAACCAAGCAACACAATGTAAACATCACCTGCACACAAATAACAACGCCTCGCAACCCGACGTGTTAAAGGGGTTGTCAATCCCTTTCTGGTAACGAGCGTGAGAGAGATATAAATATTGGTAGATTGGTTGATAAATAAAATAAATTGCAGCAAGGTATTTTTGGTTTTTTTAATAGATCTGAAAATAATCACAAACGCAAATATATGATGAAGAAGACCCGGGGCCGTAGGTTTCTCTAGTGGCTTCTCTCGAGAAAATAGCAAACGATGGGTGAACAATTACTGTTGGGAAATTGATAGAACTTAAAATAATCATGACAATATCCAGGCAATGATCATTACATAGGCTTCACGTCCAAGATTAGTAGACCGACTCATGCCCGCATCTACTACTATTACTCCTCACATCGACCGCTATCCGGCATGCATCTAGTGTATTAGGTTCATGGAAAAACGGGGTAATGCATTAAGAAGGATGACATGATGTAGACAAGATCTGTTTATCTATGGCGTTAGATATGGATTTCGTCGTTTTATCCTTAGTGGCAACGATACATACGTGTCGGTTCCCCTTCTGTCACTGGGATCAAGCACCGTAAGATCGAAACCACTACCAGGCACCTCTTCCCATTGAAAGATAAATAGATCAAGTTGGCCAAACAATACCCAATATCGGAGAAGAAATACGAGGCTATAAGAAATCATGCATATAAGAGATCAAAGAAACTCAAATAACTTTCATGGATATAAAAAGATAGATCTGATCATAAACTCAAAGTTCATCGGATCCCAACAAACACACCGCAAAAAGTGTTACATCATATGGATCTCCAAGAGACCATTGTATTGATAATCAAAAGAGAGAGAGGAAGCCATCTAGCTACTAACTCATCGGAGAGGCACCAATGGAAGTGGTGAACCCCTCCGTGATGGTGTCTAGATTGGATCTGGTGTTTCTGGACTCTGTGGTGGCTGGATGATTTTTTTTGTCGACTCCCCTAAGGTTTCTGGAATATTGGGGTATTTATAGAGCAAAGAGGCGGTTCGGGGGGCACCCGAGGTGGGCACAACCCACCAGGGCGCGCTTGTGCCTCCTAGCGCGCCCTATTGGGTTGTCCCCTCCTCGGGACTCCCCCCAGGTGCCACCAGGGCCCATAGTGTTCCTTCGGGCCAAGAAAAAATCTCCAAAAAAATTGCGGTGTTTGAGCTCCGTTTGATATTTATTTCTTGCGATGTAAAAAACATGCAGAAAACAACAACTGGCACTTGGCACTATGTCAATAGGTTAGTAACAAAAATTGATATAAAATGATTATAAAACATCCAAGATTGATAATATAACAGCATGGAACAATCAAAAATTATAGATACGTTGGAGACATATTAGCATCCCCAAGCTTAACTCTTGCTCGTCCTCGAGTAGGTAAGTGATAAAAATAGAATTTTTCATGTGGAGTGTTGTTTATCAAGTCATATCATATTATTTTCTTTATAGCATGGGCATTTGGACTTTTATATGGTTCAGAGCAATAGTCTAGTTTTGACATAATAATGTAGATACTCAAGCATATCAACAAGCAACCATGTCTTTCAAAATATCAATGCTAAAATAAGTTATCCCTAGCCCATCATGCTCTATCATTGATCCATTCATGAAACACATTCGCATATTAGTTACATCCAATGCTCAAGTACGATCATAGTGTTTCCTAGTTGGTGCTTGTAAGAGAAGATGGAGACTCAAATTCAAAAATAAAAATTGCATAAGTAAAAGAAAGGCCCTTCTCAGTCTCTCAGAGGGAAGTAGGGATTTGTAAAGGTGCCAGAGCTCAAAGCTGAAATTAAGAGATAATTTTTTTGGGGAGGTATACTTTTCCCACCAACGAGAATGACTTGAGGTTCCCAACACTTTCCATGCTAGATATATCACAGGCGGTTCCCAAACAGAAAATAAACTTTATTCCTTTTCCACCAAACTTTCACAAGCCATGGCTAGCCGAATCCACGGTTGCCTTCCATACCAACACTTTGCAAGGAATTTATTATTTGACAACATAAAGTATAAAAAATTCATTTCGAGATTGGGCATCCCTAATACCTTTGTTGTACTCTCGTGCAATGACAAGTGAATAAACACTCATCGTGAGAATAACACATCCAGCATGGAAAATATTGGCCACCCGTCACTGCCTCGCGAGCGGTACGGGCACACAAAAAGGGAAATTTATTTTGAAAGTTGGAGATGGCACATAAAAATTTGCTTAGAACGGCAAGGAAATACCGCATATAGGTAGGTATGGTGGACTCATGTGGCAAAACTGGGATAATGGATTTTGGATGCACAAGTAGAGATCATACTTAGTGCAAAATGAAGGCTAGCAAAAGACTGGGAAGCGACCAACCATGAAACAAATAATCTCATAAGCGAACATTGAGCATAAATAACACTGAATAATGCACCACAAGTAGGATATAATTTCATTGCATAATTAGTGACTTTCATGCTTGCATAGGGAATCACAAACTTTGACACTAATATTCTTACTAGAGCACAATTACTCATCAACAGAACTTACATATCACATCATCATGTCTCAAAATATTAAAAGGAATCACTTTTATTTTGTCCAATGATCTTCATGAAAGTTTTTATTATATACTTCTTGGATATCTATCACTTTGGAACTAATTGTCATGTGTTGCTTTTGATAAGCTCAAACAAATATAAGTGAAGATCATGAGCATAATTTTTCTTTCTTTCTTTCTCTCAAAATAATATAAGTGAAGCAAGAGAGAATTTCTTTAAAATTGTACTAACTCTCAAATAAATCTAAGTGAAGCAAGAGAGTATTTCTTCAAAAATACTAAGAACACCATGTTCAAAAATATATAAGTGAAGAACTAGAGCAAGTCCTAACTCATAAATATTTTAGTGAAGCATAGAGACCTATTCTAGCAAGTCATGGCATAATGTTGGCTCTCTCAAAATAGGTGTGTGCATCAAGGATTGATGAATTAAAAAGCAAAATAAAACAAGCAAAGACTCATATCATACAAGACGCTCCAAGCAAAACACATATCATGTGACGAATAAAAATATAGTTTCGAGTGAAATACTGATATGTGGCACCCCGATCCGCATGGAGCAGGGGGCCTTTGCATGTCAGCCCAGGATAAAACCTGACGCACGACAAGTCCATGATACAGCATTTCCAGGTACAATAATATTCATCAAATACATGTGTATATGATTACATCATTGATGAATACAATTATTTGGCATAGCCCTAAGGCTATTTAAATGGCGGCGAAAGTCTTGGTTTGGCAGCATAACAACTCTGTCTGGGCTCCACAACTCACAGGACTAGCAAGGTTACGGCCTAGCATGACGAACCAAGCGAACCATTCGAGTATGACCTACAAAACTGGCATGACACGCCAGGTCAGTACATTGAATGTACTTGCAAGACAACCAAATACATAGCATCCAAACAAGCAGAAGACAAAGCAGGAACCAAGCGCATGCAACAAACTATCTCATATCAATTACTAACATGGCATGGTATAGATCAACTAGCATAAATAGTATCATAGAATCTACTAACATGGCAATGACATGGCATATCAAAACATGTTCCTAACATGGCAATAGCAAAAAATATCAGATCCATCATGGCATCACTTAGCATATCAAACAAAGCATGGCATGGCATCATGAAACGGTGCTGAAAATAAACTACTGAACATATCCAATGCAGACATACACGTTAACTTTATGCAACCATCTCTTGTTCTATCATGGTTCTTTAAATGCAACATATTAATCATGCAATGCAACCAAACTTGTGCACCGAGTCCCTCGGACTCTCTTACCAATGGGTTGCCTTGCAACCGAACAGTGATCACTCACATATCACAAACGGACCACACTTGGTTCAACACTCACCGAGACCTTGTCTCGTGATCATATCAAAACATCGATGTGACTTCTCACGACTATCTCATAGTCCAAGTCACCACATTCTTGTTACCATATTAATTAACTTAATTATTTCAGGTTTATCCTCCACTTCAACCAAGACCCGACAGTGTGACCTAGTATGAACTGTGTTGCTATCGATAGACTTTATAAGCACTCTACAGAGGTAGCGCACTGTACCCACACCACGGAACCCATGGCCTCGTCATCCCATTCGGGTGGACCAATGGCATTCCGATGAAACCGGCCTACTGTCATGACACTCTCCCAGCCACTCCGACTCACTCCTCACTGGGCTAGTCCTGGGTGGCCCCATGTCTACCAAAGACACTAACGACCACCGTTGTGGCCAAACATAAACGGTCCCAAACGGGGACCCGGTACCATAACAACAACAATGGGCTCACAAGTCTTATGTCCGCCTACCTGATCAAGGTAGCACGCGCCCATAACCTTCCCTCGTTGGAGGCACCGGCGAGAGGCATGGCAATAGATCGCATTAAGGCCTCCCCACAAAGGCAAATGTGGCTGCACTGAAGAAGTTCGATTTGGTGACACTATGACTCGATCCCATCGATGATGGAGGAGGTTTGTTATTATTAAGTCATTTTATTAACTTCTCCATCATCATGAGAATATTTAACATGAATGCAACAACGAGCATGCAGTATACAAATGCATGGACAAAATATCAAACTTCTCAAGTGCACAACTAAAGCATAAAGAACATGACAATACCAAGTACTAGCATATCAATGGTGCATTAAAATCATCATAGCTTTTATAACGATGTCATGAAAATCAAGTAGAGTAGTGACATGGCATTATTAATAACAACATTCTAACTAGCATGGCAAAAGATGTCACGAAAACACAAGCATGCATGATAGGCATAATAAAATGACTGCAAACGAAAACGATAAGAAATAACTGCAACTACACACACAAGGTGCAAGCAAAGTCAACATGCAAGTTCGGGGCTCACGATAAGAGGTTGGCTTGCCTGGGGTCGACAAATACTCCAGGAAGAAGTGGGAAACGATCGCGGAAAAATTTGCTAGAAACAGTTCTCTCTCGGAGGAGGCTGTTTACGGGCAAGGGAAAAATGGACATTTTCACTGTGTAAGAACATAATGAAAATTATACCAACTAGAAGATTTTGACGATACGAAGACGTGAGCGTTGGAATCACCTCGATCGGAGTTACGGTTGTCGAGATACGAAAGATTGAAGTTTAGGGACCTATTGGTGAAAAAAATAGCAAACATGCCCCTGGAGGAAAACTGAATGCGCCTTTGGGCTGAATACGTTTTCTGCAACGACAAATGTATTTTGAGCTGAAGCACAAAGGTAATACGCTTTTCTGAGAGGAAAGCGTATTCTGACCTGAAGAAGAGAGGAAAGGCGTTTTTGAGAAGGGAAAGCGTACTCTAGTGAGTACGTCTCCACTAATCTGACGTGGCGGAGCGGGGTTGGCCTCGAGTGGCTGCCGGGTGGGGTCCGCGGGGAGGGGGGCCACTGGCAGTCTCCTTCTTCCTCCTCCTGTTCGCCCACGATGCAGAGATGAAGCCGGCGGCCCGACGCGGATTCTCGGCGACTCCGGCCACTGCACGAGATGGCCGACCTACCCAGATGCTCGGGAGGGAGAGGCGCATCTCGTGGTGGTGTTAGCTGCCGTCGAGGACCACGAGGGAGGGAGCAGCAAATCCCACGGCGGAGAGGGGCTTCGGCCGCCGGCGAACCAGGTGCTCCGGTGGGGGATAGGAAGGGCCGAGGCCACGGGAAGGTTTTACTGACTCCGGGGGCTACGTTGGTGGTAGAAGAACGGCGAGGGGAGGCGCGGCATCGCCGGACTCGAGGTGGACAGAGATGGCGGCCACGACGATGGTGGAGGTCAGGGAGGAGCTCTGGAGGTGAGGGAAGGACTTGGGGAGGCGTTGAGGATTGCGAGGGGTTCGGGGCACTATTTATAGCCACGGGGAGAGCTCGGGGAGGAGGGTAGGAGGTGGCACGCGGCGGGCGACGTGTCCACGCGTCGGTGACGGTGCAGTGTCAGCAGGCGCGGCCAACGCTCAAGGGAAGCAGCGGGAAGGCGACGAGGAGGAAGCAGACGCGGCATAGAGGCTCACGGAGACGAGCAACGCTCGCGGACGAGAGGGAGAAGAGGACAGAAGCGAGGGAGGCGACGACGGCCGCTGGAGCGCACTGTGCGGCCATTGGAACGACTCACCGGAGAACAAAACAGAGGCGGTAGGAGGGCCAGGGGAAGAGGACGCCGAGGGGGCACTGTTGGACATTAATGGCGAGGCCAGAGCCGGTCGGAGCAACGCTGCCGACGAGAACAGTGGCTAGACCACTGTTTTGGCTGGCTGGCCTCGTGGTCACCATGGACAAGGCCCGCTCTGGTTCTGAACTCCAGGCCAAACCATGTATACAACATAGTCCTACGAAATTTGAGTGTTACTACGGTAAAGAAACAGGCAGATACCAAGGGAGGTGAGTAAACTAAGCTTCACAAGGTTGTTGTAGCAAACTTGGCCACACTCTGGAGATAAAACCAGAGAGGTTAAAAGTTAAAATTGATGTCCGGTAGGCTTAGGGTAGCAAGGACTACGGTCCTGGGAATTATGAAGTCATTAGGACAATGATGAAGAAACTTGGGGTGGACAGAGTTGCAGTACAAATGCCAAATCTGGTCCAGAAGTCAAATGATGAAGAAGCACTCACTAGGGGTGATGGATTGGGCTAAAACTTTGCAAAGCTTCCTGATTTGATCATATGTAGATGCTGCAAAAATATCATACCAATTGGACTTGCCAAATTGGTACTTGTTTCACAAGCATTACTTCTGACCAAAAACTTAGGAAAAATCTATGAAAATATTGGCTACATGAAATGAGCCAAAATCTTGGGGAGGTGAGTCATATGGATAGGAGAAGGCTTAGGAATATTTTTAGCTATAATGGAGAAAGATAAAATTTACTTGCTTCACAAACTGAAAATTTGGTCAGAAAACAAGAATTGCTCCTGTGCTCACATAGCTCAATAAAATGAGCTAAATTTAGGTGGAGGCTAATGATTTGGAATACTTGAGAGGATGGAAAAGTTTCATCCCATTTGTAAACCCTATGAAGGTACTTCCTTCACAAAGTTGCATTTTGGTCTAAAACTTTGAAAAATAGCACAGGGAGCTAGGATGAATGGATTGGGATCATCTTTGGTATTCATGGGTGATTTATCAATATTAATCACCCTGCCAAATTGCAGCTCAACAGGAAATAGGAATAAGGCACTTCCTTTGCAAAATTTCAGAGAAGGCAGAAACTTGCATTGGATCATGTGCCAAATTTTTGAACCGTGGAACATGAGCTAGTGATGGAACTAGTGATTATATATCAAGGACAAGCTCCACAAATTATTTGGGAATTTTCTCTACCATAAAAATGGTAGTTCCTTTGGAAAATGACAGAAATGCAATATTGGCTTAAAATAGGAAAAGACATTTTTTTCTTAATTAATTATGGCCAATATATTTGCCAGAGCTTGGATTAGGCATAAGTATCAACTCCACCAATTCTCATGAATTTAGGAGATGACTAGCTATGCCTTTCGATTCTATTCCTCAGAAAGGCAAGAAAAGGAATAAATCATAATTTAAAAATATTGCATGGGACTTAGCAATATTTTTGCACATTCAAGGATTAGGAGGATAGAAGGGTCTCCTGGAATAGATGGAATTATCAGCAGATCAAGGAAAATGATGGCTCATTTGTAATCACAAAGGCCACATATAAATTCCAAAATTTTGGAATTAGGGTTTGAGAGGATTTGAGGTGATGCAAATGAGGTCTTGTGTGCTGACAAAGTCATGAGCAAGGTTTTGAAGGTTTGGAAATGTCAAGAATTCTCAGAGTCATCCAGCAAACTCATGAGAAAATTTGAAAAATGATTGCTAGGAAGAAATAACAGCACAAAATTGATAATCCAATTTTGGGGCTGTTACACGATAGTTGTTGGAAGAAAGCGGGGATGCCACTCGGGGGCATCCCCAAGCTTAGTAGGTTGCTCATTTTTGGATTAATAGCTTGGGATGCCGGGGCATACCCAAGCTTAGGCTCTTACATCCTTCCTTCATCCATCGTAGGATAACCCAAAACTTGAAAACTTCAATCACATAAAACTTCAACAAAACCTTCGTGAGATCCGTTAGTGTAAGAGAGCAAACCACTAATGTAAGTATTGTATCAAACAAATTCATATTTTGTTTTTGTATTACATCTATTGTATTCCAACTTTTCTATGGCAAAAACTCATCAAAGAAAACCATAGAGCCATCAAAATAAGCACACAACACAAAGAAAACAGAATAGTCTGTAGTAATCTGGAAGTCTCGAAAACTTCTGGACCTCTAAAAAACTTGAAAAAATAGGGCTACGTGAGAAATTTGTATATTAATCTTCTGCAGAAAGAATCAACTAAAAAGTACTTTTCTGTTAAAAATGACATTTTTTCTCATGAGCGCAAAGTTTCTATCTTTTTCAGCAAGATCAAACAACTATCACCCAAGAAGATGCTATCGGTTCTACTTGGAACAAACACTAATTAAAACATAAAAACACAATCATACCAATAGCATAATTGTGTAAAAACTCAAGAACAGTAAGCAAAAAGCAAAAATAAGTTTTATTCATTGGGTTGCCTCCCAACAAGCGCTATTGTTTTACGCCCTTAGCTAAGCATAAGGCAAAGATCTAAGTTTTGTCATCCATCCCCTTTTTGAAAGCAAAGAGAAAATTTCTGATCAATGGCGTTTGTTTTTCTATTTTGTGAAAGCACATGACCATTAATAGTGGAAGAAGGATTAAGAACATTGCGAAAATTCACATCCAAACTAGCCTTCATCTCTTTGATTATTTCATTTTGGTAAAAGCACATGAGGGTAGTGGATTCAACATCCTTTTCCTTAGGATGACCAAATATAGATTTCATCTTTTCATAAGTATCAATGGCATCCCCTTCAAGGAAACCATTTTGAAATATAGAATCCAAAACTTGTTTAAACAAAGAAGGCAAACCAGCATAAAAAAATTTAGGTAGATCTCTATCTGGTATTGGGGCGCATAACTAGCTCGGATTCTCAACAACCTATCCCAAGCATCTTTCAAAGATTCATCAAGAAAAACGAATAATTTCGGGGTCATCTTCATCAAAATTGCTAGAATTTTCTTTAACAATCCGGTAAGCCTTTCCATAGCATCATTGTTTATGAGATTAGAGTGGACAGAGGGGCTATCCAAATCACTGAGACTTGGGAGAAAACCCTTAGCTTTATTAAGATCTGCCATGGTGACAAAGGTTTCAAATAGATCCGGCAAGAAAATGGCGAACGAAAAAGATGGCGAATAAAAACTGCAAATGTTTGTGAAGTCGGGGAGATGAAAACGAGAGGCAAATGGAAAATAATGTAAATTGCGAGGAGATGAGATTTGTGATCAGGAACCTAGTTATGTTGAAGATCCTCCCTGGCAACGGCGCCAGAAATTCCTTTTAATGTCGCTTAAAGCTACATCGATTTTTCCCCAAAGAGAAAGGGATGATGCAGCACAACGGCGGTAGGTATTTTCCTCAGATGTGAAACCAAGGTTATCGAACTAGTAGGAGAACCAAGCAACACAATGTAAACAGCACCTGCACACAAATAACAACGCCTCGCAACCCGACGTGTTAAAGGGGTTGTGAATCCCTTTCGGGTAACGAACGTGAGAGAGATATAAATATTGGTAGATTGGTTGATAAATAAGATAAATTGCAGCAAGGTATTTTTGGGTTTTTGTTTTAATAGATCTGAAAATATCGTTCATAATGCATTACTCCGTGTTTTAATAGATGACGTAATGCATTAAGAACGATGACATGATGTAGACAAGATCCGTTTATCTATGGCGTTAGATATGGATCTCGTTGTTTTATCCTTAGTGGCAACGATACATACGTGTCGGTTCCCCTTCTCTCACTGGGATCAAGCACCATAAGATCGAACCCACTACCAGGCACCTCTTCCCATTGCAAGATAAATAGATCAAGTTGGCCAAACAAAACCCAATATCGGAGAAGAAATACGAGGCTATAAGCAATCATGCATATAAGAGATCAAAGAAAATCAAAGAACTTTCATGGATATAAAAAGATAGATCTGGTCATAAACTCAAAGTTGATCGAATCCCAACAAACACACCGCAAAAAGAGTTACATCATATGGATCTCCAAGAGACCATTGTATTGATAATCAAAAGAGAGAGAGAGGAAGCCTTCTAGCTACTAACTACGAACCCGAAGGTCTACAAGGAACTACTCACGCATCAACAGAGAGGCACCAATGGAAGTGGTGAACCCCTCCGTGATGGTGTCTAGATTGGATCTGGTGTTTCTTCACTCTGTGGTGGCTGGGTGAATATTTTGTCGACTCCCCTAGGGTTTCTGGAATATTGGGGTATTTATAGAGCAAAGAGGTGGTCCGGGGGGCACCCGAGGTGGGCACAACCCACCAGGGTGCGCCTGGGCCTCCTGGCGCACCCTGGTGGGTTGTCCCCTCCTTGGGACTCCCCCCAGGTGCCACCAGGGCCCATAGTGTTCCTTCTGGCCCAAAAAAAATCTCCAAAAAGTTTCACGGTGGTTGGGCTCCGTTTGATATTGATTTCCTGTGATGTAAAAAACATGCAGAAAACAACAATTGGCACTTGGCACTATGTCAATAGGTTAGTACCAAAAAATGATATAAAATGACTATAAAATGATTATAAAACATCCAAGATTGATAATATAACAGCATGGAACAATCAAAAATTATAGATACGTTGGACACGTATCATTGTGCATGTTGTGTTTTTCAGGGAAAGAACTATTGAACAAGCTGGAGAATTATTGAATAACATATTGAAAAATTATGATGATTGGATCCTTCCCGAACCAGCACCTCAACCAACTCCGAAGATGAGGGTAATCTTATATCTTAGTCCCGAAGATATGCAGGAGGAAAAGAAAAGTATGATGGAAAAGGGTATTAAAGTCAAGGATGTTAAGAATTTACCACCTATTGAAGAAATACATGGACTTAACATACCACCACCCAAGGTGGTTGAGGTAAATTCTTTGTTAAAATTTGATGAAGGTTATATCCCTTACAATAAGCATCCTAGTCAATGCCTTGATGATTTGGATAATTATATTGTGAAACAAGATCGCTTCAATGCCAATGTCATGAAACAGTTGAAATACAACTCTGATATGATACCTCGTTTGGGTGACTTGTCATTTAGAACCTCTAATGATGTTAAGGGTGTAAGAAAATGTGCTTCTATGGTTCAAAACCACTTAGAACAAGTTGCTAAATCACAAAAAGAACTACTCAATGAAATGAATAATAATATAAATGACTTTGCTGTTAGAGTAGCAACTAGAGGGGGTAAAATGACTCGTGAACCACTTTATCCTGAAGGACATCCTAAGAGAGTTGAACAAGATTCACAAAGACTTAACATTGATGCACCTAGTCCTTCTAGAAAGAAAAAGAAAAGGAAAAATAATAGGACTTTGCACACCTCTAGTGAACCCAAAAAACCTCCTGAAATTAGCAATGATGTTTCTATCTTTGATGTCGAAACTCAATCTGGTAATGAACATTCATCTAGTGAAAATGAAAAAGATAATGATGTTGTTCATAAAGACACTCAACCAGACAATAATAAACAACCAGATAATGATGTTGAGATAGAACCTGCTGTTGATCTTGATAACCCACATCCTAAAAATAAAAGATATGATAAAAGAGACTTTGTTCCTAGGAAACATGGAAAGGAAACAGGACCATGGGTACAAAAACCCATGCCTTTTCCACCTAAACCAACTAAGAAGAAAGATGATGAAGAATTTGAACGTTTTGCTGAAATGCTTAGACCAGTCTTTTTGTGTAACCGCTTGACGGATATCTTAAAAATGGCCCCTTATGCAAAGTATATGAAAGACATCATCACTGATAAAAAGAAAAATTCTAGAAGCTTAAATCTCCATCATGCTTGCTAATTACTCTTTTAAAGATGGAGTACCTAATAAACTTGTAGATCCGGGAATACCAACTATACCTTGCTCCATAAAAACAAACTATGTGAAAACTGCTTTGTGTGACTTGGGAGCTGGTGTTACTGTCATGCCTTTTTCTTTATATAAAAGACTTGATTTGAATAAGCTCACTCCTACTCAAGTATCTTTGCAAAGGGATGACAAATCAACTGTTATACATATCGGTATTTGTGAGGATGTGCCCGTTGTTGTTGCCAATGTTACTATTTAACTAACTCTGGTATACTTGAGATGCCCGAGGACGACAATATGTCTATTATTCTTGCTAGACCCTTTTTAAACACTGCAGGGGCTGTTATTGATTGCAATAAAAGCAAGGTCACGTTTCATATCAATGGTAATGAGCACACGGTGCATTTTCCGAAGAAACAGTTCCAACTAAATGGTATTAATATTCTTGAAAATTCTCCAGCACTAGCTATTGGGAGTTTCCACATCCCTCGACCTACTACCAAGAAGAAATATGAAATACTTACTGTTGGGGATGTGCATATCCCCGTTGAGGTAACTTAGTGTT
Source organism: Secale cereale (assembly GCA_902687465.1). Taxonomy (NCBI): domain Eukaryota; kingdom Viridiplantae; phylum Streptophyta; class Magnoliopsida; order Poales; family Poaceae; genus Secale; species Secale cereale. The sequence continues at coordinate 424,567,814 of LR738709.1, forward strand.
TTGCGAAAATTCTTCAGTCGCATGCTAATTGGAAGTGGTTGTTAATAAGACTTGATCAACCTTATTAATTAATCATTTTCGAGGGTTCTGAAGTTGAGGAATATAGTGAGCACAAATTTATGTCCCTGCCATTTATTTTCTGTTTTTCTTCGTCTAATAAAAATAAAATGCCATCTTTTGCCTGTTTACTGTTTTTCATCAAATAAAAAATGACCCAAAAATAAAAGTGTTCATAATGTCCTAAAAATTTCATATGATTTTTTTCTGATTATTTTAGAATTTTTAGTGCAAATAACATCATAGGGGGGTGCACCAGGTGGGCACAACCCACCTGGGCACACCAGCAGTCTCAGGCGCGCCCTGGTGGGTTGTGGTCCCCACGTGGACCCCCTCACTTATCCCTTTATCCCACATCACCACCTACCTCCAGAAAAAAATCACCATTGCTTCCTCTTTCGTGTTCTTGCTCTCAAACCCGCGGATTTCGATCTCTTTGCTCGATGCTCCGTTCGAAACTGTTTTGGGGGATTGTTGCTTGGTATGTGACTCCTCCGTTGCTCCAATTAGTTTTTGCTTTAGTGGTTTATATTTTGAGTAATTAGCTACTCTTGGTGCTCCTGTAGATGGGCTTGCATGTTGAATTCTTAGAGTTCTAAGTAGTTTGAATGCTCAATATGGTCTCTCACTGTTATAGCGAGGTGCTATACAAATGGTTTTTAACCCCTTTCCGCGATGGCATTTGGAACCGTCGCCAAGTGAGTGCGGGCAATAGGGGGAGTCCTTCCCACACGACCCAGAAACCGTCGGGGATAGGGAGACAAGATGAATATACAGTACTCCTACTCGTTTGTGCTCGCATTGCCATCACACTCGGTATTCTGTGGTGCTACGTTTACGATGTGCGGCCCATCACAAAAGGTTCACTATTATAGAACGTGTATGACAAGCATACAATCACACACTTTCGCTTTTCCCAAACCGTATGCGATAACTAATTAAGAATATTAGCTAATCGTCATGCGTGTGTCGGATAGGATTATGAAATGTTGGGTCGTCGTAACATTGTCGTGCACGACAACTATCGCACACGCTATTCTGTGGTGCAATGTTTACGATGCATACTTCATCGGAAATAGTTCATGGTTGTGAATCGTGTATGATAAGGCAACTATCACAAACGTTTAGTTTGCCCGCACCGTTTGTGATATTGTTTGACAACGCACACGCTTTGCAAACAGCAACTGTGTGCATGCTTGCACACGTTTCCTCTCTATGAACCGTGTCGGATTATGGTGTATATCGCAAACGTTTGTGTTTTACCAACCGTGTGTGCCGTAATGACCTGGAGCGCATAATTTCACCGTAATTAGTTGCTGCTATTTCAAATTGTACCAGATTTGAATTTGAATTTGAATGTATGATATAGCTTTATTCATATCCATCAGGTTCAAACAACCTATGCATTATTCGATTCATAGGTACATATGTTCAAGAATTACACAAGAACCAAATAAAGAATGATGAACCACAGTTGTATACTTGTACTATTAAAGACGGTAAAGAAAGAGGTGAAATACATTCTGGTTGCTGAACAAGGTGAAGCGGAATGCCCATATTGTGCCCTCCTCCATGCAGAAGGCACGCACGACTCTAGTCCAACCCCTTGTGTTGGCCGACTGCCCATCCTTCACGGTCTTCATGAAAACATCTAGATAATCATCATGTTCTAGTATAAATACTTTAACCCTTGCATGTCCACCAATCATGTAGTTTGAGAGGTAATCTTGAATAAACTGCTTTGGGAACCACTGCAAAAGAAAAATATTCAGACATTGTCAATTTGTCATCCAACACAACTCATTATGGGCAATAAGAAGAAGGTTGCAGAGTTCTTAATTACCATCCTGCAGTTCGATGTTGTCTTGGATAAAGTGTAAACAAATAGTTTAATTGCCATATTTTGACCCATTTTACTAACAATCTTTATTAGCTTCCTCACTTGATCCTGGTTCATCGATATCTCATTTCCCCATACGCAGAAAGGGTCGAAGCGCGGATATTTACCAATGACATATGTACCTAAAAGCACCAAGTTAATATTAGAAGCTAAACAGCAATTGCACAATGATGTAGTACAAAACTCTTTTATAATATCTTGTAACATCCAATATACTCACATATTAGATGAATTAACATCTTATATTATGGGCCAGAAGGAATTTATTGCATTCTTACAAATTATCGGCTGATTAACTAATGTTGTATCCATGGGTTAGAGTTAGTTTGAGCTAGTTCGGGCTCAAATAGCCCTAAAGTATATCCAAAGATGAGGCCTACTTTGAGCTAGTTGCATCTAACCCATGCAAAAAAAACTATCTAACCCAAGAGGGGCCAATTGGAGCTAGTTCTCCTAGTGCATTTATTGTCAATCTAACCATGTCATCCAAACACCTCTTTGGATGGAGTTAGTTCAGGGTTAGTCGGGAGCTGGGAACTAACTCTAACCTCTAGCTAAGTTGAGTATCCAAACAGGGTTGTGTTGTTATTGTTGCTGCTGCTTCTCTTCTATGTACTAGTATGTATATACGTGCAACACACGTCTTAACAATATTGTCGCGATGATTCTAGTAAAGGAAAAAAGGTACTCCCTCTGTTTCTTTTTAGTCTGCATATAAGATTTGGTCAAAGTCAATCTTTCTTAACTTTGACTAAGTTTATAGAATAATATATCAAGATTCACAATATGGAATCAATATTGTTAGATGCATCATGAAATTAATTTTCATACCATACAGCTTTAGTATTGTAGATGTTGATATTTTTTCCTATAAAGTTGGTCAAACTTTACAAAGTTTGACTTTGACTAAATCTTATAAGCAGACTAAAAAGAAATGGAGGGAGTATGTAATACTTTTGCAATGAATTCAGAGCAAAAGAAATATCGTTGATGTACACATGCAGAAAGAAATATTTGTAATTGTTATGATACAACTCATGTGGTCTAGTGACATCTAAAAATTTCCAAAGAAAGGAAATAAAGATATATAGTACATGATGGACCCCATAAATGATTTACTTTTGTGTCTCCTCCCACCCCATAGTTGTACGTGGGTCTTAGTCGGACTCCCTGACACATGAAACAAAGGCAAGGAAAGCTAGAAGTGTGAGGCGATGGTTCCAGAACCCATTAGAAGCAGCTGCTGGTACTGTTCACTGCGAATCCTTCAAGTCTCGACTGTTAGATATAGGTGACCAACAGCTAGGATTGATGCTTTGCTATTCAAAACTCGTACACTATGTAGTAGTATAGAAGTATAGATATCTAGACATCAACAGAACATTAAGGTAACACTCTTCCTTGTTGCTATCTAGACTAGGATTGCATATTTAGACATTAAGTACAGTGCATGTTGCTATGTAGCCTTAGATATATTACATATGGACCTAGTTAACCTAATGATAAATGGGTTATAGGTATATTCAGTTAAAAGTCCGATTCGCCGATTAGTCCCTTATCAGCCCCCGGCCTATATGGTACCAGCTACCGATATCCTGAACAATGAGTATATATAAGCCATGGGATGAAACTAACCTCGATGAAAAACAGCAGTCGTTCCCAAAATTGTCCTATGTAGGTACATCGAGAGGCATGTTAAGCACAACATGCTAAACATCAACCAAAATTATCCATGGCAGACAAAATAATCTCCAAAAGATAGCTTCAGTGTGCAGGTTTAAGCACACTAGTAAAGCAAAACAAGTGGAAAGGGGTGCTAACTGCAACATGCCTAACACTTAATAACAAGCAAACATAGTCATTCAAACTGGTAGTGTGCCGGTCTAAGTACATTGGTTATTGTTAAATAAAAATGGAAATGTGTGTTAACTACAAGATGCAGCAACCAAATGTAGTCATTCATAGTGGTATTGTTGAAACCAGTACTGATGAAATTGAACTGCACAGTTCTTACTTGCACATATAGAACATCATGTTCTGAATAACTGGAATAAACAAGGCGTACTACGAACAACCAAAGATAGCATTTGAAACTGGACATATGCTAACTACAAACAACCAAACAATCAAAAAACTTTAAAAGAGGCATATGCTAGCTATAACAGGCTTAACAGCAAGCAAATATATGCATTCCTATTGGTACACTGCACAGTAAATAATTGCACATATAGCGCATCACATTGTGAACTGAAATAAATAAGGCATACTGCTGCTACTTCTCGAGCTTGCGTTGTATTCCATCGAAGAGGAAAGAGTGATGCAGCACAGTAGCGTAAGTATTTCCCTCGGTTTTTGCGAACCAAGGTATCAACCCAGTAGGAGACCACGCGCTACTCCCTCGTACCTACACAAACAAATAAGAACCTTGCAACCAACGCGATAAAGGGGTTGTCAATCCCTTCACGGCCACTTGCAAAAGTGAGATCTGATAGAGATGATAAGATAATATTTTTGGTATTTTTGTTATAGATTAAAAGTAAAGAAAGCAAAATAAAATAACAGCGACAGAAATTGGTAAGTTAACGCGAAACTAATATGATGGAAGATAGACCCGGGGGCCATAGGTTTCACTAGTGGCTTCTCTCATGAGAGCAGATTTCTACTGTGGATGAACGAATTACTGTCGAGCAATTGATAGAAAAGCACATAGTTATGAGAATATCTAGGCATGATCATTGTATATATGCATCACGTCCGTGACAAGTAGACCAAAACGATTTTGCATCTACTACTATTACTCCACACATCGACCGCTATCCAGCATGCATCTAGAGTATTAAGTTCATAAGAACAGAGTAACGCCTTAAGCAAGATGACATGATGTAGAGGGATAAACTCAAGCAATATGATATAAGCCCCATCTTTGTATCCTCGATGACAACAATACAATATGTGCCTTGCTGCCCCTACTGTCACTGGGAAAGGACGCCGCAAGATTGAACCCAAAGCCAAGCACTTCTCCCATTGCAAGAACTACCAATCTAGTAGGCCAAACCAAACCGATAATTCGAAGAGACTTGCAAGGATATTTAAATCATGCATAAAAGATTTCAGAAAAGAATCCAATATTGTTCATAGATAATCTTGATCATAAACCCACAATTCATCGGATCTCGACAAACACACCGCAAAAGGAATCACACCGCAAAGGGATAACGCCATTAGGGAAATGATGTGATGGATGATACGTCTCTGTTGTATCTACTTTTCTAAACTCATGTGCCCTTGTTTGGGACTCTACTTTGCATGATTTGAATGGAACTAACCCGGACTGGCGCTGTTTTCAGCAGAATTGCCTTGGTGTTATTTTTGTGCAGAAATAAAAGTTCTCGGAATGACCTGAAATTTCATGGAGATTATTTTCATAATATATATAAAATACTGGCGAAAAGATCCACCGGAGGGGGCCCACACCCTGGCCACAAGGGTGGAGGGCGCGCCCCTGTCCTTGTGGGCCCCTAGACCTCTACCAACCTCAACTCCAACTCCATATCATCTTGTTCGGGGAGAAAAAAATAAGAGAGAAGGATTCATCGCGTTTTATGATACGGAGCCACCGCCACCTCCTATTCTTCCTAGGGAGACCTGATCTAGAGTTCGTCCGGGGCTCCGAAGAGTGGAGATCGTCGTCGTCGTCATCATCAACCTTCCTCCATCACCAATTCCATGATGCTCACCATCGTGCGTGAGTAATTCATTCGTAGGCTTGCTAGATGGTGATGGGTTGGATGAGATTTATCATGTGATTGAATTAGTTTTGTTAGGGTTTGATCCCTAGTATCCATTGTGTTTTGAGATTGATGTTGCTATGACTTTGCTATGCTTCATGCTTGTCAGTAGGGCCCGAGTCCCATGATTTCAGATCTGAACCTATTATGCTTTCATAAATATATATGAGTTCTTGATCCTATCTTGCAAGTTGTAGACACCTACTATGTGTTATGATCCGCATACCCCAAGGTGACAATAATTGGGATTATTTCCGGTGATTGCCGTAGTTTAAGGAGTTCATGTATTCACTAAGTGCTAATGCTTTGGTCCGGTACTCTATTAAAAGGAGGCCTTAACATCCCTTAGCTTCCATTAGTACCCCGCTGCCACAGGAGGGTAGGACAAAAGATGTCATGCAAGTTCTTTTCCATAAGCATGTATGACTATCTACGGAATACATGCCTACATTATATGAATTGGAGCTAGTTCTGTGTCACCCTAGGTTATAACTGCTACATGATGAATATTATCGGACACCTATCATTGATGATCCATTGCCTATGAGTTCGTTCCATACTGATACTTGCTTCGTTACTTTCGTTACTGCTACGGTCACCATCACTACAAAACTGCTACTGTTACTTTTGCCACCGTTACCGTTACTTCCATACTACTTTGCTACTAAATATTTTGCTACAGATATTAAGTCTTTCAGGTGTGGTTGAATTGAGAACTCAGCTGCTAATACTTGAGAATATTCTTTGGCTCCCCTTGTGTCGAATCAATAAGTTTGGGTTGAATACTCTACCCTCAAAAACGGTTGCAATCCCCTATACTTGTGGGCTATCAATGGACAAGACCCAACTGTTAGCATAGCATATGATCGTTCAGTTTATTGCTATGGCTCTCTTAATGTCAAATACGTGTTTCTTCGATCATGAGATCATGCAACTCCGAGACTCCATAGGAATGCCTTGTGTGCCATCAAAGGTCACAACGTAGTTGGTGATCATAAAGGTGCTCTACACGTATCTCCGAAGGTGTCTGTTGAGTTGGCATGGATCGAGACTGGGATTTGTCACTCCGTATGATGGAGAGGTATCTCTGGGCCCTCTCGATAATACAGCATCACAAGAAGCTTGCAAGCAAAGTGACTAAGGAGTTGGTTACGGGATGATGTATTACGGAACAAGTAAAGAGACTTGTCAGTAACGAGATTGAACTAGGTATGGAGATACCGACTATCGAATCTCAGGAAAGTAACATACCAACGAACAAAGGGAACTACGTATGTTCTCATAAATGTTCGACCGATAAAGATATTCGTAGAATATGTAGGAACCAATATGGTCATCCAGGTCACACTATTGGTTATTGATCGAAGAAGCATCTCGGTCATGTCTACATCATTCTCGAACCCGTAGGGTCCACACGCTTAACATTCGTTGACGATATAGTATTATATGAGTTATGTATGTTGGTGACCAAATGTTGTTTGGAGTCCCGGATAAGATCGCGGATATGACGAAGAGCTTCGGAATAGTCCAGAGGTGAAGATTGATATATGGATAATAGTGTTTAGTCTCAGGAAGGGTTCTGGAATTCAACGGGAGGGGTTTCAGATGTTTCCTGAAATGTTCGGGTATGAGAACACTTTATTTGAGCCAAGGGGTAAATCCCACGAGGCTTTAGGAAGGTGCAAAAGGAGTTTTGCGGAGGACAGGGGGGCAGATGCCAGGGACCCTGGTGTCTGGTCCTGGAGTCCGAGAAGGACTCTTGCCTTGCATGCCAAACTGACTTTGAGGAGGCTCTTTCTCCAAGAAACGACCCCATGGATCAACATATAAATAGAGAGGCATGGCTAGCACCTAGAACACATCAAGATTCACCAAGTCATGTGCCGGCAACCCCGCCCCCTCTAGTTTATCCTTCGTCGTAGTTTCATGTGCTTGGCGAAGCCCTGCGGAGATTGTTCTTCACCACCACCGTCACCACGCCGTCGTGCTGTCCGAACTCATCTACTACTTCGCCCCTCTTGCTGGATCAAGAAGGCGAGGACATCATCGAGTTAAACGTGTGCTGAACACGGAGGTGTCATACGTTCGGTACTTGATCGGGACGGATCGTGAAGGTGTACGACTACATCAACCACGTTGATCAATGCTTCCGCTTAGCGATCTTCAAGGGTATGAAGATGCTCTCCCCCTCTTGTAGCTATGCATCTCCATGGATAGATCTTGCGTGTGCGTAGAATTTTTTGTTTTTCATGCAACGTTCCCCAACAATTTACCATTGTACGCACTGGCTTCGTACGTGGTCTATTATGCATCGAACAGAGTACCAATCGTTGTTCAAGGCGGTGCGTATGCGGTTGGAGCGGGTGTCCGGGGAGGTTCTTACCCAACATGGGTGGCAGCATAATCTCCGAATCCATCACCTTCTCCGTCGACATAGGCATAGGTTCGGTCTCATATGACTTTACAGTTGTCACTTTGTCATTTTTATACTCTTTGCCAGACTGTTCGTGTGATGGTTGTGTGCATCTTAGCTATGCAGAGGCCAGGTGTCACTCTTTATGGTTTGTATCCGCTCGATGCTACATTTTGAGTTAATAAAAGCGCCCTTTATCGAAAAAACATGTACATGATGATAATGTGGACTGCAAGCTTCAAAGCATATAACCTCCGGCTTCTCATCTTGCACTTGGACTCCCCAAACTCGATGACCATCACCACTTGATGTCATCCTTACATAGGCTACTTGAAATCTTTCTTTGGATACAAGCACATGAGAAACACCTAACCCACATAGACATAGAAAACACATAGCATGGGTTAGTGCACAAAACGCAATTCACAATTACTTACCATACCACTAGATCACTTGATCCCATGTGGTACATTGTTTGCGCTTGTGTCTTGGCCATCTAGACACTGGCGAAGCTACGTGTGATGAAAGTGGGAATATAGTGGAGGACTAAAGTAAATTGGGCCATGAGGCCAAGAAATAATGGTCTTCTTTCGTACCGGCCCGCCTAGTTTTGGCTACGTAGCTCCGCCACTGCATCTAGATACAATCTTCGAGCTTCATCTTAGTCAACCAACATCTTTACTTCAATCTTTATATTGGTTTCTTGAAAACCATAATGAACTCTTCATTTTACTTCATTGCTTCAAGGCTATATCACCAATGACTCTTTCATGACCATATCTAGTTTCACCATGAACATCATATTGGTCATCACTTGCTCTCCTAAATGCCCCATCACAAACTCTTGAGAGGCACAATGAATTTTTCACTCTAGTTGCTTGCTTCAAGACATGATCAACCAAAATCTAACACATGAGCTTATCATGATCTTCTCTTGATACCATAGCTTGAATTCTTCTTTTTAATTATACTCTCAAGACCTTGGTCCTTATAAGCCCAAATGTGTCAACCTTTGAGATCCTCCAATGGACTCCACCTTGAACATATTTGGTTAGACATTGATATCAATCTTGATGGCTTCATTAGATACATCCAAAGACCAACTAGTATCCTCACTAGGCATGAGACCCCGAGAGTCAGACCCGATACCCCATATGCACGGGGTGTCCAGAGAGATTTCCCTGGACCCTGTGAGCACGACCCTTGACCCCTTGGGCACGTGGTAAGCAGAGAGGATACCATGAGGACTTCTTCGAGAGGCTTTTGATGGAACTCTTCCCAAATAAATCCAACGTGCTTCATGCATCACTATGAAACTTTTCTTCAAATAGGATTCAATGCCATTGATACTCCATAGGAATTATCATTCGATACCAAAGCTAAGAGCAAATCTTCATCTTTATGCCAATCATCCTTAAGGCTCCACCTATGTAATATCTCTTCAAATATATCTCAGTGAAAGCATTAGTCCATAGAGATAGTCATTAATTACCAAAACCACACGTAGGGGCTACATGCCCTTTCACCTCTGGTTCTGGCCTTAAACCCTACTTCGTTCCCTTGATTACTCGATTTCTTGTCCCAGAATGCAGCTGATGAGAGCCTGCGATGCTACAAACCGCCCGGTTGGGGGACATGATGGAAGCTTTCTCTTCATGTTGTTGCGTCGGAAGAGGGTTTCAAACCTTGGAAGTTTCATTTGTGCGCGAAGGCCAGCTAGCTTCGCCTTTTGAGTTTGGTTCAGACTTTAGTGTTGTCTCCTATGGTCTTTTGTGGTGACTGTTATGTGCGGCTTTAGAGCTGTAATATGTTTGTGCTGCCAGGTTTTCGCCCCACAACATTCGTTTTGACGGCGAGCGAAATGGCAGTGGGTTTCCTGGTAGTGCTTGAACTCGCTTTATCTCTTTACCTCCTCCTGACAATGTTCTTCTGAACTGGTTGTATTGCAATAGAAAGGGGTAAAGCCCGGTTCAAAAAAAAAAAGAATTCCCCTTTATCTTGCTTGGGTCCGGGAGGGGGTCGGGGGGTGGGGATAGAGGGGAGAGATCTAGTGCTGGCTCAAGCATATGCATCACAATTTGACCCGAAAATCAATGAAGAGCTATCATCAGTTCCCCGGACTCAGAAACCACCACATTCTGTGGAGGACGAGGGTGTTCCAACAGCATACGAAGACCATGTGGAGTGTGCCCGTATATTACGATTTGAGACAAATAAAGTTGCATAGATTTGATCATGTTATAAAACGTGAGTTGGAAACAAGATTGGTCGTGTGCGCAACTCGCAGGATGCATGTGAAGTAATGCCATGCATGTTGTTGATACTTGAAAAATTCGACAGAGTTGACCTCTCGAACGTGTTACCTATTCTCAGAGTATCCGTCCGTTGGTTGGTTGCTGAAGTGGCCTCGCGCATGCACATTATCAAAATTTATGGAAATCAAACCTGTGTGCCTGAACCTGCGGGTGTATGGGCATGGGAGAAGCAAACCAGAGCGTATGCATGACAAATGCTCAAATCTGAAGCAAGTCTGGCAAAGGAAAAATAATGTGGACACCAGAAAAAAGAACAATGAGAGGCACGAAATTGCATGATTTGCATGTACAGCGCATTAAAATGAATCTAATTATACATATCTTCTATTTTAAGTTTTTGCCTATGTATATGGAATTGGCGGTTGGATTGCAGCGTGTATGATGTCAGTGAGGACTCGGAGTAGCGAGCACGATGCATTTGGTTGATGCTTTGACCACGAGCCTGGACGTTTGTTGCGCGAAGCTACCCACCGTGTGTTGGGTGGGTTGACTCAGTTTTCACTGCACGACTTGGGCCCTCTGGTGCAAAGCAAAAAACAAAACGGTCAGTGTCTAGGTGAGAAAGACATCATTGACTGATGGACAAGGTAAAACCAAGTTGCAGTAATAAGGATAGTAGTGGCAGATGCATAAAAGAATTAGTAAAAGCAGATATCAGGTGTGGATGATTAAGTTATAATTAAGCAAGCAGGCATCCATCGGTATGAACGGGACTGATGATTGCATCGCATGTAGTAGTATGAATGTATGCATCATGCATGAGCACCGAGTAGTCGTGCGCCCCTCTCCTTGGCGCCTCCCCAGTCTCGACGCACCTCTTCGATTCCACTCCAGTTGGCTGATCGGATGGAGCCATTCAAATACAGCCATGGGCGTGGACGCGCTTCCTCATTACTACCATTCCATCGCCATTGCCGCACCACAACAGATGAGGGGGGAAAGGTAACCTTCCTTTATTCTTGCTCTACATTCCCAATCCGCCTTCCTGATTGCATGCACCCTCTATGTAATCTACTGATTCATCATTTTCCTTTCCTTGCCAAGCAAAATACTCTTGCCATTTATTCTCCCTCTTTTCCTGGAGGAAAAAAAAAGAGGGAAACAACCTGCATGCATACATTTGAATTTCGTTTTTCCGTCACCCAGGCTGCGTTTATTGGTTGTTATGATCTGCTGATTACGATTTGATTTCCTATATGCTGTGCTTTCCAAATATGTCTTGGCAAAAATAAACCTACAGCGAGACTAATGTCAATGTTTTCCTTTGTTTCGGCATATTATTCTTCCTGCAGATCAGCCACAAGATAACAGCATAGCAACAACATCACGAGGAAGAAGAGAGTCAAAGTGAAGAGCACGTACGGAGTTGGCCATGGGGTCCAAAGGAATCCTCAAGAACAGCGGCTCCAGCCGCATGCCGCCGCACGGCCCCAGCAAGCCACCCACGGCGCCAACATCGGCGCCGCAGGTGGTCTTCGGCCGGCGAACCGAGTCTGGGCGCTTCATCAGCTACTCACGCGACGACCTGGACTCGGAGATCAGCAGCGTCGACTTCCAGGACTACCATGTCCACATCCCCATGACGCCGGACAACCAACCCATGGAGGAGGACGGCACCAAGGCCGACGAGCAGTACGTCTCCAGCTCGCTCTTCACCGGCGGCTTCAACAGCGTCACCCGTGCCCATGTCATGGACAAGCAGGGCCCTGACTCCGACATGGGTCGATCTGGCCCCAAGGGCTCCATCTGCATGGTCGAGGGGTGCGACAGCAAGATCATGCGCAACGGCCGTGGGGAGGACATCCTCCCCTGTGAGTGTGACTTCAAAATCTGCGTCGACTGCTTCACCGACGCCGTCAAGGGTGGCGGCGGTCTCTGTCCCGGGTGCAAAGAGCTTTACAAGCACACCGAGTGGGAGGAAGTCCTCTCCAACTCCAGCAATGAGCTGACACGGGCTCTGTCGCTGCCACATGGACCAGGTGGCAAGATGGAGAGGCGTCTTTCCTTGGTGAAGCAGGGCACTATGAACAACCAGTCCGGTGAGTTTGACCATAACCGCTGGCTCTTTGAGACCAAGGGGACATATGGCTATGGTAATGCCATTTGGCCAGACGACAATGTGGACGATGATGGCAGAGATGGAGTACCAGGGCACCCCAAGGAGCTCATGTCTAAACCATGGCGGCCACTCACCCGCAAGCTCCAGATTCCAGCTGCTGTCATCAGTCCTTACAGGTGCCATCTTTTTTTCCTTAAAAACATGTGCATTACTGTTACCTGTCAATCAAAAGTTATATGAACGGGTTAATGCCTAAACAAGAAGTATGCTGGCTTACCCACTAACACAAAAATAATGAATCAATTGATTTTACATTAAACTAAAAGAACTGCAGTTTTGCATTAACCTCTCATTAGGCCAACCCCTAATAAAATTGATGGTATGAAACTATCACCTTGTTGAATTGTTAGAAAGGTGATTAGAGCCAGATGCTGTTAACCTTCAAGTAAATGTAGTCTAGCAAAGAGAAACGCTACAAGGAAGCCAAGTAAGTAGCCCTACTATACCAATTGGTTTCACTACCAATCAAATGCATATATAGAGTGACTGCGTTGTCAATTTCAGCCAAAGACCATAGTATGTGTACAGACTAGTTAAAAAATGTGCTTATACAGTAAGCTTGCAATTTTCTTCCAAATAACATAGCATGTGCATACAGACTAGTTAAATGTGTTCTCTGTCACAAAACTTTACCAAAATCCGCATATAGCAGTTCAAAAAAAAATGCAAAGATCCCACACCTGCATAGTATTCTACTACTTGTTGGTTCAATTTCAGTTACATACAGTAGAAAATATACCGATATTTATTAATACATGACAACATCTAGGTGCATTGCTATTTTGTGATACCTTCCTCTTGTCTGAACTGTCTCTTGCTTGCAGGCTCCTTGTCCTCATCCGCTTGGTTGCACTGGCCTTCTTCCTCATGTGGCGTATCAAGCATCAAAATGATGACGCCATTTGGCTCTGGGGAATGTCAATTGTTTGTGAGCTCTGGTTCGCATTTTCATGGGTGTTGGACCAGCTTCCAAAGCTTTGCCCTATCAACCGTGCTACAGATCTCTCTGTGCTTAAAGAAAAGTTTGAGACACCAACGCCAAGCAATCCAACAGGCAAATCTGATCTCCCTGGAATTGATATCTTTGTGTCAACTGCTGATCCAGAAAAGGAGCCGGTCCTGGTCACAGCAAATACAATTCTCTCGATCCTTGCAGTTGACTACCCTGTCGATAAACTTGCATGTTATGTGTCAGATGATGGAGGGGCACTGCTAACCTTCGAGGCAATGGCTGAGGCAGCAAGCTTTGCCAATTTCTGGGTGCCATTCTGCAGGAAGCATGACATTGAACCCAGGAACCCAGACAGCTACTTCAACCTGAAGAGAGATCCTTTCAAGAATAAGGTGAAGGCCGACTTTGTCAAGGACAGGAGAAGGATCAAGCGTGAGTATGACGAGTTTAAGGTCCGCGTTAACGGCTTGCCAGATTCCATCCGGCGCCGCTCTGATGCATACCATGCCCGTGAGGAAATCCAGGCAATGAATCTTCAAAGGGAAAAGATCAAGGCTGGAGGCGATGAGCAATTTGAGCCAGTGAAGATTCCCAAGGCAACATGGATGGCTGATAGCACTCACTGGCCCGGCACATGGATTCATTCATCACAAGATCATGCACGTGGTGATCATGCAGGAATCATACAGGTACTGATTCGATCATGATCGCGTAAACACAATTTCTGGTTTAGACCTAGTTATTTACATGTTTCTTCTATATCACAGGTTATGCTGAAACCACCAAGTGACATTCCAATGTATGGGAACATTGAAAAGTCACCTCTTGACTTTTCAGGGGTGGATACAAGACTTCCAATGCTGGTGTACATGTCACGAGAGAAACGTCCAGGATATGATCACAACAAGAAAGCAGGTGCCATGAATGCACTGGTTCGTGCATCAGCCATCATGTCCAATGGTCCATTCATTCTTAATCTGGACTGTGATCACTACGTCTACAACTCAAAGGCCTTCAGGGAGGGCATGTGCTTCATGATGGACCGGGGTGGTGACCGACTCTGCTATGTGCAGTTCCCTCAGAGGTTTGAAGGCATTGACCCTTCTGACCGGTATGCTAACCACAATACTGTTTTCTTTGATATAAACATGCGTGCTCTTGATGGTCTGCAAGGACCAGTGTATGTCGGCACTGGATGCCTCTTCCGGCGAATCGCCCTATATGGCTTTGACCCACCTCGTTCCAAGGATCACAGCCCAGGCTTTTGTGGTTGCTGCCTCCCACGCCGCCGCAAGGCATCAGCTTCCAATACAAATCCCGAGGAGACAATGGCTCTCCGTATGGGTGATTTTGACGGGGACAGCATGAACCTCGCCACATTCCCAAAGAAGTTTGGAAATTCCAGCTTTCTGATTGACTCCATCCCAGTAGCAGAGTTCCAGGGAAGGCCCTTGGCTGACCATCCATCTGTCAAGAATGGGCGTCCACCTGGTGCTTTAACAATTCCACGTGAAATACTGGATGCATCCATTGTGGCAGAAGCAATCAGTGTAGTTTCATGTTGGTATGAAGAGAAGACAGAGTGGGGCACTCGTGTTGGGTGGATCTATGGATCTGTCACTGAGGATGTTGTGACAGGGTACCGCATGCATAATCGTGGATGGAAGTCAGTGTACTGTGTCACACAGCGTGATGCCTTCCGCGGCACTGCCCCTATCAATCTCACAGATCGTCTTCACCAGGTGCTTCGGTGGGCTACTGGTTCTGTCGAGATCTTTTTCTCTCGGAACAATGCATTGTTTGCCAGCTCCAAAATGAAGGTATAAGCCCCTCAAGACTTTCTATTTCCATCCCTTACTAAAGTAGACTCACCAAAAATCTGACAAACCATTTTTGCTTCACAGGTACTACAAAGGATCGCATACCTCAATGTTGGCATATATCCCTTCACATCCATCTTCCTCATTGTCTACTGCTTCCTTCCAGCACTGTCCCTTTTCTCAGGGCAGTTCATTGTGCAAACACTCAATGTCACCTTCCTGACATACCTACTTATCATCACCATCACGCTTTGCCTCCTGGCCATGCTGGAGATCAAGTGGTCTGGAATTGCACTGGAAGAGTGGTGGCGGAATGAACAATTCTGGCTTATTGGTGGAACTAGTGCTCACCTAGCTGCTGTGATGCAAGGTCTACTGAAAGTCGTTGCAGGGATTGAGATCTCATTCACACTCACATCAAAGCAGATGGGTGATGATATCGATGATGAATTTGCAGAACTCTATGAAGTAAAGTGGACTTCATTGATGATACCACCTCTCACCATCATCATGGTGAACCTTGTTGCCATTGCTGTTGGCTTCAGCCGCACAATTTACAGCACAATCCCGCAATGGAGCAAGCTTCTTGGTGGAGTGTTTTTCAGCTTCTGGGTGCTTGCCCATTTATATCCATTTGCAAAGGGGCTCATGGGCAGGAGAGGCAGGACACCCACCATTGTGTATGTCTGGGCAGGATTAGTTTCCATCACTATTTCATTGCTCTGGATTGCAATCAATCCTCCATCATCAGCTGCCAATCAACAGTTAGGCGGGTCATTCTCTTTCCCTTGACCCAATTCATGCTGAAGCTTCATAGCTCTTGTTGGATTCACATACTGATTGCTGAAGACAACAGTACAATATTGGGTTCCCTAGCAGGCCAAAAGGGCACTCTATGAACCACATTCTGCATTACATGATGGGTTAATCTGCAGCTGAATCCAGATCAAGTTCGTCACAACAATTGGCATAGGATATCTCTAGTATATTATCATTATTTTTGGTTGTAATGTTTTGTCAGTATGTCAATAATTTACATTACAAAATCTCTCGCGTTTGAGCTGAATGTCATTCTTTGGTCACAACTCATACTTTCTTTCTTGACAAAACATGATTGTCATAGCTTACAAGTACCTGACCTTTCGGGATACAACTTTCGACAATTCAGAGTTGGAGCTCACCACTCCTATTTAGACCGATAGTGATATCATGTAAATGTTTGTGCGTATTCCATATAATATATAGACATGATAGTGCTAAAAAGGATACAGAAATGCCATTTTCTTTGTAAAGGTAATACATCAACACAAATTACTAAAAATGGACTGGGAAATTCCTGAACTGCAAATAGTTAAAAAAAAATAAAAAATCATGCATTGCATAGTTGGAACTTATGTAATGATGATACACTGTTAAACTATATCCTGAAGAGAATGCATAAGGGTACAATTTGAAAATTGCTGTAGAGAAACAGCTAAAGTATACCTGCAATTTCTTTCAAATCTAGTTTATGGGCGGCATTGCAAAATCATTTAGGTGTAAGCCTCTTGAAATAGAGTACATCAGCATTGTGTCAATATTGCCAATAACAGACTGCCTCATTCTTGGTGTTAAATCAAACTGCACATGTCTCACCAACCTGCATCGGAGTAGAACCCAAAGTTACGGATACATTTTAAAATTCATCAACATAATGGTGGGATGATATTCAAAAGGTATGTACCTACGAGGTAAATATCTCTTCAATAATTATGGTAATTTTTGTTGGGCTCTTCAAGGGAAAAATGTTATAGCAAGGATCTCGCGGTAGAAATTCATTTAGAATTTCTCCAGCCTTTAGTAGTTTATATTTTATATCAATTACATCACAAAGTGGAGATACCCGAAACAGCATGCTTGTTCCGTCTAAAAGTAGACTATGAAGCTGAGCATACAAGCAGATCGCATGTTGAGTCAGACCCATCGCTTTCAGCACTGATAGAATCCTCCAAAACAAATCTATGACCAATTGATTGAGAAAGTAACCAGCAAGTTTTGGTGCTTAGTTTCATGCCTAGATTGAGCATTTCTCTGATCAAAGCTGTTGCCGAACTAATGCGCTGCAATTTCACTAAGAGCACAACTACCACGTTGAATGAGATACTATCCATCTGAACATTGGCGCCTTCCATTTCTGTTAGTAACTGTGTGACTGCAAGCATATCCCTGGCTCTACACAGTCCACGAAGCATTACATTGTATGTACAAGTGTTGGAAGCAACTCCTGAATCCTTCATCTTGTCAAACAAATCACGAGCCTCTTGAACAAAATGACCTCGGAATAGACCATGCAGAACAATGGTGTAGCACACGGTATCAAGTGCATAATTTTGACGCACAGCCTCCCTGAGAATCCTAAATGCCATTATGTTCTGACCCCTTCTAACAAGGCCACGGAGGATGGCTGCATGGACGTAGGCGTCTGAACCAGGATTGCTTGTGACAACACTGCGGTAGAGGTTGACTGCATGATCTATCCTTCCCAAGTGACACAAGCTATCCAACAATCCAACATAACTGTAGCTGTCTGGCCTGATGCCCAAACCAATCATATCGATGTAGAACTGAAGGGCTTCGGATGGAAACCCGGACTTGCACAGAGCACTCAGCATAGAATTGCAAGCCACGAGATCATAAGAGATATCCGAGCCCAGGATTAACCTAGGGAGAAGATCTATGTTCCGTGACAACTGCAATACCTGAACCAAAGTAGACAAAGTGTATGCATCCGGCTTTATCTGGCTCCCATGAAGATGTAGGTAGATGTCTATGGCCTCATCATACCTCCTCTCCCTCATCATGCAGTCCATTAGAACATTATACATAACAAGGTCTGGGGTGCAACCGTTGGATGCCATGGATCCCAAGAGCTCACGGGCAATGTCATGCCTCCCAGCTCGGAAGAGACCTCTGACAAGCGGTGTGTAGGTCACCACGGAGGGAGAAGAGCCAGAACGCACCATATTTCTCAGGGTTTGACAGGCCTCGGCTAGCCTTCCCTCACTGCACATACGAGCGATGAGACACGTCCACATGGCCGAAGTGAGCTGCTGGCCCGAGACAAGCACATATGACAGCAACTGCAGTAGCTCGGGCATGGTGCCAGCCTTACTGCAACAGGCAAACACCGAGGCGAGCGAAGTAGCGCTGGGGACAAAACCTTGGCTCAGCATAGCTGTGAAACAGACGCGCAACCCTGACCAATCCCCGGCTCTGGAAAGATGAGTCAGGACAATGGCATAGGTGAGGTAGTTGGGCGACGGGTTGCCCTGCACGAAGCGCAGCGCGTCGTCGACGGAGCCGGTCCTGAGCAGGACGTCGAGGACGACATTGCGCGCGAAGGCGTTTTGGTGGAAGCCCCAGCGGGGCATTTCGTCGAACAGGTGGAGCACGAGCGGGTACAGGCCCCCGCGCCAGTAGAGCCTGAGCAGGACCAGGAAGGTGTGGGGCCTGATGGGGCAGCCGAGGCTCTGGAGCTCGCGGAGGAGCGCGGGGGCGGTGCCGAGGCGGGAGGCGAGGCGCGTGGCGGCGGGGAGGACGCGGTCGAAGGACGAGGGCGGGTGGAAGTAGGCGGGGCGGCGGGCGCACCAGAGGAAGAAGGAGAGCGCGAGGCCGTCGGAGGGGCAGCGGGAGACGGCGGCCTCGACGATCTGCGGGGAGAGGGCGGGCGGCTGGGGCTGGGGCTGGGGCTTGGCGGCGAAGAAGGCGGCGGCGAGCCTGGCAGGGAGCGGCGGTGTCCGCCTCCGTGCGGCGTGGAGCATAGAAGCAGCGAGTGGGCGGGGACGGCGAGGCTGGCATTGCAGGCGCGAACACGGGCGGGGAGGAGCTCAGTGATATCTGCCTAATTGCATGGAGAGCAGAGCAAGCAAAGGCCGCCGGCACGGGCACGGCGGCGGCGGCGCTGCGTTGCGTGGGGAGGAAGGAGGCTGAAACGGCAGGCAAACCTCCCAAATACGAGTACTACTGGACATAGTAACATTTTCTTTTGACTGTCTGGACATAGTAGTAACATTGATGGATCATTTCACATGATATTTGATGTATATTAAATCTGTCAAATAAGCTACTGTCTGGACACAGTAACATTGATGGATCATTGCCTTCATAAGTTCCTGTGCGACTAAAGTGATGATGTCAAGAGACATCGGGGTAGACCGATTTTATCATGGAAAGAATTCGTATAAAAAGATCTGAAAGACTGGAGTATCGTCAATGAACTGGTCATAGATAGCGATATGTGAAACCTTGCTATCCATATACCATACCAGAATCATGAATTGGTTACGAGATCTTATAGATTTCACCTCTAGCAAAGTTGGAACCTTTGTTGTTGTTACTAAATCTGTCAAAGTTGTATGGTTTTATCTTGAGGTTTTACCAAGTAGATAGAGTGTGATACTGCATTCTGGGTTTATTTATCACACGATCGAAATTGATGCATGCTTAGCAATGATGCATTACAAGCAATAGCCAAGGGTGCAGCTTCACAGTGAGAAACAACAATCTGAAGTGCAATTAAACATGAGGCCCACGCGTGGTATGGTTAGAAACCGTACGCAGCAAGAATTCAAAAGGCTCATTGCCTGGCACAAACATAAGAAAATGAGCAAGATTTTCCTGCGTGTCCATGTCCATAGCACAATGGAACAAGAAAAAATGTCAAACCGCTGGATTACAGATTATAAAGTTCAACAGGAAAAAACTAGTGACGCCCTCTGCCGGTATGATTTCTCTGTTTCGATCCGTGATGATAGAAGCAAGTTACAAGTCCAGACCAATAGGACACCCAAGGCAACAAGTTTTCGTTATCAAGAAAAGAGCAGCTAGCACAGCCAGATGGTCTCTCGTTTTACACCGCCGCCTTGCTGACAACCAAAGCCTATTCAGAAGCATTTTTGGCCAAGAAGCTAAGCCGCCACGAGATCGGGGGTCTCTGCCTCGATGGACAACAGTGTGGTATGCACTTTGCCGACCCACGAGTCCAGGCGCTCACGCAACGCCTTCACCTGTGGGATGCCAAGTACTCTAGGCTGGACCCACGAGACGTGAACCGTGCTGTCGACTTCATCGATGATTCCTTCTATGAGATGAACCTGCAATGGACAGGAAATATTTGAGTGTTTCAAATAGATATGCAATTCAGGGAACGCCACTGCTGCTTCAACTTGAGAGGAAGCACGATTTTGGCTCCCAAGAACATTCGGGGACAGCATTACTACTGGAACTGATGCACAAAATCTGGAGGGAAACTGAAACAGATGTGAAGTACTACATCCGTCCGGGTTTATTAGGCCCCCTCTTATTTTGGGCTAAAGTTAAACCATAAATTTAACTAATAAAATGTAAACTACATGTCGTAAAAATTATATTATGGGAAACCTCTCTCAAATACAAATACAACAATAATACATCTTGTATCATACTCCCTCCATTTCTAAATGTAAATCTTTTTAGAGATTCTAATATGGACTACATACAGAGCAAAATTAGTGAATCTACACTCTAAAATAAGCTATATACATCCATATGTAGTTTCATATAGAAAACTCTAATATGACTTGTATTTAGGAGTATTACCTACGTCCCGAATTACACCCGTATCTAGACAAATCTAAGACAAGTAATTCGGGACGGAGGGAGTATAATTTACATTTTGTTAGGTTGATAGATGGTCAAAGTTTGACCCAAATTACGAGGGGGGGGGGGGCAATAAACCGGACGGAGGGAGTAGCACCCAGCATTCTGCAACGGATGGGAAGTAATGACACAATGGACAGATAATACAAACAGCAGACTTAAAAAATAACCAAGATACAGGCATTTGCATAACCCTCACACAACAACTGTTGAATTCGCAATCAAAATCCCCTAAACAGTACGTCACAAGTGAACAGAAAGGAACTGAATATCAATACAGTAACACATATCACGAATTATTAAACATTGTTGTTCCATGGCGACCCACCATCTAAATATGTGTTGGGTTCTGATTCCCAAGCCATATAACATAAAATACTGCAAGCATAAAACAAGAGGCATACAACAAAATACACAAGTTTCTGTGAACATGAAACTGAAATCTTATGGCAGAAGAATGTAGGAAATAGAGTTACCGAGAGGCTCTTCATAAGAAGACATTCCACTTCACTGGTCGAAAGCTTAGTCTGCTTGGCAATAACACTTAATGGGATAGTTCTATCTTCTGATGGCCGGCTACACAATGCAACGCAACAAAAAAATATTAGGTAAAAACACGACAGGAAATGGAGGTGATATTGGAAAGTAATAGCCCACAAATGGTACCTGAAGATTATCTCCATCAGACACAGAATATTGATCTTCTCAAGCAATTTCTGTTCATTCTGCACCAATGCAGGCTGTGCACTAAGAGCAGCATTGTGAACCCCACAAAGCTCTTGGTAGAGAGCTAGGTTGCCGGTGTTGAATGCTTGTAACATGTGATAGACCCACTCCACCTTGGTCCCAATAAGACTATTGATCTATAAGGGTACAAACAAGAGTAATTTCACTACTTCAGGAATGAGAAGTTTCAAATAGGTTTAACTCAAATCCAGAAGGAACGACGTTCATGTGCTACTAGTCAGCTTGTCTTAAACAGATATTAGTAGTAATAGTAGTAGTAGTACGCCCAAATTACTTGTCCAACTAAAAGGTAGTTTGCTATATCTATGCTAACCGAAAGAACCCTCGGTGCTGACAACCATGGTCAATGAGTAAATATGGTGCATGCCTTTGTATACAAGGGCTTCATAACTATTCTGTCAAACTTTTGCATGGCTCAAATTTGATAACTTGCCTATAACTGCATACACCAACTAACATAGTTGCCGATGATAATTCAACGATTAATACTGCTATATTTGTGTTTGATACTTTGAAAGGCACCCTGTTACGGTGGGTACCTCAAAATCCATCCGTTTGATACTTGCAGTGTAGAATTCAAAAGAAATTGTCATTTAGCAATCAGGACAATCAAGTACTCCCTCCGTTCGGAATTACTTGTCTCGGAAATGGATGTATTTAGAACTAAAATACATCTAGATACATCCATTTCTGCGACAAGTAATTCCGAACGGAGGGAGTATGTGGAAAGATACATGTAACAGCATCCAGAAGCAAGTGGAATAGATGAGATACGCACTATGCAAATAACAAACTACAAATGTGTCAATTCAGGGCTGGGAACAACAGTGTCATGCACAAACAAGCAACACTTAATTCGACAAAAAGACAAGCAATACTTACAATAGGGTGAGCCAACAATTCCCCGAAGTTGTAGATGTTGTCCCCCAGCAAGGCTGCAAGGGAAAGGTCAAATGCCAAGTCCTGTTTCAAGACAATAGATATCAAATATCAAATATCAAATACAAATAACATCCATGGCACATTTCAGGCTAAAAGAAAGGACTGAATAAAACATATTCTTCTGCTGCACAATTGATGAAATTGTTAACTGCAAAACTTACCAGCTTGAATGACTCTGAAAGAGACCCTACGGTTGTGTAGGCCAGATAGAGAAGTGCGTTCTTATAGAACTCAGCAAACTCTTGGAGCGACTTATGGTACTGAGACGATATCCAGTAGAAGCTAGCGTGGACCGTTGGATCCACATCGGTCATGCCATCCAGGGTGGTCTTCCCTTCGTCCAGCAGGTTCTTGCACTCCTTGTGGTTCCCTTTGTCGAGGTGAATTGCCGCGATCTGCATCTTGACGTGAAGGATAGGCTCATTGATCCGCAGCTCCCTGGTCTCGCGTAGCTTGGTGATTATCCCCTCCAGGAAGGCGATGGCGGCGTCCTTGTCGGGATATTGGCGCGAGGCTATGACCGCGAACTGGGCGAGTTTGAGCAAATTGATCTTTGTTTCGAAATCGGAGATGAAGTTGTTGTAGAGCTGTATGAGCGTGTCGCCGGTCTGCAGAATAAACAGCAATTGCCGTGGAGACCAAATCAGACCAAAATAGCGCTCGAAATCGTATTGGAGCATGTGAGGCGCATGAGTTGCCGCATGCCAATTAACGGCGCATCTGGAGCCTGCATCTAAATCTATGTTCTAGGTTCTAGGTTCTAGAGGGAAG
>LR738709.1:424592738-424693349 GCA_902687465.1 Secale cereale
GGCCGGGATCTGGAGGAATTGGTCGAGCTTGAGGGTGAGCTGGTGCCAGAGCTTGCGCTGGTAGAGGTCGGCGAGGTCGGCGTACCAGTCGGCGAGGTCCGGCCGCGCCTGCCGCTGCGCCTCCACGTACTGCAGCGCCATGGACGACGGCGAGGGGTGGGGCCTGAATCTGAAGAAGCCTTTTCCGTTAGGGTTTGGGGAGGGGGAGAGCGACAACCACCGCCAACTAGAACAAGAGCAATGCGGCGAGGCGAGGGGAGGAAGATGAAAGTAAAACCCTAGTTTTTTTTTTTGGACGATATAAACGAGAAGGGAAATTGGACTAGGCGGCAGCAGCAGCAGCAGTGGCTCACCGTGCGACGGATACTTGCCGTGGAACGGAAGGGACCCGGATGGAAATCAATCTACGGGTACGGGGTGGAAGAAGCCGAGCCGGACGGAGGCGACGCCAACAAGAGAAGGAGGAGCGGAGACGTGTGCTCGCAGCCTAATATTGCCCAGCCCCCATGCCGCAATGCACAAGCAGCCCAGCCCAACCAGGGCACAAGCAGCCCGGCCCGATGTGCTCACAGGCCATTAACTAAACCTAAAATTTCTTCTAAAAAAAACTAAACCTAAAATTTAGGAACGACGTACCTCGTGACGCGAGGGTTTCGCCTACGCCGCCGCCAAGGAATTTTTGGTCCTCTCGCCTCCGCCTGCCATCTTGGCGCTGAGGGGGGGCTCGCATCTTGTATTTTTTTTCTTTGCTAACAACAAGCTGATGACTAGAGATAATCTCAGGAAGAGACAGATTGTCAAACCGCTTGATTGTGTCTTTTGCTCTGAAGCTAAAACATGTTCACATCTATTTTTTGAATGTATTGTGGCTAGGCAAATTTGGTCGTTGATCACAAGCCATTTTAGGGTGGACACGGGGACTAACTTTGAATCAGTAGCAAAATTCTAGGTTGCTAACAAAAAACAGTCAGCCCTCAACACTGTTAGTGATGTTGTGCTTTGGTGTGTCTGGAAATATAGGAACCCTAACATTTTCAATAACACCTTATGGGTTTCGATTAAGCAGGTGTTGAGGCTGATTCTAAGGACTATCAAGAATTGGACAATACTATTCTCGAGCGGGACTGTGGAAAGGCTGGAGGCCTTCGCAACACATCTTGCAAACTTCGTGAGACAGCCACTACTAATCAGTGGCTGATGGTGAGACGCTCACAAGCCCCTCTGGTGGATCCTTGGACCAAGCTGAAGATCATGGACGACGCATTGGGCTTCACGTCTCCTTCCAAGAAGCGAGAAACTGGAGCTTCAAAGCTATCGAGCCCAATCTCGACCCTGACGACCACTTGGTCGCCTCAAGCTGCGTCTGCGCCACCGCTGAAGTCTCACAAACCTTCCCAGGGACTGCTCTGCATCTAAAAAATTGATTCACTTGCGCTAGATGCGCGATGGGTTCCTGTTATTGTGTTCGATATGCTTGCTATAATTTTTGTTTTGCTTTAGTATTTACTTGAGTTGCTCCTCTCAGTGAGTTGTTGTATCCCTTAACGACTTTGTGGTTTCATTCTATAAAATGGAACCGGGGAGGAGCCTCCTTGTTCTTCTCAAAAGAATTCTATGTTTTTCATCACCGTCCAGTGATCATCATTTTTTGTGAGAATAAATTTGCTCTCGTCCTTTTGGTGTGGCCATGAGATTAGAGAGTTTTCTCCCCTCGCAGATCCGGCTATACAGATCTGATGAGTATATGTTAGTGTGTCAAACTTTTTTTGTTTGTTTGATTATTTGTGGAGTTGAAATTTTTCATCGACATCATGGTAAAGATATTGTGATCCAACAACCAGCACTTCTAGGGGATCATCCTCGTCCCAGGTATGCTCATGGATCAAGGCTTCCCATCTTTTTGATAGGCGACTCGAGGCGCTTTCAAAAACCATTATTGATAATGTTCGTGCGGGTCAAAGAGTGACAAGGTCGTTGCTCCAGTCCAATTGCAACATCTTTACTGAAGTCTTTGGAGTATTTTTTTTCTAGCAGAGATTGATACCACGAAGAAGGTGTTTCCAAGAGATTTTATTGTAATTCTTAGTCATAGGAATTACTTTATTTTTTGGATTTTAAATCAAAATCGGGTACATGTAATTGTTATGAGTATGAATAAAATTACAGGTGTTTAAAAAAATCATAAACCTAAAATTTTCGTCTAAAAAAACTAAACCTAAAATTTGAGGGTGTGTTTATTTGGTCGAAATGACTAGTTAAGGGTTACCTTTTACGAATATCCAGGAGGCACGTGAAGCGTTTTTTTTCTATCACAAGGCGATTAGAGAGACGATTAGAGTTTAGTCGCTGGCATTAGCCGCTGATCATGTTTCTGCGCTGGTACGCGTCATGGGCACCTCAAGGCAACTGGTGTGATGGTCTCTCGCGAGAAGGAGAATTGTTGTGCTAGCCAAGTTAACGTTGCTTCTGTGTTGTTTGCCGACTACTTCAATTATGCTCCTCTGTCATGAGCATTGCATCCACGGCGTTGCTACGTATAGCTTTTATGGTGCATATGCACCGGGACTTTGGCTACTGGTCGAATCAGAGTCCTTGAGATAGTGCAAGTGTCATGTCTCGACGCTGGCTTCGGCAGCGATCTGTGTTCAGTCCTGACATTGGTTTCCACAACGTTCAGTTTTCTGTCTTGCGGTGCTTGCCAGCTTGTCGGCAAGGTTCGTGCACTCCTGATCTCTGTCCACTCTACTCCTTGCGAGTTTGCGTTTGGATATACATCTGTTTGACTAATACAACAATGAAACTTGGCAGTTGGAACTGTCGGGGCCTCATCCGCTTTAGAGGCGGCATGAACCGGATGCATTTTTCTTTTTTTGAGACGCATATGGATAAAGATAGGGCGGAAATTTTGATGAAGAAACTTCGCATGGATCACATGCTAATTGCTCCAAGTATTAATACAAGGAAAGGTGGATTGTAGGTGGATTGCTCATGTTCTGGAAGGAGGTTAGGGTCTACTCCCGGACTACCACCTTAGATTTCATTGATGTTTTAGTGGAAGAGATGAATGGTGACATGTGAAGGCTCACGGGTATATATGGTGAACCGAGATGGGAAAACAAATAGTGTACATACTGCATGCTACGAGATTTACATGCACAATCATATTTACCATGGATTGTATTGTGGGACTTTAATGAGATTTTATTTTCCCATGAAAAGGATGGTGGTGTCCCTCGCAACCACTCAAGGTTGCAAATCTTTTCAAGATGCTCTTTATGATCGTGGTTTGGAGGACATAGGATACACAGGAGACAGCTTCACTTGGTTTCGTGGAGGTATTCGTGAGAGGCTTGACCGGGCAATATCAAACTCAGATTGGATGTTGTTGGACCCTTTTGCGAGTTTTTCTAATATTGAGATGGGCAAATCAGACCATAGGTCGATCTGTCTTGATACCGAGTACCTGGTGGGGGTTGCTGACAACAGACCTGTCCGCACAAAAAGAATTAAGGCTCGCTGGCTTGCGGAAGAAATATGTTCTTTTGTACAACTCTCGTTTTAGATTATTTGCAGGAAAACTTCCTCTCCAAATGGGAAGGCCCATATATTATCGAAGAGGTTTATCGTTCTGGAGCTACGAAAATAAATAATGCCAAAGGTACTAACCCGTAGGTGGTCAATGGGCAAAGAATTAAAAACTACATGTCATGTACGCCTATTAATGTTGAAAGCAATATTATCCAAACCATGACACCGGAGGAACATATAAAAAAAACCTTCTGGAACACTCCAGAATCGTGAAAAAGAGGAGGTACATGATACGGTAAGTAAATGGACTTCGAAAAATCCGCAAAAATATTTTTTGACACATTTGGAATATTACAAAAAATAGGAAAATAAGAAATAACCAGGAAGGCAATTGAGGAGGGCACAAGACACCAGGGCGCGCCTGGCGCGCCCAGGTGGGTTGTGCCCACCTCGGGCACCTTCCCGACTCCGTTTTCCCCTCATTTTGCTTGTTTCCCAAGATAAAAAAAATTATATACCCCCTGAACGTATTGACCACCGTATCAGGGAGAAATTATCTGTTCTTCTTTCCTGCTATTTTCTATCAGATCTATCAAGTCAGGCATCATGTCTTCTTCTACCTCTAACAACGTACAAGACGATGCCTGGCTGATGAAGATAGAATTGAAGAGGGATGAGCCAAAGGAAGACATCAAGGGTGGCAAGAGCAAGGAAGCTGCGGGAGATAAAACTCTCGAAATAGGGCAAGCCTTACCTACAGGAGAAGAAGAAGAAGAAGAAGATATGTTGGGAACATGGCATGCAATTTCAAATTTTTCCTACGCTCACGCAAGATCTATCTAGGAGATGCATAGCAACGAGATGGAAAGAGTGTGTCTACGTACCCTCGTAGACCAAAAGCGGAAGCATTAGATTAACGCAGTTGATGTAGTCGAACGTCTTCGCGGTTCAACCGATCAAGCACCGAACGTACGGCACCTCCGATATCTGCACACGTTCAGCTCGATGACGTCTCACGAACTCTTGATCTAGCAGAGTGTCGAGGAAGAGTTTCGTCAGCACGACGACGTGGTGACGGTGATGGTGAAGTGATCCGCGTAGGGCTTCGCCTAAGCACTACGACAATATGATCGAAGGAGCAGACAGTGGAGGAGCGCGCCGCACACGGCTAGGAACAAATTGATGTGTGTTCTAGGGGTGCCCTCCCCACGTATATAAAGGAGGGAGAGGGATGGAGGGAGCCTAGGGCGTGCCCAAGTAGGAGGTATCCTACTTGGGCCCCTAGTCCAATTTGGCCCCCCTTACCATATGTGGACAAGGGGGAAAGGAAGGAGGGGGGAGGGGAAGGAAGTAGGAGTACTACTTCATACCTTTCTATTCCTCCACTCCTCACCCTTTATCCCCACATGGTTGGCCCTATATGGGGCGCACCAGCCCCTTGTGGGCTGGTGTGTTCCCTTACTTGGCCCATTAAGCCCATATCTTTGCCGGGGGTTGCCCGGAACCCCTTCCGCTGACCCGGTATCACCCGGAACACTTCCGATGTCCAAATACCATCGTCCTATATATCAATCTTTACCTCTCGAACATTTAGAGACTCCTCGTCATGTCTGTGATCTCATACGGGCCGGGTTAAGCCGCTGGCGGGTTACCAAGACAGCCCATGAATATGTTGAAGATGGCGGTTCATGAAGCAGGCTTGCTAAGGGCCTGAAGCCCAATGGTGACTTAAAGGCCCGTAGGTGTAAACCGCCATGTATGTATGACTTGTATTGTAAGGTAGGAATAATTAGTCACCGAGTCGGGCATGTTGTATGAGCCGATCGGGACTCTATGAACCGACGGGCATCAACCTATATATATAAAGCGACGACCCGACGGCGGTTTAGGACAAGAAAGAAGAGATTGAAAGCTAGGTCAAGCGTATTCGCTCCCTGGTAATCGAAACCTACGTAATTCCACCTCAAACTGGATTAGGCTTTTACCTTCATCGCAAGGGGCCAAACCAGTATAAACTCTCCGTATCTTTGTCCCAATTAACCCCTTTAAGCTAACCTCGGTGCAATGGTTCCACAACTAAGTCCTTGCACTAGGACTGTTGGAAATATGCCCTAGAGGCAATAATAAATTGGTTATTATTATATTTCCTTGTTCATGATAATTGTTTATTATCCATGCTAGAATTGTATTGATAGGAAACTTAGATACATGTGTGGATACATAGACAAACACCATGTCCCTAGTGAGCCTCTAGTTGACTGGCCCGTTGATCAATAGATGGTTGAGGTTTCCTGACCATGGACATTGGATGTCGTTGAAAACGAGATCACATCATTAGGAGAATGATGTGATGGACAAGACCCAATCCTAAGCCTAGCACAAGATCGTGTAGTTCGTATGCTAAAGCTTTTCTAAATGTCAAGTGTCTTTTCCTTAGACCATGAGATTGTGCAGCTCCCGGATACCGTAGGAATGCTTTGGGTGTACCAAACATCACAACGTAACTGGGTGGCTATAAAGGTGCACTACGGGTATCTCTGAAAGTGTCTGTTGGGCTGGCACGAATCGAGACTGGGATTTGTCACTCCGTGTGACGGAGAGGTATCTCTGGGCCCACTCGGTAGGACATCATCATAATGTGCACAATGTGATCAAGGAGTTGATCACGGGATGATGTGTTACGGAACGAGTAAAGAGACTTGTCAGTAACGAGATTGAACAAGGTATCGGGATACCTATGATCGAATCTCGGGCAAGTACTATACCGGTAGACAAAGGGAATTGTATACGGGATTGATTGAATCCTTGACATCGTGGTTCATCCGATGAGATCGTCGTGGAGCATGTGGGAGCCAACATGGGTATCCAGATCCCATTGTTGGTTATTGACTGGAGAGTTGTCTCGACCATGTCTGCATGACTCCCGAGCCCATAGGGTCTACACACTTAAGGTTCGATGACGCTAGGGTTATAGGGAAAGTATGTACGCGGTTACCGAATGTTGTTCGGAGTCCCTGATGAGATCCCGAACGTCACGAGGAGTTTCAGAATGGTCTGGAGGTAAAGATTGATATATAGGAAGTGAGGATTTGGCCACCGAAAGTGTTCCGAGCATCACCGGTAATGTACCGGGACCACCGGAAGGGTCCCGGGGGTCCACCAGGTGGGGCCACCAGCCCCAGAAGGCTGTGTGGGCCAAGTGTGGGAGGGGACCAGCCCCAGGTGGGCTGGTGCGCCCCCCACCAAGGCCCAAGGCGCGTGGAGAATGGGAGGAGGGAAAACCCTAGGTCCAGATGGGCCTTAAGGCCCACCCTAGGGCCCCCCCTCTCTTCCCCCCTTGGCCGCACCCTAGATGGGTTTTGGGGCTGGCACCACCCCTGGGGATGGAACCCTAGATGGGGGCGCAGCCCCTGCCCTTCCCCTATATATACTTGAGGTACGGGGCTGCCCAACATACGATTTGTTCTCTCTCTCTCTTGGCGCAGCCGTACCTCTCTCCCTCCTCGGCTCTCGTAGTGCTTGGCGAAGCCCTGCTGGAGTCCCGCGCTCCTCCACCACCACCACGCCGCCGTGCTGCTGCTGGATGGAGTCTTCCCCATGAAGGAAATATGCCCTAGAGGCAATAATAAAGTTATTATTTATTTCCTTATATCATGATAAATGTCTTTTATTCATGCTAGAATTGTATTAACCGGAAACTTAGTACATGTGTGAATACATAGACAATACAGTATGTCCCTAGTATGCCTCTACTAGACTAGCTCATTGATCAAAGATGGTTATGTTTCCTAGCCATAGACATGAGTTGTCATTTGATCAAACGGGGTCACATCATTAGGAGAATGATGTGATGGACAAGACCCATCCGTTAGCATAGCACTATGATCGTTTAGTTTAACTGCTATTGCTTTCTTCATGACTTATACATGTTCCTATGACTATGAGATTATGCAACTCCCGAATACCGTAGGAACACCTTGTGTGCTATCAAACGTCACAACGTAACTGGGTGATCATAAAGATGCTCTACAGGTGTCTCCGAAAGTATTCGTGGTGTTGGCATAGATCAAGATTAGGATTTGTCACTCCGAGTGTCGGAGAGGTATCTCTGGGCCCTCTCGGTAACACACATCATAATAAGCCTTGCAAGCAAAAGACTAATGAGTTAGTCACAAGATGATGTGTTACGGGACGAGTAAAGAGACTTGCCGGTAAACGAGATTGAACTAGGTATAAAGATACCGACGATCTAATCTCGGGCAAGTAACATACCGTTTGACAAAAGGAACAACGTATGTTGTTATGCGGTTCTGACCGATAAAAGATCTTCGTAGAATATGTAGGAGCCAATATGAACATCCAGGTTCCGCTATTGGTTATTGACCGGAGATGAGTCTCGGTCATGTCTACATAGTTCTCGAACCCGTAGGGTCCGCACGCTTAACGTTTGATGACGATCGGTATTATGAGTTTTTGAGTATTGATGTACCAAAGGTAGTTCGGAGTCCCGGATGAGATCACGGACATGACGAGGAGTCTCGGACTCGGAATGTCCGAGACAGAAAGATTGGTATATTGGACGGCTATATTCGGACACCGGAAGTATACCGGAAAAGTTTTGGATTTATCGGGAATGCCGGAGGGGGTTACCGGAACCCCCTACGAGAGGGGATGGTCCATCGGCGCCCCCACCTAGGAATCCTAGTTGGACTAGGATTGGGGGGCGCCACCTCTCCTATTCCTTTCCCCCTTCTTCCTTTCGGTGAATCCTACTAGGAATAGGATTGCAATCCTATTCCTAGTAGGAGTCCACTCCCTAGCCGCACCAGGAAGGGCCGGCCGGCCTCCCTCCCCTGCTCCTTTATATACGGGGGAAGGGGGTACCCAAAGACACACAAGTTGAATTGTTTTAGTCATGTGCGGTGCCCCCCTCCACAACCATGTGCAGGGGGGCAGGGGGGCACCCAAAGACACACACCTCGGTCATACCGTCGCGGAGCTTAGGCGAAGCCCTGCGCCGGTGAACACATCATATCCGTCACCACGCCGTCGTGCTGACGAAACTCTCCCGTGAAGCTCAACTGGATCAAGAGCTCGTGGGACGTCATCAAGCTGAACGTGTGCTGAACGCGGAGGTGCCGTACGTTCGGTGCTTGATCGGTTGGATCGCGAAGAAGTTCGACAACATCAACCGCGTCACTTGACGCTTCCGCTCCCGGTCTACGAGGGTACGTAGACACACTCTTCCCTCTCGTTGCTATGCATCTGGTAGATAGATCTTGCGTGATCGTAGGAAAATTTTAAAATACTACGTTCCCCAACAGTGGCATCATGAGCCAGGTCTATGCGTAGATGATATGCACGAGTAGAACACAATGAGATTGTGGACGATACTAGTCATACTGCTTACCAGCATGTCATACTTTGCTTCGGCGGTACTGTGAGATGAAGCGGCCCGGACCGACATTACGCGTACGCTTACGCGAGACTGGTTTCACCGTTACGAGCACTCGTTGCTTAAAGGTGACTGGCGGGTGTCTGTATCTCTCACTTTAGCTGAATCAAGTGTGGCTACGCCCGGTCCTTGTGAAGGTTAAAACAGCACATACTTGACGAAACATCGTTGTGGTTTTGTATGCGTAGGTAAGAACGGTTCTTGCTAAGCCCGTAGCAGCCACGTAAAACTTGCAACAAACAAAGTAGAGGACGTCTAACTTGTTTTTGCAGGGCATGTTGTGATGTGATATGGTCAAGACATGATGAGTTATACGGTTTTGTATGAGATGATCATGTTTTGTAAAGTTATCGGCAACTGGCAGGAGCCATATGGTTGTCGCTTTATTGTATGAAATGCAATCGCCATGTAATTGCTTTACTTTATCACTAAGCGGTAGCGATAGTCGTAGAAGCAATAGTTGGCGAGACGACAACGATGCTACGATGAAGATCAAGGTGTCAAGCCGATGACGAAGGTGATCATGACGGTGCTTTGGAGATAGAGATCAAAAGCACAAGATGATGATGGCCATATCATGTCACATATTTTGATTGCATGTGATGTTTATCTTATTATGCTTCTTATTTTGCTTAGATCGACGGTAGCATTATAAGATGATCCCTTACTAAATTTCAAGGTATAAGTGTTCTCCCTGAGTATGCACCGTTGCGAAAGTTCGTCGTGCCGAGACACCACGTGATGATCGGGTGTGATAAGCTCTACGTTCAAATACAACGGGTGTAAGCCAGTTTTGCACACGCAGAATACTCGGGTTAAACTTGACGAGCCTAGCATATACAGATATGGCCTCGGAACACTGGAGACTGAAAGGTCGAGCGTGAATCATATAGTAGATATGATCAACATAAGATGTTCACCATTGAAACTACTCCATCTCACGTGATGATCGGACATGGTTTAGTTGATTTGGATCACGTGATCATTTAGATGACCAGAGGGATGTCTATCTAAGTGGGAGTTCTTAAGTAATATGATTAATTGAACTTTAATTTATCATGAACTTAGTCCTGGTAGTATTAGCATATCTATGTTGTAGATCAATAGCTCGCGATGTTGCTCCCCGTTTATTTTTCATATGTTCCTAGAGAAAACCAAGTTGAAAGATGTTAGTAGCAATGATGCGGAATTGTTCCGTGATCTGAGGATTATCCTCATTGCTGCACAGAGAAATATGTCCTTGATGCACCGCTAGGTGACAGACCTATTGCAGGAGCAGATGTAGACGTTATGAACGTTTTGACAAAAGCTCGATATGATGACTACTTGATAGTTTAGTGCACCATGTTTTACGGCTTATAACCGGGACTTCAAGAACGTTTTGAATGCCACGGAGCATATAAGATGTTCCAAGAGTTGAAATTAGTATTTCATACTCATGCCCGTGTCGAGAGGTATAAAGACCTCTGACAGTACTTTGCCTACAAGATGGAGGAGAATAGCTCAACCAGTGAGCATGTGCTCAGATTGTCTGGGTACTACAATTACTTTAATCAAGTGGGAGTTAATCTTCCAGATAAGATAGTAATTGACAAAGTTCTCTGGTCACTATCACCAAGTTAGTAGAACTTCGTGATGAACTATAATATGCAAGGGATGACGAAAGGAATTCCCGAGCTCTTCGCGATCCTGAAATTGGCGAAGGTAGAAATCAAGAAAGAGCATCAAGTGTTGATGGTTAATAAGACCACTTGTTTCAAGTAAAGGGCAAAGGGATAGAAGGGGAACTTCAAAAAGAATAGCAAGTCAGTTGCTACTTCCGTGAAGAAACCCAAAACTAAACTCAAGCCTGAAACTAAGTGCTTCTACTGCAAAGGAAATGGTCACTAGAAGTGGGACTGCCCTAGATACTTGGCGGATAAGAAGGATGGCAAAGTGAACAAAGGTATATTTTGATATACTGATTATTGATGTGTATTTTACTAGTGTTCATAGCAACCCCTCGGTATTTGATATTGGTTCAGTTGATAAAGAGTAGTAACTCGAAGTAGGAGTTGCATAATGAACATAAACTAGTTAAAGGATGAAGTGACGATGTGTATTGGAAGCAGTTCCAAGATTGATATGATCATCATCGCACACTCCCTATACTTTCGGGATTAGTGTTGAACCTAAATAAGTGTTATTTGGTGTTTGTGTTGAGCATGAATGTGATTTGATCATATTTATTGCAATACGGTTATTCATGTAAGTTAGAGAATAATTGTTGTTCTATTTACATGAATAAAACCTTTTATGGTCATACACCCAACGAAAATGGTTTGTTGGATCTCGATCGTGTGATACACATATTCATAATATTGAAGCCAAAAGATGCAAGGTTAATAATGATAGCGCAACTTATTTGTGGCACTGCCGTTTAGGTCATATTGGTGTAAAACGCATGAAGAAACTCCATAATGATGGACTTTTGGAATCACTTGATTATGAATCACTTGGTGCTTGCGAACCATGCCTCATGGGCAAGATGACTAAAACTCCGTTCTCCGGAACTATGGAGCGAGCAACAGATTTGTTGGAAATCATACATACTGATGTATGTGGACCAATGAGTGTTGATGCTCGCGGCGGGTATCGTTATTTTCTGACCTTCACTGATGATTTGAGCAGATATGAGTATATCTACTTAATGAAACACAAGTCTGAAACATTTGAAAAGTTCAAAGAATTTCAGAGTGAAGTAGAGAATCATCGTAACAAGAAAATACAGTTTCTACGATCTGATCGTAAAGGAGAATATTTGAGTTACGAGTTTGGTCTTCATTTGAAACAATGTGGAATAGTTTCACAACTCACGCCACCTGGAACACCACAGCGTAATGGTGTGTCTGAACGTCGTAACCGTACTTTATTGGATATGGTACGATCTATGATGTCTCTTACCGATTTACCACTATCGCTTTTGGGGTTATGCATTAGAGACAGCTGCATTCACGTTAAATAGGGCACCATCTAAATCCGTTGATACGACACCTTATGAACTATGGTTTGGCAAGAAACCAAAGTTGTCGTTTCTTTAAGTTTGGGACTGCGATGCTTATGTGAAAAAGTTTCAACATGATAAGCTCGAACCCAAATCGGAAAAGTAAATCTTCATAGGATACCCAAAAGAAACTGTTGGGTACACCTTCTATCACAGATCCGAAGGCAATGTCTTTATTGCTAAGAACGGATCCTTTCTAGAAAAAGAGTTTCTCTCGAAAGAAGTGAGTGGGAGGAAAGTAGAACTTGATGAGGTAATTGTACCTTCTCCCAGATTGGAAAGTAGTACATCACAGGAAATTGTTCCAGTGATTCCTACACCAATTAGTGAGGAAGTTAATGATAATGATCATGAAACTTCGGATCAAGTTTCTGCTGAACGTCGTAGATCAACCAGAGTACGTTCCGCACCAGAGTGGTACGGCAACCCAGTTCTGGAAATCATGTTACTAGACCATGATGAACCTACGAACTATGAGGAAGCGATGATGAGCCCAGATTCCGCAAAATGGCTTGAGCCATGAAATCTGAGATGGGATCCATGTATGAGAACAAAGTATGGACTTTGGTTGACTTGCCCGATGGTCGGCAAGCCATCGAAAATAAATGGATCTTCAAGAGGAAGACCGACGTTGACGGTAATGTTACTGTTTACTAAGCTCGACTTGTTGCGAAAGGTTTTCGACAAGTTCAAGGAGTTGACTACAATGAGACTTTCTCACCCGTAGCGATGCTTAAGTCTGTCCGAATCATGTTAGAAATTGCCACATTTTATGAAATCTGGCAAATGGATAACAAAACTGCATTCTTTAATGAATTTATTAAAGAAAAATTGCATATGATGCAACCCGAAGGTTTTGTCAATCCTAAAGGCGCTAACAAAATTATGCAAGCTCCAGCGATCCATCTATGGACCGGTGCAAGCATCTCGGAGTTGGAATATACGCTTTGATGAGGTGATCAAAGCATATGGTTTTATACAGACTTTTGGAGAAGCCTGTATTTACAAGAAGTGAGTGGGAGCACTACAACCTTTCTGATAAGTATATGTGAATGACATATTGTCGATCGGAAATGATGTAGAATTTTCTGGAAAGCATAAAAGAGTGTTTGAAAGGAGTTTTTCAAAGAAAGACCTCGGTGAAGCTGCTTACATATTGAGCATCAAGATCTATATAGATAGATCAAGATGCTTGATAAGACTTTCGATGAGTACATACCTTGATAAGATTTTGAAGTAGTTCAAAATGGATCAGTCAAAGAAGAAGTTCTTGCCTGACTTGTAAGGTATGAAGTTGAGTAAGACTCAATGCCCGACCACTGCAAAAATATAGAGAGAATGAAAGTCATTCCCTATGCCTCAGCCATAGGTTCTATAAAGTATGCCATGCTGTGTACCAAACATGTTGTGTACCTTGCCATGAGTTTGTCAAGGTGGTACAATAGTGATCCAGGAGTAGATCACTATACAGCGGTCAAAATTATCCTTAGTAACTGGATGACTAAGGAAATGTTTCTCGATTATGGAGGTGATAAAGAGTTCGTCGTAAAGGGTTACGCCGATGCAAACTTTGACACTAAATCCAGATGAGTCTAAGTATCAATCTGGATGCGTATTGAAAGTGGGAGCAATTAGCTAGAGTAGCTCTATGCAGAGCATTGTAGACATAGAAATTTGCAAAATACATACGGATCTGAATGTGACAGACCCGTTGACTAAACTTCTCTCACAAGCAAAACATGATCACACCTTATTACTCTCGGGTATTAATCACATAGCGATGTGAACTAGATTATTGAATCTAGTAAACCCTTTGGGTGTTGGTCACATGGCGATGTGAACTATGGGTGTTATTCACATAATGATGTGAACTATCGGTATTAAATCACATGGCGATGTGAGCTAGATTATTGACTCTAGTGCAAGTGGGAGACTGAAGGAAATATGCCCTAGAGGCAATAATAAAGTTATTATTTATTTCCTTATATCATGATAAATGTCTTTTATTCATGCTAGAATTGTATTAACCGGAAACTTAGTACATGTGTGAATACATAGACAATACAGTATGTCCCTAGTATGCCTCTACTAGACTAGCTCATTGATCAAAGATGGTTATGTTTCCTAGCCATAGACATGAGTTGTCATTTGATCAAACGGGGTCACATCATTAGGAGAATGATGTGATGGACAAGACCCATCCGTTAGCATAGCACTATGATCGTTTAGTTTAACTGCTATTGCTTTCTTCATGACTTATACATGTTCCTATGACTATGAGATTATGCAACTCCCGAATACCGTAGGAACACCTTGTGTGCTATCAAACGTCACAACGTAACTGGGTGATCATAAAGAAGCTCTACAGGTGTCTCCGAAAGTATTCGTGGTGTTGGCATAGATCAAGATTATGATTTGTCACTCCGAGTGTCGGAGAGGTATCTCTGGGCCCTCTCGGTAACACACATCATAATAAGCCTTGCAAGCAAAAGACTAATGAGTTAGTCACAAGATGATGTGTTACGGAATGAGTAAAGAGACTTGCCGGTAAACGAGATTGAACTAGGTATAAAGATACCGACGATCGAATCTCGGGCAAGTAACATACCGTTTGACAAAAGGAACAACGTATGTTGTTATGCGGTTTTGACCGATAAAAGATCTTCGTAGAATATGTAGGAGCCAATATGAACATCCAGGTACCGCTATTGGTTATTGACCGGAGATGAGTCTCGGTCATGTCTACATAGTTCTCGAACCCGTAGGGTCCGCACGCTTAACGTTTGATGACGATCGGTATTATGAGTTTTTGAGTATTGATGTACCGAAGGTAGTTCGGAGTCCCGAATGAGATCACGGACATGACGAGGAGTCTCGGAATGTCCGAGACAGAAAGATTGGTATATTGGACGGCTATATTCGGACACCGGAAGTATACCGGAAAAGTTTCGGATTTATCGGGAATGCCGGAGGGGGTTACCGGAACCCTCTACGAGAGGGGATGGTCCATAGTGGGCCTAAAGGGTGAGAGAGAGGCAGCCCATAGGGCTGGCCGGCGCCCCCACCTAGGAATCCTAGTTGGACTAGGATTGGGGGGGGCGCCACCTCTCCTATTCCTTTCCCCCTTCTTCCTTTCGGTGAATCCTACTAGGAATAGGATTGCAATCCTATTCCTAGTAGGAGTCCACTCCCTAGCCGCACCAGGAAGGGCCGGCCGGCCTCCCTCCCCTGCTCCTTTATATACGGGGGCAGGGGGGCACCCAAAGACACACAAGTTGAATTGTTTTAGCCGTGTGCGGTGCCCCCCTCCACAGAATCACACCTCGGTCATACCGTCACGGAGCTTAGGTGAAGCCCTGCGCCGGTGAACACATCATATCCGTCACCACGCCGTCGTGCTGTCGAAACTCTCCCGTGAAGCTCAACTGGATCAAGAGCTCGTGGGACGTCATCAAGCTGAACGTGTGCTGAACGCGGAGGTGCCGTACGTTCGGTGCTTGATCGGTTGGATCGCGAAGAAGTTCGACAACATCAACCGCGTCACTTGACGCTTCCGCTCCCGGTCTACGAGGGTACGTAGACACACTCTTCCCTCTCGTTGCTATGCATCTGGTAGATAGATCTTGCGTGATCGTAGGAAAATTTTAAAATACTACGTTCCCCAACACCCCAACCTCTCCTTCTCCCCTTGCTGGATCAAGGCGTGGGAGACGTCACCGGGCTGCACGTGTGTTAAACGCGGAGGCGTCGTTGTTCGACGCTTAGATCGAAATCAACCGCGATCTGAATCGCTACGAGTATGACTCCTTCATCCGCGTTCTTGTAACGCTTCCGCTTAGCGATCTACAAGGGTATATAGATGCACTCCCCTCTCCCTCCCCGCTTCCGCATAGATTGATCTTGGTGATGCGTAGAATTTTTTTGATTTCTGCTACGATCCCCAACAGTGGCATCATGAGCTAGGTCTATGCGTAGTTTCTTGCACGAGTAGAACACAAAGTAGTTGTGGGCGTCGATTTGTCAATTTACTTGCCTCTACTAGTATCATCTTGATTCGGCGGCATCGTGGGATGAAGCGGCCCGGACCGACTTACACGTACGCTTACGTGAGACAGGTTCCACCGACTGACATGCACTAGTTGCGTAAGGTGGCTAGCGGGTGTCTGTCTCTCCCACTTTAGTCGGATCGTATACGATGAAAAGGGTCCTTATGAAGGGTAAATAGAAATTGGCATATCACGTTGTGGTTTTGGCGTAGGTAAGAAACGTTCTTGCTAGAAACCTATAGCAGCCACGTAAAAAACTTGCAACAACAATTAGAGGACGTCTAACTTGTTCTTGCAGCATGTGTCGTGTGATGTGATATGGCCAAAAGGATGTGATGAATGATATATATGTGATGTATGAGATTGATCATGTTCTTGTAATAGGAATCACGACTTGCATGTCGATGAGTATGACAACCGGCAGGAGCCATAGGAGTTGTCTTATTTTATTGTATGACCTGCGTGTCGCTGAAAACGCAATGTAATTACTTTACTTTATTGCTAACTGTTAGCCATAGTAGTAGAAGTAATGTTTGGCGAGACGACTTCATGAAGACACGATGATGGAGATCATGGTGTCATGCCGGTGACGATGATGATCATGGAGCCCCGAAGATGAAGATCAAAAGGAGCAAAATGATATTGGCCATATCATGTCACTTTTTGATTGCATGTGATGTTTATCATGTTTTACATCTTATTTGCTTAGAACGACGGTAGTGGATAAGATTATCTCTCACTAAAATTTCAATAACTGTGTTCCCCCTAACTGTGCACCGTTGCTAGGGTTCGTTGTTTCGAAGCACCACGTGATGATTGGGTGTGATAGGCTCTAACGTTCGCATCCAACGGGTGTAAGCCAGATTTACACACGCAATACACTTAGGGTTCACTTGACGAGCCTAGCATGTACAGACATGGCCTCGGAACACGGAAGACCTAAAGGTCGAACATGAGTCGTATAGAAGATACGATCAACATGAAGATGTTCATCGTTGATGACTAGTCCATCTCACGTGATGATTGGACACGGCCTAGTCGATTCGGATCATGCATCACTTAGATGACTAGAGGGATGTCTATCTGAGTGGGAGTTCATTAAATAATTTGATTAGATGAACTTAATTGTCATGAACAATAGTCTAAGTTGTCTTCGCAAACAATATTGTAGACCAATAGCTTGCGCTGTAGCTCCCTGTTTAATACGATCCTAGAGAAAGACTAAGTTGAAAGATATTGTAAGCACTGATGCGGACTGGATCCGTAGTCCGAGGAGCGTCCTCACTGCTACACAGAAGGCTTACGTCTTTGATGCACCGCTCGATGTGCAAACCCATACAACGTCGTCTGCGGATGTTGTGAACACCTGACAGACACGTCCTGATGACTACTTGATAGTTTAGTGCACCATACTTTGCGGCTTAGAATCGGGTTTCCAATGACGTTTTGAACGCCATAAGACATATGAGATGTTCCAAGAGCTGAAATTGGAATTTCAGGATCATGCCCGTGTTGAGAGGTATGAGACCTCTGACAAGTTAATTTGCCAACAAGATGGAGGAGAATAGCTCAACTAGTGAGCATGTGCTCAGAATGTCTGGGTGCTAAAATCACTTGAATCAAGTGGGAGTTAATCTTTCAGCTGAGATAGTGGTTGACGGAATTCTCTAGACACTATCACCAAGCTACTATAACTTCATGATGAACTATGACATGCAAAGGATGGAGATGATCCCGGAGCTATTAGCGGTGCTTAAGACCGCAAAGGTAGAAATCAAGAAGGAGCATCAAGTGTTGATGGTTTAACAAGACCACTGGTTTCAAAAGGGGCAAGGGCTAGAAGGGAAACTTCATGAATGGCAAACCAGTTGTCGCTCCAATGAAGGAACCCAAGGTTGAACCCAAACCTTGAGACTAAGTGCTTCTATTGTAAGGGGAACGGTCACATGGTAGCGGAACTACCCCTAATACATGGTAGATAAGAAAGCTGGCAACTTCAACAAAGTATATTTGATATACGTGTTATTGATGTGTACCTTACTAGTACTCCTTGTAATACCTGGGTATTGGATATCGGTTCAGTTGCTATTATTAGTGACTTGAAGCAAAAGCTACGGACTGAACGGAGACTAGCTAAGGGCGAGGTGACGATGTGTGTTGGAAGTGTTTCCAAGGTTGATAAGATCACCATCGCACGCTCCCTCTGCCTTCGGGATTAGTGTTGAACCTAGATAAATGTTATCAGGTGTCTACGTTGAGCATGAATATGATTAGATCATGTTCATTGCAATACGGTTATTCATTTAAGTTAGAGAATAATGGTTATTCTGTTTACATGAGTAATACCTTTATGGTCATGCACCCAATGGTTTATTGAATCCCGGTCATAGTAATACACATGATAATAATATTAACGCCAATAGATGTAGAGTTAATAATGATAGTACCACTTTCTTGTGGCACTGCCGCTTAGGTCATTTTGGCAGAAAATGCATGAAGAAACTCCATGCTGATGGATGTTTGGAGTCACTCGATTTTGAATCACTTGACACATGCGAGCCATGCCTCATGGGCAGGATGACTAAGATCCCGTTTTCAGGTACAATGAAACGGGCAAGTGACTTGTTGGAAATCATACATGCTGATGTGTGTGATCCAATGAGAATCAAGGCGTGTGGTGGATATCGTTATTTTCTCATCTTCGCCGACGATTTGAGTAGATATGGGTATATTTACTTAATGAAGCAAAAGTCTGAAACATTTGAAAAGTTCAAGCAATTTCAGAGTGAAGTTAAGAATAATCATAACACGAAGATCATGTTCCTACGATCTGATCAAGGGGAGATTTTCTGAGTTATGAGTTTGGCAATCACTTAAGACATTGTAGAATTGTTTCGCAGTTGAAGCCACCTGGAACACCAAAGCGTAATGGTGTGTTCGGACGTCGTAATCGAACCTTATGAGATATGGTGCGATCTATGATGTCTCTTACCGATCTACCGCTATTATTTTGAGGTTATGCATAAGAGACAGCTGCATTCACTTTAGATAGGGCACCATCTAAGTCCGTTGAGACAACGCCGTGGGTTGGCAAGAAACCAAAGTTGTCGTTTTCTTAATGTTTGGGGCTGCGATGCTTATGGCTTCAGCTGAAAAAAGCTCGAACCCAAAGCGGACAAATACATCTTCATAGGATAACCAAAGGTAACAGTTGGGCATACCTTCTATCTCAGATCCAAGGGCAAAAATGTTTGTCGCTAAGAACGGGTCATTTCTCGAGGAGTTTCTCTCGAAAGAATTGAGTGGGAGGAAGATAGAACTTGATGAGGTTCTCGAACCCTCACTTCAACCAGAGAGTAGTGCAACACAGAAAGATGTTTCTGTGGAACCTACGACTGTTGAAGAGGAAACTAATGATAGTGATCATGAAGCTTCGGATCAAGTTGCTATCGAATCTCGTAGGTCGACAAGGATATGTACTACTCTTGAGTGGTACGGTGATCCTGTTTTA
This sequence comes from Secale cereale, assembly GCA_902687465.1. NCBI lineage: Eukaryota > Viridiplantae > Streptophyta > Magnoliopsida > Poales > Poaceae > Secale > Secale cereale. The sequence goes on from LR738709.1 coordinate 424,612,322, forward strand.
GATGTCATGTTGTTGGACAACGATGAACCTACGAACTATGGAGAAGCGATGGTGGGCCCGTATTTCGACAAATGGTTAGAAGCCGAGAAATCCGAGATAGGATCCATGTATCAAAACAAATTATGGACTTTGGTGGACTTGCCCGATGATCGGCAAGCCATTGAGATAAATGGGTCTTTAAGAAGAAGATGGACGTGGACGGTAATGTCACCGTCTATGAAGCTCGCCTTGTGGCGAAGAGTTTTTCACAAGTTCAAGGAGTTGACTACGATGAGATTTTCTCACCCGTAGCGATGCTTAAGTCCGTCGGAATCATGTTAGCATTAGCTGCATTTATGAAATCTGGCAGATGGATGTCAAAACAAGTTTGCTTACTAGTTTTCGTAAGGAAAGGTTGTATGTGATACAATCAGAAATGTTTTGTCGATCCTAAGGATGCTAAAAGGTATGCTAGCTCCAACGATCCTTCCATGGACTAGAGCAAGCATCTCGGAGTCGGAATATACGCTTTGATGGAGTGATCAAAGTTTTTGGGTTTATACAAAGTTTGTTAGAAACTTGTATTTACAATAAAGTGAGTGGGAGCACTACAACATTTTTGATAAGTATATGTGAATGAAATATTGTTTATCCGAAATTTCTGGAAAGCAAAAAGGGTTGTTTGAAAAGAGTTTTTCAAAGGAAGACCTGGATAAAGCTGCTTACACATTGGGCATCAAGATCTATAGAAATAGATCAAGACGCCTGATGATACTTTCAAAAGGAACACACACCTTTGACATGATTTTGAAGGAGTTCAAAATAGATCAGTCAAAGAAGGAGTTCTTACCTGAGTTGTAAGGTGTGAATTTGAGTAAGACTCAAAGCTGACCGCGGCAGAAGAAAGAGGAAGGACAAAGGTCGTCCCCTATGCTTTTGTCATAGGCTCTATACGATGTGCCATGCTGAGTACCGCACCTGATGTGTGCCTTGCCACATGTCTGGCAAGAGGGTACAAAGGTGATCCAGGAGTGGATCACTAAACAGCGGTCAAAATTATCCTTAGAAGAATAAGGAAATGTTTCTCGGTTATGGAGGTGATAAAGAGTTCGACGTAAAGAGTTACATCGATGCGAGCTTGACACCTATCCGGATAACTCTGAATAGAGATACCGGATGCGTATAATGGAGCAATAATTTGGAATAGCTCCAAGTGGAACGTGGTAGCAGCATCTACGATATGACGTAAAGTTTTGCGAAATACATAGGGATCTGAATGTTGCAGACCCGTTGACTACAACCTCTCTCACAAGCATAACATGATCAAACCCAGAACTCATTGAGTGTTAATCACATAGTGATGTGAACTGGATTATTGACTCTAGTAAACTCTTTGGATGTTGGTCACATGGCGATGTGACCTGTGAGTGTTAATCACATGGCGATGTGAACTAGATTATTGACTCTAGTGCAAGTGGTAGACTATTGGCAATATGCCCTAGAGGCAATAATAAATTGGTTATTATTATATTTCCTTGTTCATGATAATTGTTTATTATCCATGCTAGAATTGTATTGACAGAAACTCAGATACATGTGTGGATACATAGACAAACACCATGTCCCTAGTGAGCCTCTAGTTGACTGGCCCGTTGATCAATAGATGGTTGCGGTTTCCTGACCATGGACATTGGATGTCGTTGATAACGGGATCACATCATCAGGAGAATGATGTGATGGACAAGACCCAATCCTAAGCCTAGCACAAGATCATGTAGTTCGTATGCTAAAGCTTTTCTAAATGTCAAGTGTCTTTTCCTCAAACCATGAGATTGTGCAACTCCCGGATACCGTAGGAATGCTTTGGGTGTAACAAACGTCACAACGTAACTGGGTGGCTATAAAGGTGCACTACGGGTATCTCCAAAAGTGTCTGTTGGGCTGGCACGAATCGAGACTGGGATTTGTCACTCCGTGTGACGGAGAGGTATCTCTGGGCCCATTCGGTAGGACATCATCATAATGTTCACAATGTGATCAAGGAGTTGATCACAGGATGATGTGTTATGGAATGAGTAAAGTGACTTGCCGGTAACGAGATTGAACAAGGTATCGGGATACCGACGATCGAATCTCGGGCAAGTACTATACCTGTAGACAAAGGGAATTGTATACGGGATTGATTGAATCCTTGACATCGTGGTTCATCCGATGAGATCGTCATGGAGCATGTGGGAGCCAACATGGGTATCCAGATCCCGCTGTTGGTTATTGACCGGAGAGTTGTCTTGGCAGGTCTGCATGACTCCCGAGCCCGTAGGGTCTACACACTTAAGGTTCGGTGACGCTAGGGTTATAGGGAAAGTATGTACGCGGTTACCGAATGTTGTTTGGAGTCCCGGATGAGATCCCGGACGTCACGAGGAGTTTCGGAATGGTTCAGAGGTAAAGATTGATATATAGGAAGTGAGGATTTGGCCACCAGAAGTGTTCCGGGCATCACCGGTAATGTACCGAGACCACCGGGAGGGTCCTGGGGGTCCACCAGGTGGGGCCACCAGCCCCAGAAGGCTGCGTGGGCCAAGTGTGCAAGGGGACCAGCCCCAGGTGGGCTGGTGCAGCCCCCCACCAAGGCCCAAGGCGCGTGGAGAGTGGGAGAAGGGCAAACCCTAGGTCCAGATGGACCTTATGCCCACCCTAGGGCGCCCCCTCTCTTCCCCCCTTGGCCGCACCCTAGATGGGTTTTGGGGCCTGCCGCCACCCCTAGGGATGGAACCCTAGATGGGGGCGCAGCCCCTCCCCTCCCCCTATATATACTTGAGGTACGGGGCTGCCCAACATACGATTTGTTCTCTCTCTCTCTTGGCGCAGCCCTACCTCTCTCCCTCCTCGTCTCTCGTAGTGCTTGGCGAAGCCCTGCTGGAGTCCCGCGCTCCTCCACCACCACCACACCGTCATGCTGCTGCTGGACGGAGTCTTCCCCAACCTCTCCTTCTCCCCTTGCTGGATCAAGGCGTGGGAGACGTCACCGGGCTGCACGTGTGTTGAACGCGGAGGCGCCATTATTCGGTGCTTAGATCGGAATCAATCGCGATCTGAATCGCTACAAGTACGACTCCTTCATCCGTGTTCTTGTAACGCTTCCGCTTAGCGATCTACAAGGGTATGTAGATGCACTCCCCTCTCCCTCGTTGCTAGTTTACTCCATAGATTGATCTTGATGATGCGTAGATTTTTTTTGATTTCTGCTATGATCCCCAACAAGGACATCTGTCGTGTTAACCCCACGACAGTTGGCGCCCACCGTGGGGCCTGCGCATGGTGGTTTCGAGTTCTTGAAGGGAAACTTCGAAGGGATCAAAGGATACGATGTGGTCCGGATGACCAAGAGTCATCGCGGCAAGCTCTACATCGACGATGCAGGCTGGGGTCCCGAGGCCGGCTCAATTGAGTATGGGTATCGGGTCCCCTTCGGCGGAATTCACGTCTTCATCGGCAAGATCGGCGAACCAGGCCCTGAGCTGGACATCTGCACCGACATCATTGAGATGGCTCAGTGTGCGCTACCGACCCGGGTTCGATCCGCTGTGAAGCACGCCTTTGTTGGACACATCCATGGGGTGGAATTTGAGGAAGATTCTGTACCTGGTGGAGAGACGGTCATATACTCTGATGGTGAGTCGTCCGGATCAACCGATTCAATGTATCAGTTACAAGATGGTCGGCTTGGGGGTTGTTCCGATGGCGATAGTATTCCAGACCCCTATGAGTTACCAAGCCGGGTAGCAATCTTCATGGCCGATACTCAGCCGACACTTGAATCTGCAACTGTATCTACTATGACCTCTGATTCTACGGCCGCGGCGACAACCGGCATGGCCGGCTTTGTGCGTCCACCGGCTTAGGTTCTGATGGAGTTGCTGGAAGCTTTAACAATCCTAATGGGGGTGGAGGTAACCCTGGATAATCAGGAGCAGCATAAGGTGGATGTGGCAAAGCTAAGGGACGAGATAGCTAAGGCCAAGGAAGACCTAACAACGGAGAACGCTAGGATGGCTACGGAGTGGGCTGTTTTGAATGCCTGGGCACAGCGGATTCAGGCGGACTCTTTCCGGCTTACCTTGGATCAAAATGCAGAATGAAGTCATGAGGAGGAGGCATCAGAGCCGTCTACCTCCGGCTTACGAGGCGAGGAATCTCCTCAACACGCCTGGAGCAGGGACCAGCAACCCGCCGGTGATAAACCAAATTGAAGCGCCTGAGGTAGGAACACCGGCTCAGCCGCGCATGACAGAGCCGCTCTGCCTGAATATTACTCCGCCTCAACATGTACCCACACCGTCGGGTCATTATTCTAACCCTTTGGATAATATGATTGCGGCGGCGACTCGGCTGGCGGCTTTACCGATTGAAGGCGAATCGCCGGCAGCAATGGAGATACGATGAGCTGGAGAACTACTTCAGACGGCTGTCGCCCAACAGGCGGCTTACTCTTAGAGCCGAGAGAGGATTCATTCAACCCATCGCCCAAGTCGGAGTTATAGCAGACACATTGACTCGCCAGCAGTTTCAAGCAGTGACAGGCGCCGTAACCAACCTCGTGGGCATGACCCAGTGCGTGATGGTGCTAAGGCTTTGGTGGACCAGGGCAGAGCACATCGGGAAGCTGAGCTGGCGGCTCAGCAAGTGGTTCGTCAGCATTCTCCAGCTTACCCAACCACTTCGATAGAGATAGGTGTGACCTCTAGAACCTTGGGTGTACCATGTTTAGTGCCGGCTCTATGTAATTGCCCAATGATTTCAAGGGTCCTCGTAAGGTGCCTAACTACACAACTGACTTACCCCCTGAAGCATGGGTTGAGAGTTATGAAATGGTCATGGAGTTGCTGGATGTTAGTGATGCTGCGTGTGCTAAATATTTTACCATGATGTTGGAGGGGAGGTCCCGTACTTGGTTGAAAGGGTTGCCCCCCAACTCCATCAGATCATGGGCCGAGTTAAAAGCCCGGTTTATCCAGAATTTTAAAGATACATGCAAGCAGCCTATGTCAATTGTGGATTTGGACGCCTGTGTCCAAGAAGAGGGCGAGTCAACAACCCATTGGGTGCGCCGGCTCTCAACTATCCTACATTCATCGGATCGTATCAATGCTGACACAACAGTCTTGATGTTAGAAAATAATTGCCGCTTTTTTTCTCTTAAAGAGAAGCTAGGACGGCTCAAGCGCCACTGCAACAATATGGGGGAGCTGATGGCGGCTTTGGTTAAATATGCCGACTCTGATGGTACCAAGGACCCCGAGTCTGATGATGAAAAGCCGAGAAAGGGAAAGAAGAGTGGGAACACCAAGCAGCAGCCTCATAACCCGGCGAATCAGGGAGGCAACGGTAAGCGCAAGGTTGATAATAATTTGGAGTTTGTAGCTAATACCAACACGCGGAATAATGGCCAGCGTCGTAAGGGAGGGCCACCTCCTTGGTTTGGAGGATCAAGTTTCAATCTTGAGCAGATGTTGAATCAGCCCTGCCCAAAACATGGTTCACGGGAAAGGCCATCCAATCACCTCTGGAAGGACTGCTTCATTATGAAAGAATACAAAAATTCCAATCTTTTTCAGAACAATCATGGGTTGGGTGGTGGCTCAGGTTCCGGCCCTCATTGTCCTGGTTATGGTGGCGGCGGTTCTAATTCCAGTTTCCAGGGCCAAGGCAGTCAGGGCAATCAAGGCAATCAAGGTGGTTTCCATCAACAGTCTGGCCAAGGGAATCAACAATGGCAATCCGGTTATCAAAGTAAACCAAAATAGTTGAATAGTGGTCATTACCATGTCTTTACCACAAGTTTATGGAAGCGGGATCAGAAGCTTCTTAAGAGGGTTGTGACCGCCGTTGAACCGGCAGTTGTCCGTTACTTGCGATGGTCTGAGCAGCCCATTGTGTGGAGTCGTGAGGATCACCCGCCCCGGGTTGATAATCGGGGTCACCTGGCTTTGGTGGTGGCGCCTCAGGTTGGAGGATACAAATTCACTAAACTGCTCATGGATGGGGGCTGCAACATCAATATCCTTTACTAAGATACTTTCCGTCACATGGGATTAAGTGATAAAAATCTTAAGCCATCCAACATTGTTTTCCATGGAGTGGTGCCTGGTAAGTCGGCGTACCCGGTGGTCAAGATTGATCTAGAGGTAGCCTTTGGGGATGAGTACGATGCCAGAGCAGAGATTTTAACATTTGAAGTTGTTAAGATCCAGAGCCCATATCATGCTCTGTTTGGACGGCCGGTTATGCTAAATTCATGGCAAGGCCGTGTTATGTTTATCTACAGCTCAAGATGCCGGGTCACAAAGGTACTATAACAGTACATGGGAGTCGCAAGATAGCCTTGGAGTGTGAAGAAGGCGACGCTGCTTATGTGGAGTCTGTTTGTGCCACAGAGGAGTTGAAATTTTACAAGGATAACGTTGACCCAGCAGATATGACATCCTTAAAGAAGCCAACGATAGAGCGTGACCCTTTGTTGAAGTTTAAATCGGCAGACGACACCAAGCTAGTTGACTTTGTTCCTGGCGACTCATCTAAGCAGTTTAGTATCAGTGCTAATCTGGATCCAAAATAGGAAAGAGCGCTCATCGAGTTCATCCATGAGAACCGGGTCATCTTCGCATGGAAACCTTCTGATATGTCAGGTGTACCAAGGGAACTCGCTGAGCACACTCTTAATATTGATCCGAAGTTTAAGCCGGTCAAGCAATTCCTTCATCGCTTTAATGAAGAGAGGCTCTTGGAAGCTGGGTTTATTGTTGAAGTTTTTCATCCTGAGTGGTTGGCTATGTTTGGGAACGTAGTATTTCAAACAAAATCCTACGATCACGCAAGATCTATCTACTAGATGCATATCAACGAGAGGGGAGAGTGTGTCTATGTACCCTCGTAGACCGAAAACGGAAGCGTCTAGTGACGCGGTTGATGAAGTCGAACGTCTTCGCGATTCAACCAATCAAGCACCGAACGTATGGCACCTCCGCGTTCAACACATGTTTAGCTCGATGACGTCCCACGAGCTCTTGATCCAGTTGAGCTTCACGGGAGAGTTTTGTCAGCACGACGGCGTGGTGACGGAGATGATGAAGTTACCAGCGCAGGGCTTTGCCTAAGCACTGCAACGGTATGACCGAGGTGTGTTTCTGTGGAGGGGGCACCGCGCACGGCCAGAACAATGTTTCTTGTGTGTCTTTGGGTGTCCCCCTGCCCCCGTATATAAAGGAGCAAGGGGGAAGGTGCGGCTGGCCAAGTATGGCGCGCCAGGAGTAGGATTCCTACTCCTAATAGGAATAGGAATCCCCTTTCCTATTCCTACCAGGAGTAGGAAAGGAAGGGGGAGAGGAGAAGGAAGGAGAGGGATGCCTCCCCCCTTCTCCTAGCCCAACTAGGATCCCTATGGGCTGGCCCTCTCTTTCCCTTATTGGCCCACTATGGCCCATACTCCCTCGGGGAGGTTCCGGTAACCCCCTCCGGCATTCCGGTTTTACCCGATAACACCCGAAACACTTCCGGTGTCCGAATATAGTCGTCCAATATATCAATCTTTATGTCCTGGACATCCGAGACTCCTCGTCATGTCTGTGATCTCATCCGGGACTCCGAACTAGCTTCGGTACATCAAAACTCATAAACTCATAATACCGATCGTCATCGAACGTTAAGCGTGCGGACCCTACGGGTTCGAGAACTATGTAGATATGACCGAGACTCATCTCCGGTCAATAACCAATAGCGGAACCTGGATACTCATATTGGCTCCTACATATTCTACGAAGATCTTTATCGGTCAAACCGCATAACAACATACATTGTTCCCTTTGTCATCGGTATGTTACTTGCCCGAGATTCGATCGTTGGTATCTCAATACCTAGTTCAATCTCGTTACCGACAAGTCTCTTTACTCGTCCCATAATACATCATCTCGTGACTAACTCATTAGTCATTTGCTTGCAAGGCTTATTATGATGTGTATTACCAAGAGGGCCCAGAGATACCTCTCCGACACTCGGAGTGACAAATCCTATTCTTGATCTATGCCAACACCACGAACACCTTCGGAGACACCTGTAGAGTATCTTTATAATCACCTAGTTACGTTATGACGTTTGATAGCACACAAGGTGTTCCTCCGGTATTCGGGAGTTGCATAATCTCATAGTCATAGGAATATGTATAAGTCATGAAGAAAGCAATAACTGTAAAACTAAACAATCATAGTGCTAAGCTAACGGATGGGTCTTGTCCATCACATCATTCTTCTAATGATGTGATCTCGTTGATCAAATGACAACTCATGTCTATGGTTAGGAAACATAACCATCTTTGATTAACGAGCTAGTCTAGTAGAGGCATACTAGGGACTCTATATTTTGTCTATGTATTCACACATGTATTAAGTTTCCGGTTAATACAACTCTAGCATGAATAATAAACATTTATCATGATATATGGAAATAAATAATAACTTCATTATTGCCTCTACGGCATATTTCCTTCAGTCCCCACTTGCACTAGAGTCAATAATCTAGTTCACATCACCATGTAATTTAACACCAATAGTTCACATCCTCATGTGATTTAACACTTTGTAGTTCACATCGCCATGTGATCAATACCCAAAAAGTTTACTAGAGTTAATAATCTAGTTCACACCGCCATGTGATTAATACCCAAAGAGTGCCAAGGTGTGATCATGTTTTGCTTGTGAGAGAGGTTTAGTCAATGGGTCTGCCACATTCAGATCCGTATGTATTTTGCAAATTTCTATGTCTATAATGCTCTGATGGAGCTACTCTAGCTAAATGCTCCCACTTTCAATATGTATCCAGCTCGAGACTCAGAGTCATCCAGATCGGTGTCAAAGCTTGCACTGACGTAACTCTTTACGACGAACTCTTTATTCACCTCCATAATCGAGAAACATTTCCTTAGTCATCCAATAACTAAGGATAATTTTGACCGCTGTCCAGTGATCTACTCCTAGATCACTATTGTACCTCCTTGCCAAACTCATGGCAAGGTACACATCATGGCATACTTTATAGAACCTATGGCTGAGTCATAGGGAACGACTTTCATTCTTTCTCTATCTTCTGTCGTGGTCGAGTTTTGAGTCTTACTCAACTTCATACCTTATAACTCAGGCAAGAACCGCTTCTCTGACTAATCCATTTTGAACTACTTCAAAATCTTTATCAAGGTATGTACTAATTGAAATTTTTATCAAGCGTCATGATCTATCTCTATAGATCTAGGTGCCTAATATGTAAGCAGCTTCGCCGAGGTCTTTTATTGAAAAACTCCTTTTAAACAATCCTTTATGCTTTCCAGAAAATTCTACATCATTTCTGATCAAGAATATGTCATTCACATATACTTATCAAAAATGTTGTAGTGCTCCCACTCACTTTCTTATAAATACAGGCTTCATCGTAAGTCTGTATAAATCCATATGCTTTGATCACCTCATCAAAGCGTATATTCCAACTCTGAGATGCTTGCACCAGTCCATAGATGGATCGCTGGAGCATGCACATTTTGTTAGCACCTTTATGATTTACAAAACCTTCTGGTTGTATCATATACAACTCTTCTTTAATAAATCCATTAAAGAATGCAGTTTTGTTATCCATTTGCCAGATTTCATAAAATGCGGCAATTGCTAACATGATTCGGACAAACTTAAGCATCGCTACGTGTGAGAAAATCTCACCGTAGTCAATACCTTGAACTTGTCGAAAACCTTTCGCAATAAGTCGAGCTTTGTAGACAGTAACATTACCATCGGCGTCAGTCTTCCTCTTAAAAATCCATTTATTTTAAATGGCTTGCCGATCATCGGGCAAGTCAACCAAAGTCCACACTTTGGTCTCATACATGGATCCCATCTCAGATTTCATGGCCTCAAGCCATTTTGCGGAATCTAGGCTCATCATCGCTTCCTCATAGTTCATAGGTTTATCATGGTCTAGTAACATGACTTCCAGAACTGGGCTGCCGTACCACTCTGGCGCGGAACGCACTCTGGTTGACCTACGAGGTTTAGTAGTAACTTGATCTGAAGTTTCATGATCATCATCATTAGCTTCCTAGCTGATTGGTGTAGGAATCACTAGAACTAGTTTCTGTGGTGTACTACTTTCCAATTCGGGAGAAGGTACAATTACCTCATTAAGTTCCACTTTCCTCCCACTCACTTCTTTCGAGAGAAACTCCTTCTCTAGAAAGGATCCATTCTTAGCAACGAATATCTTGCCTTCGGATCTATGATAGAAGGTGTACCCAACAGTCGTGTCACACCCTGATTTTCATGCCACATCACTTAAGCTAAGAATCGTGCTAAAATATGGTTTAACAAAAACTTTTGAGTGTTTTTGACTTTGCTTGATTGGTTTTCTGTTACTGCTTGTTACTGCTCTAAAAATCAAATAAATCCTCCAACTCTTATACTTCATCTCCTTGATCCAAAACCTTTCCCCAATGATCATGCCATGTGTATAGAACAGTATAGTATTTTCTTATAAAAATATTTTGGCCAAATAGTATTTTCTAAAATTAGTTTTCCAAAAACCCTCTGAATTGAGGTTTGCACTACAAGTACCTTATTTAGGGTGTGAAAAATCTTTCAAAAGGTATATTTGAATCCTATTAGGTATAGGACTCCCATAAACCACAAAATTATAATTTTAAAAGTTATTTTTATATTTTATTTAAATGCTTTTTCTTTAGGCCAGAAATGGTCTTTAATAGGTAAAAATTATTTAGCCATTTCAAAGATATTTGCCAAAATTCAGGAAAACTCATAGGACATATATTGTCCATATATAAGAGTTTCAACACATGGTCATGTTCAAAATATTGGGCAAATCCTTCATTAACCCTTTCTGGATATTTCAAGCTTTTGAAATATTTACAAAGGAAATATTCTCCAAAAATTCCACGGAAATTCTATCATGTCAAATATGACATATTTGATGATCTTACAAAGCGTCATGCCTTGAAGATCAAGGAAACATCATCTAATCCCCTCAAAACCATTTCTGTCCATTTTGAAGTTTGAGCAAATTTACATTGCCAAACTTGTCCAAATGATCTCAAACTTGGTGCACATGCTAGAATGGTCTAATTATGCATCTAGACCAAATGGCACAAGTATTGGAGTAGCATAACTTGATCTAAGTGCCCCAAAACCCTTTCTAACCAGATGCAAATTTGAACAACTCTACATTGCCAACTTTTTACTTGATGCCTCAAATTTTGTGGACATTCTCACAAACCCAAATGATGACACTACACCAAGTGGTGCATCAAGGAGAGATGATTTGCTTAACTTAATCTTGGAAAATCCATTTCTATCGATTTCAAGGGTTCCCCAATGTTACATTGGCAACTTTGCCCAAATGAGCTCAAATTTGGTGGAAGGGCCTAAATCTATGTGCCATTTCATCCTGTTAAGTCCCATGGCAATTGGAAGTCATTTGGTTTCCCAAAACTACATCAAACACCTTCTGCCATTTTACCAAAACCACTGTTTTGCCCCCTTTTACTATTCTACTTGAGCTCAACTTTTTACCACAGCTGCTCCTAGTCACCCTCTACCTCCAGGAACTCCTCCTCCTCAGATCAATGATTGAGGGGGTAAAACCCCAGTTTACTCTGCTGGACAGCCCAATTCCCACTCTCCCTCAACCTCCCTCCTCTTCCACTAGGTCACCAGGGCACCCAAGACCAAAACCTCTTTGTTTACTCCTCCCCTGACCCCCTAGACATCATTGGGCAAAGTGGGCGCGTCCAGAGCAGTGAGGACACGGCCATGCCGGCCATACGGGCGCTCTGGAGCGCGGTACAGTGTGCCCCCGCACTGTAGCTGCGTCCTGCCCGAGGCACCAGACAGCCTAGGGCTTTGGGATCGTGTCCCCCGAGGCCGCCTTGACGTCTGGGACACGGCAGCTGGTCGGCCCCCTTCTCCCTCTTCCTCCTGCCGCTCCTCTCGCACGCGCACCGGCCGACCATGAGCTCTAGTGAGCGAGCTCACACGCGCGCGCTGCCCGGGCACTACCCCGCTCCTTCTCTCCCTTCCCCTCGACCTAGACCAACCCCACAAACACCCCGGACACACCCACGGGCGCCCCCGTGGCTTGCAGCGACGGGAACAAGCTCGCCGGCGCACGAGACCTCGGTGGACCGTCGCCCACCTATTTATAGGCCACCCCAGACTCTCCTCGCGGCTCCATTTACCCCCTCTCCCTCTAGTGTACCTCCCCGACAGGCCTACTGCTCTCCCCGTGCCCTCCAGCCATCTCTATGGCCGGAGCAGTGCCGCCGGCCGCCGCTTAAATTCGTGGGCCTCGACCTCTCTCTCTTCCCCCTGAGCACTCCCACACCCTCTCCTCACCACCGCCAACTCACCCCGTGCTCCATCCTCTCCTCCTCGTGCTTTCCCCGCCATGCCGAACACCACCATCACCGCTGTCCGCCACGGTCGATGCGCTGCTCATGTCCGACCACCCCAGCAGTCGTGGCGCACCTCTCTGGATGCGGCGTGGCCTCCTGAACCCACCGGTGTGCTGGGCATAGCCGGAGGTAGCCGGGGCAGCTGGGGGGAAACATCGGCGCCGCTCGGCCTCGCCTCCCCTGCCTCTGCTCTGTTCGAGCGGGAGGTAGGCGACGGCCTGAGTACTGGGCCCCGCGCGTCAGTGAACCAGCGGGAGGGCCCTGCCCGTTTAAGTGGAGACGGCGTCAAGCGAGCCCGTCTCTCCCGCACGAAGGCGCACTTGCGGAAAGCCGCTTTCGACGTCGCCCGAGCGCCGCGAGGCTGAGCCTCTGGGCCGGCCCAGTGGCTATCCTGCGCCCAGTGCACGCCTTAGGTAAAACCTAAACCTCTTTCCTTTTTCTTTTACCAGACAACTTCAAAAATCACCCAAATATTCAAATAGTGTCCAAACTTGATGATTCAAATTCCTTCTGGCTCCATAAATCATGCTCTATCACATGGTGCAACATGCACATTTTTCCAGAGACTTTTCCTTCACAAATATTTATCAAATGTCATTTTTCTATTTCTGTGATAAACTTTAGAAAATCACAGAGAGCTCAAATTTGATCCAAATGCAGTGGTTCAAATTCCTAGGTGCTTGTCATATCCAAACTTAGTTTTGGAACATTTTTATTAATACTTTCTGTACCCCACAAAATAATGAGCCATTTCTTCATATTTATCAACTTTGCAAAATCCTAGGAAATTCATTTGAACTCCAAATCCAGTGAAACCAACTCCTAGATGCTTCTAAAATCATGACTTGTTAAATGGGTGCCTTTGCTCATTTTTCAAAAATATATTTATGTACACTTCTTTCAAATCCATAAACCCCTTGATTCCATCATATTGAAATGTTCCAAACTATCCATTGATCCAATATCTATGAAAACACCTTGGCCATTTCTCATATGACCAGAGGTATCCTAGAAAAGTCCAACTCCTATTTTTAGAGCACTTTTATTTTTGCCTTGTTGTGTTGCTTATTATGATTGTTTCCATCGTTAGTTGACGAAATAAACGGAGTACTCGGAGATGGACCAGAAGGTTTGAAGACTCGGAAGGACAAGGCAAGCAGCCCTTTGACCATGTTCGAGAAACCTTTTTATGCATGTCTCCTAGCACCTTATTATCAATGCATCAGAATCATGTAGAAGTGGTGACCACTTTGGTTGGTACCTTTGTTACTTTACTATTGAAACTTGCATCAAACATGACCCTAACTTCCTATGAGGGTTATGTGGGTGGGAGTAGATAGATATATGCTATAGTAGTTGGCTACACAAGATGGGTCAGGGTTATGCATGGAAAGAAACAAGTGTGGTTTGACATACTTGCAAATAACCCAGTGGGTGCCACTAATGCCCCTGGGAGACGATGAGGAACTAGGGCACTACTTGGTGAGGAAGTAGTGTACCGAGGCTTGATGAAAGTGTTGTTTACAGAGATGGATTAGATTTATGTGTGATTACTGTCCCAACCAAACATGCGCAACCACTCTACCCTTATATGGGAAAGGGCATTATTGATTACCTAGGTCAATACTAGCATGGTGCCCGCATTACTAGTGACGGGGGTGACATGAGGTCACTCTCGGGACGGGGTCGTGCTTGGATAGGTGGCCATGACTGTCTTTACAGGGCACCGGACACACCGTTGGTACCCCGTCTCAGTGGTATGTGACGAATATGGGAGCAAGGCTCCACAAATTTTAAGATGTGAAATGTTTGGCACGGGGCTGTTACCAATCGAGTGGACTCTGTGTTAGTGTCGTCTAGGGAAAGATAGTGATCGGGTGCTTACCCCGGGTACTTGAGGTACCGCGAGTCATGAATGACTCGGAAGTTCCCCAGATCTACTGGGTAAAGTGTGCAACCTCTGCAGAGTGTCAAACTATTCGAATAGCCGTGTCCACGGTCAAGGACAGTTGGGTGGTGCTGCTTAGACTATGTCCATACGTTTCTGGAAAACAACACGGTTTGGGTAAATCTGTTGATGTGATTGTGAGAAAGTCACGATGAGCGTGAGCAAGAGTTGTTCATGACTCTTTCTCGATATTGATGTCTGAAACCTCCTGATACTTGTTGCAGACACATGCATGTCCATGTTATATGTTGATCATACTTGCATATGAAAAACTAGCTTTCCGCAAAACTGCCAATTTAGCAGTAGAGCCTTGCATAATTATTCTATCATCACACTTGGGTTGCTTGCGAGTACATTCAAAGTACTCATTGGCTTGCCACTGGTTATTTTATTGGCCAGGCATGACAGAACAGGATGATGACAATTTCTTGGTGACGAACATGCGAGCTAGGACGCTTCCCAGTCAGAATGCCTGTAGGGTTAAGGCAGATGGCATGGGTCCAAGTTGTTATTGAAGATTTCTGCTGCAATGACATACTCAAGACTTGACCATAATGGTCCTATTTGTGTAATACAGTATGTATGGATGTAAGACTCTTGTTATTCAGCTTCTGTGTGTTCAGTGAGCATTGATTTCTGGGATCACTGTACACGTGCATTCGGTGATCACGACTTATGAGTCGGGGTCCCCACAGAGCTGGTATCATAGCCATCCTGACTGTAGGAAGCCTTAGTTAGCATGGTCGTTAGTTAGGGTAAAACTATTTCCAAAACTATTACTAGTTTTCAAAACTATCTATACTTCTCTTCCCTTCTCAGTTTTTCAAAAACTAGGCTATACTTGATTTCTTCCCCTTCAAAACTTCGGTCGTTAGAACCCTTATGCCCCTGACCACTCGATTTTCTGTAATCCTTGTGGAGTACTCCTTGCCAAACACTCACCCACCTCTTCCGAACACAAGAGTGGCGACACCACGACAAGACGATACCAACAGAAAATCCATCCTCAAGGAATGAGGACATGAAGACCCAGAAGATGGTGACACCCTTGACAGTGCCCCAGGATGATGCAACATTGGCCTACGATGACCAGGGTATAGGTTATGCTAGATCATGATATACCTCACTAATAGAGTAACCTTGTCACTACCGTTGTTGTGTCGGCAACCACCGGTGGATGAGAACCTCGCCATTTGGTCCGCCTCACTATAGTGAGCAGGAAAACGGTTCTCTTCGTCCCCCGTTCTTGGTGTCGATGTTGTCATCAATGTAACCGACATGTTGAACCTATACTATGCCTTGATTAATAACATTGCATAAAGGATTGCCTACCTGGTACCCTCGACGTCCCAGAAGGCACAAGGGATCGTCATGATTAAAGAGACAAGAGAAGACCAAGTCAACGCCAGCTACAAGGAGACACCGTCACCACATCATCTCATCAGGCGAGAAGTTGTTGAAGATTCTTCAGGATCAACCCGGATCGTTCATCAAACAACTACAAGGGACATAGCAACACCTGTGGAAACTCAGAAGACTGCACAAGGCACAAGTCACGACACTGAGTCCGAGAACCCCTAGGGTAGGATGAGTCGTGTACCCCCTATGCGCAGTCGAGTCCGTATGATGGTCCGAATAGAACCATGATTTTGTGTTGCTTGATTTTAATTGTTTGTGTTTTGATATAAGTCGCACTGTTGCCCTAGGCAACAGGTACACGACTATATCACCTTCCTTGCCTTGTTTCTTTTGTTTCGGCCTTTTTGCACCTGTTTGTTTGCACTTGCACTATAGAACCCCCTTTAGGCATTCCCCTCCTTTGTGCTACTTTCTCCCTCTCTTCTCTCTCCTCCACTGAAGACCCGCAAGACAAGAAGTACCAAGGATTCCAATTCGGCGACCAACTAACAATGAAGACTTCTGCTACAACCTCCACGACCAAGTGCAATCCCGTGAAGTTATGTTTGAACCTCCAGACGGGAAACCCATTCCTGGACCCTTGGAGACTTCACGAGGTACTCCAACACGAATCCTTAACCATGTGCCTAACCCGTAGAATTGCAAGAGAACTAGTTAAGCCCTTGTAACCTTGCACAACACTGGGTTCGTAATGGAACTAGTGGACACAGTGAGTGAGCACATTTTCGTCCTAATATAGCACAAGAACTGACGATGCCATAGATAGACCAATTTGAAGATATAAGACAGATGACTTGGTGGCTTTATATCAGTGACTTCGAGGAATTATCTGAGACCTTGATGGATTGTGAGGTTTTCGTGTTGGTGGGATCATGATTAATGGGGTGGCGTAACTTTCATCACCCTGGAATAGCTTGGATTTGCAGGGCAATTGTGATTGCAAGATGAAATTCTTGGAGGTGTAAGGATTTGACTTGATCAGATAATATTGATGGGAGATAGTTGACATTTTGAGAATGACTTGGGGGAAATGTAGGAGTACTCGTTGGACTTGAGATTTGGATTTGTGTAGGTGATTCTGATTGGGTATAGATGCTAGTATGTCTACATGGTTCGGAGTAAATTGGATTTAGACCGTTGATCTTGATACCATGTTTCCCGGTGGACAATAAACTAGGAGATTGGATTAATTATAGTAGTTTATCTAGGGATCTATATAACCATGACCTTGGAGTTTACTTGACCCGGATGATGGGAATTTGGTGGACTTACTATTGTAAGGCATAGTCCTTCCAAGTATTTGGATATTATAGGGACTTGAGATCTTGTGGAACACCGTAGACACCGGATTTGTAGAATTATTGGATTATGTGGTGATTGATGGAAATTACCGGGCTATTGGAGTTGATCTATATGAAGGAAACAAAATCTTGGAGTGGCATATGACGTGTTTCCTTAGAATAGAGATGCATTATCTTGAACCTTGCAAGAATAGGTTGGGCGCTTGGATTGTGGTGTTTGACTCTTGCTTGGCAGCTTGTATGCCCTACCCATGGATTTTTAGGGGTAGACATGCATATGATTATTGGGATCGTAGACATGTATAATTTTGTTAGACCTCCTTTTGGGAGTCATCAGGTTATGTATGGCATGAGTGGTGACTGAAGTTGGTCTATACGAGAGGATGCATTTAGTGGTATAAGGTTATTCGTTTGGAATACTAGATAGAGCTATTGGCATCTCAGAAACCGTGCTTAAGGATAAGATAATAAACGTTCACTCACACACTAGAATCCTTGAAACCCTTAAGCCCCACCAAGCCACAACATGGTCAGATCATGACCACGGGCCTTGGCTCTAAGTCAAGAAGACCATTGACAACGTTCAACGGAGACCACCACCAATACCCCAGCCTACCTTGCGTACCCCATAGACCTCATGGAGTATTTGGACAAGTTGGGTAACATCATTATTTGATGGCCTACTTGTCTGCCCGAAGACAAAAGAAGAGACGGACAGCTGGATAGAAGACATTTGAAGACCGCCATGTCAAGAAGGAATAACTACACCGACCACCGTCATCAAGAAGTAAACTTATGCATCTAAGACCGGGTGTATCTGCAAACCACTCCTCTCGAAGGAACCAAGCATTTCCATGTCGAAGGGATGCTCACACCAAGATTTATCAACTTTCTTCAAGACCACTGCAAGACAAATAATAGATGGCTACCAGCTAGATTTACCACCTGGGATGCCCACCGTACACCAAATATTCCTCGGGTCACCACTCTTGAAGTACTTCTTACTTCCTGGCTAGCCCGGTCCCCTCAAGGACATCGATCACCGAGCCTTTGGCATCTAGCTCAACCTAACCCATACAAGAGACCCCTCAGCAACCTGCATCAAAGAGGGCAACAAACAAGAAGCCACACCACCAAGTACTTCAAGATTCCATGGAGCACCACTCGGAAGCAGAACCAACAAGAAGAAGTGAAGACTACCCCATATCCAAGACTCCGTATTCCCTTCCACGCCTAGTCTGGAATCTCGGGGACGAGATTCTTGTAAGGGGGGTAGGTCTGTCACACCCTGATTTTCATGCCACATCACTTAAGCTAATAATCATGCTAAAATATGGTTTAACAAAAACTTTTGAGTGTTTTTGACTTTGCTTGATTGGTTTTCTGTTGCTGCTTGCTAGTGCTCTAAAAATCAAATAAATCCTCCAACTCTTATACTTCATCTCCTTGATCCAAAACCTTTCCCCAATGATCATGACATGTGTATAGAACAATATAGTATTTTCTTATAAAAATATTTTGGCCAAATAGTATTTTCTAAAATTAGTTTTCCAAAAACCCCCTGAATTGAGGTTTGCACTACAAGTACCTTATTTAGGGTGTGAAAAATCTTTCCAAAGGTATATTTGAATCCTATTTGGTATAGGACTCCCATAAACCACAAAATTATAATTTTAAAAGTTATTTTTATATTTTATTTAAATGCTTTTTCTTTAGGCCAGAAATGGTCTTTAATAGGTAAAAATTATTTAGCTATTTCAAAGATATTTGCCAAAATTCAGGGAAACTCATAGGACATATATTGTCCATATATAAGAGTTTCAACACATGGTCATGTTCAAAATATTGGGCAAATCCTTCATTAACCCTTTCTGGATATTTCAAGCTTTTGAAATATTTACAAAGGAAATATTCTCCAAAAATTCCAGGGAACTTCTATCATGTCAAATATGACATATTTGATGATCTTACAAAGCCTCATGCCTTGAAGATCAAGGAAACCGCATCTAATCCCCTCAAAACCATTTCTGTCCATTTTGAAGTTTGAGCAAATTTACATTGCCAAACTTGTCCAAATGCTCTCAAACTTGGTGCACATGCTAGAATGGTCTAATTATGCATCTAGACCAAATGGCACAAGTATTGGAGAAGCATAATTTGATCTAAGTGCCCCCAAACCCTTTCTGACCAGATCCAAATTTGAACAACTCTACATTGCCAACTTTTTACTTGAGGCCTCAAATTTTGTGGACATTCTCACAAACCAAATGATGACACTAAACCAAGTGGTGCATCATGGAGAGATGATTTGCTTAACTTAATATTGGAAAATCCATTTTTGTTGATTTCTAGGGTTCACCAATGTTACATTGTCAACTTTGCCCAAATGAGCTCAAATTTGGTGGAAGGGCCTAAATCTATGTGCCATTTCATCCTGTTAAGTCCCATGGCAATTGGAAGTCATTTTCTTGCCCAAAACTACATCAAACACCTTCTGCCATTTTACCAAAACCACTGTTTTGCCCCCTTTTACTATTCTACTTGAGCTCAACTTTTTACCACAGCTGCTCCTAGTCACCCTCTACCTCCAGGAACTCCTTCTCCTCCTCAGATCAATGATTGAGGGGGGTAAAACCCCAGTTTACTCTGCTGGACAGCCCAATTCCTACTCTCCCTCAACCTCCCTCCTCTTCCACTGGGTCACGAGGGCATCCAAGACCAAAACCTCTTTGTTTACTCCTCCCCTGACCCCCTAGACATCATTGGGCAAAGTTGGCGCATCCAGAGCGGTGAGGACACGGCCATGCCGGCCATACGGGTGCTCTTGAGCGCGCTACAGTGTGCCCCCGCACTGTAGCTGCGTCCTGCCCGAGGCACCTGACAGCCTAGGGCTTTGGGATCGTGTCCCCCGAGGCCATCTCGACGTGTGGGACACGGCATCTGGTCAGCCCCCTTCTCCCTCTTCCTCCTGCCGCTCCTCTCGCACGCGCACCGGCCGACCGTGAGCTCCAGTGAGCGAGCTCACACGCGCGCGCTGCCCGGGCGCTACCCCGCTCCTTCTCTCCCTTCCCCTCGACCTGGACCAACCCCACAAACACCCGGACACACCCACGGGCGCCCCCGTGGCTTGCAGCGACGGGAACAAGCTCGCCGGCGCACGAGACCTCGGTGGACCATCGCCCACCTATTTATAGGCCACCCCAGACTCTCCTCGCGGCTCCATTTGCCCCCTCTCCCTCTAGTGTACCTCCCCGACAGGCCTACTGCTCTCCCCGTGCCCTCCAGCCATCTCTATGGCTGGAGCAGTGCCGCCGGCCGCCGCTTAAATTCGTGGGCCTCGACCTCTCTCTCTTCCCCCTGAGCACTCCCGCACCCTCTCCTCACCACCGCCAACTCACCCCGTGCTCCATCCTCTCCTCCTCGTGCTTTCCCCGCCATGCCGAACACCGCCATCACCGCCGTCCGCCGCGGCCGATGCGCTGCTCGCGTCCGACCACCCCAGCGGTCGTGGCGCACCTCTCTGGACGCGGCGTGGCCTCCTGAACCCACCGGTGTGCTGGGCATAGCCGGAGGTAGCCGGGGCAGCTGGGGGGAAACGCCAGCGCCGCTCGGCCTCGCCTCCCCTGCCTCTGCTCTGTTCAAGCAGGAGGTAGGCGACGGCCTGAGTACTGGGCCCCACACATCAGTGAACCAACGGGAGGGCCCCACCCGTTTAAGTGGAGACGACGTCAAGCGAGCCCGTCTCTCCCGCACGAAGGCGCACTTGCGGAAAGCCGCTTTCGACGTCGCCCGAGCGCCGCGAGGCTGAGCCTCTGGGCCGGCCCAGTGGCTATCCTGCGCCCAGTGCACGCCTTAGGTAAAACCTAAACCTCTTTCCCTTTTCTTTTACCAGACAACTTCAAAAATCACCCAAATATTCAAATAGTGTCCAAACTTGATGATTCAAATTCCTTCTGGCTCCATAAATCATGCTCTATCACATGGTGCAACATGCACATTTTTCCAGAGACTTTCCCTTCACAAATATTTATCAAATGTCATTTTTCTATTTCTGTGATAAACTTTAGAAAATCACAGAGAGCTCAAATTTGATCCAAATGCAGTGGTTCAAATTCCTAGGTGCTTGTCATATCCAAACTTAGTTTTGGAACATTTTTATTAATACTTTCTGTACCCCACCAAATAATGAGCCATTTCTTCATATTTATCAACTTCACAAAATCCTAGGAAATTCATTTGAACTCAAAATCCAGTGAAACCAACTCCTAGATGCTTCTAAAATCATGACTTGTTAAATGGGTGCCTTTGCGCATTTTTCAAAAATATATTTCTGTACACTTCTTTCAAATCCATAAACCCCTTGATTCCATCATATTGAAATGTTCCAAACTATCCATTGATCCAATATCTATGAAAACACCTTGGCCATTTCTCATATGACCAGAGGTATCCTAGAAAAGTCCAACTCATATTTTTAGAGCACTTTTATTTTTGCCTTGTTGTGTTGCTTATTATGATTGTTTCCATCGTTAGTTGACAAAATAAACGGAGTACTCGGAGATGGACCAGAAGGTTTGAAGACTCGGAAGGACAAGGCAAGCAACCCTTTGACCATGTTCGAGAAACCTTTTTATGCATGTCTCCTAGCACCTTATTATCAATGCATCGGAATCATGTAGAGGTAGTGACCACTTTGGTTGGTACCTTTGTTACTTTACTATTGAAACTTGCATCAAACATGACCCTACCTTCCTATGAGGGTTATGTGGGTGGGAGTAGATAGATATATGCTATAGTAGTTGGCTACGCAAGATGGGTCAGGGTTATGCATGGAAAGAAACAAGTGTGGTTTGACATACTTGCAAATAACCCAGTGGGTGCCACTAATGCCCCTGGGAGACGATGAGGAACTAGGGCACTACTTGGTGAGGAAGTAGTGTACCGAGGCTTGATGAAAGTGTTGTTTACAGAGATGGATTAGATTTATGTGTGATTACCGTCCCAACCAAACATGCGCAACCACTCTACCTTATATGGGAAAGGGGATTATTGATTACCTAGGTCGAACTAGCATGGTGCCCGCATTACTAGTGACGGGGGTGACATGAGGTCACTCTCGGGACGGGGTCGTGCTTGGATAGGCGGCCATGACTGTCTTTACAGGGCACCAGACACACCGTTGGTACCCCGTATCAATGGTATGTGACGAATATGGGAGCAAGGCTCCACAAATTTTAAGATGTGAAATGTTTGGCATGGGGCTGTTACCAATCGAGTGGACTCTATGTTAGTGTCGTCTAGGGAAGGATAGTGATCGGGTGCTTACCCTGGGTACTTGAGGTACCGCGGGTCGTGAATGACACGGAAGTTCCCCGGATCTAGTGGGTAAAGTGTGCAACCTCTGCAGAGTGTCAAACTATTCAAATAGCCGTGTCCACGGGCAAGGACAGTTGGGTGGTGCTACTTAGACTATGTCCATACGTTTCTGGAAAACAACATGGTTTGGGTAAATCTATTGATGTGATTGTGAAAAAGTCACGATGAGCGTGAGCAAGAGTTGTTCATGACTCTTTCTCGATATTGATGTCTAAAACCTCCTGATACTTGTTGCAGACACATGCATGTCCATGTTATATGTTGATCATACTTGCATATGAAAAACTAGCTTTCCGCAAAACTGCCAATTTAGCAGTAGAGCCTTGCATAATTATTCTGTCATCACACTTGGGTTGCTTGCGAGTACATTCAAAGTACTCATTGGCTTGCCACTGGTTATTTTATTGGCCAGGCATGACAGTACAGGATGATGACGATTTCTTGGTGACGAACATGCGAGCTAGGACGCTTCCCAGTCAGAATGCCTGTAGGGTTAAGGCACATGGCATGGGTCCAAGTTGTTATTGAAGATTTCCGCTGCAATGATATACTTAAGACTTGACCATAATGGTCCTATTTGTGTAATACGGTATGTATGGATGTAAGACTCTTGTTATTCAGCTTCTGTGTGTTCAGTGAGCATTGATCTCTGGGATCACTGTACACGTGCATTCGGTGATCACGACTTATGAGTCGGGGTCCCCACATGTCGCCTTTGGGTATCCTATGAAGACACATTTCTCCGACTTGGGTTCGAGCCTATTAGGTTGAAGCTTTTTCACATAAGCGTCGCACCTCCAAACTTTAAGAAATGACAACTTTAGTTTCTTGCCAAACAACAGTTCATAAGGTGTCATCTCAACGGATTTAGATGGTGCCCTATTTAACGTGAATGCAACTGTCTCTAATGCATAACCCAAAACGATAGTGGTAAATCGGTAAGAGACATCATAGATCGTACCATATCTAATAAAGTACGGTTACGACGTTCGGACACACCATTACGCTGTGGTGTTCCGGGTGACGTGAGCTGTGAAACTATTCCACATTGTTTTAAATGAAGACCAAACTCATAACTCAAATATTCGCCTCCGCGATCAGATCGTAGAAACTTAATTTTCTTGTTACGATGATTCTCTACTTCACCTTGATATTCTTTGAACTTTTCAAATGTTTTAGACTTGTGTTTCATTAAGCAGATATACCCATATTTTCTCGAATCATCAGTGAAGGTCAGAAAATAATGATACCCATCGCGAGCCTCAACACTCATCGGTCCACATACATCAGTATGTATGATTTCCAACAAACCAGTTGCTCGCTCCATTGTTCCGGAGAACGGAGTTTTAGTCATCTTGCCCATGAGGCATGGTTCGCAAGCACCAAGTGATTCATAATCAAGTGATTCCAAAAGCCCATCAACATGGAGTTTCTTCATGCGCTTTACACCAATATGACCTAAATGGCAGTGCCACAAATAAGTTGCACAATCATTATCAACTTTGCATCTTTTGGCTTCAATATTATGAATATGTGTATTACTACGATCAAGATCCAACAAACTATTTTCATTGGGTGTATGACCATCCAAGGTTTTATTCATGTAAACAGAATAACAATTAGTCTATGACTTTAAATGAATAACTGTATTGCAACAAACATGATCAAATCATATTCATGCTCAACGCAAATGCCAAATAACATTTATTTAGGTTCTACACTAATCCCGAAAGTATAGGGAGTGTGCGGTGATGATCATATCAATCTTGGAACCACTTCCAACACACATCGTAACTTCACCTTTAACTAGTCTCTGTTCATTCTGCAACTCTCGTTTCGTGTTACTAATTTTAGCAACTGAACCGGTATCAAATACCCAGGGGTTGCTATGAACACTAGTAAAGTACACATTAATAATCTGTATATCAAATATACCTTTGTTCATTTTGCCATCCTTCTTATCCGCCAAGTATCTAGGGCGGTTCCACTTCCAGTGACCATTTCCTTTGAAGTAGAAGCACTTAGTTTCAGGCTTGAGTTTAGCTTTGGGTTTCTTCACGGGAGTGACAACTTGCTTGTCATTCTTCTTGAAGTCCCCCTTCTATCCCTTAGCCCTTTTCTTGAAACAAGTGGTCTTGTTAACCATCAACACTTGATGCTCTTTCTTGATTTCTACCTTTGCTGATTTCAGCATCGCGAAGAGCTCGGGAATTACTTTTGTCATCCCTTGCATATTATAGTTCATCACGAAGTTCTACTAACTTGGTGATAGTGACTAGAGAACTTTTTCAATTACTATCTTATCTAGAAGATTAACTCCCACTTGATTCAAGCAATTGTAGTACCCAGACAATCTGAGCACATGCTCACTGGTTGAGCTATTCTCCTCCATCTTGTAGGCAAAGTACTCTCAGAGGTCTCATACCTCTCGACACGGGCATGAGTATGAAATAGTGAAATACTAATTTCAACTCTTGGAACATCTTATATGCTCTGTGGCGTTCAAAAAGTTTTTGAAGTCCTGGTTCTAAGCCATAAAGCATGGTGCACTAAACTATTAAGTAGACATCATATTGAGCTTTGCCAAACGGTCATAACGTTTGCATCTGCTCCTGCAATAGATCTGTCACCTAGCGGTGCATCAAGGACATAATACTTCTGTGCAGCAATGAGGATAATCCTCAGATCACGGACCTAGTTCGCATCATTTCTACTAACATCTTTCAACTTAGTTTTCTCTAGGAACATATCAAAAAACATAGGGGGCTATAACGCGAGCTATTGATCTACAACATAATTTGCAAATACTATCAGGACTAAGTTCATGATAAATTAAAGTTCAATTAATCATATTACTTAAGAACCCCCACTTAGATAGACATCCATCTAGTCATCTAAATGATCACGTGATCCAAATCAACTAAACCATGTCTGATCATCACGTGAGATGGAGTAGTTTTCAATAGTGAACATCTTATGATTCATGCTCGACCTTTCGGTCTCCAATGTTCCGAGGCCATATCTGCATATGCTAGGCTCGTCAAGTTTAACCCGACTATTCTGCATGTGCAAAGCTGTCTTACACCCGTTGTATTTGAACGTAGAGCTTATCACACCCGATCATCACGTGGTGTCTCGGCACGACGAACTTTCACAACGGTGCATACTCAGGGAGAACACTTGTACCTTGAAATTTTGTAAGGGGTCATCTTATAATGCTACCGCCGTACTAAGCAAAATAAGAAACATAATAAAATAAACATCACATGCAATCAAAATATGTGACATGATATGGCCATCATCATCTTGTGCTTTTGATATCCATCTCCAAAACATCGTCATGATCTCCATTGTCACTGGCTTGACACCATGATCTTCATCATAGCGTCATGGTTGTCTCGCCAACTATTGCTTCTACTACTATCGCTAACTCAAGGTGATAAAGGAAAGCAATTACTTGGCCTTCGCAATTCATACAATAAAGAGACAACCGTACGGCTCCTGCCGGTTGCCGATAACTTTACAAAACATGATCATCTCATACAATAACGTATAACTCATCATGTCTTGACCATATCACATCACAACATGCCCTACAAAAACAAGTTAGACGTCATCTACTTTGTTGTTTCAAGTTTTATGTGGCTGCTACGGGCTTAGCAAGATCCGTTCTTACCTACGCATACAAAACCACAACGATTTTTCATCAATTATGTGATGTTTTAACCTTCACAAGGACCGGGCGTAGTCACACTTGATTTAGCTAAAGTGAGAGAGACAGACACCTGCCGGTCACCTTTAAGCAATGAGTGCTCGTAATGGTGAAACCAGTCTCGCGTAAGCGTACGCGTAATGTCAGTCCGGGCCGCTTCATCTCACAATACCGCCGAATACAAGTATGACATTCTGGTAAGCAGTATGACTATTATCGCCCACAACTCATTGTGTTCTACTCGTGCATATCATCTACGCATAGACCTGGCTCATGATTCCACTATTGGGGAACGTAGTATTTCAAAAAAAAAATCATACGATCACGCAAGATCTATCTACTAGATGCATAGCAACAAGAGGGGAGAGTGTGTCTACGTACCCTCGTAGACCGAAAGCGGAAGCGTCTAGTGATGCGGTTGATGTAGTCGAACATCTTCGCGATTCAACCGATCAAGCACCGAACGTACGACACCTTCGCGTTCTTCACACGTTCAGCTCGATGACGTCCCACAAGCTCTTGATCCAGTTGAGCTTCACATGAGAATTTTGTCAGCACGACAGCGTGGTGATGGAGATGATGAAGTTACCGGCGCAGGACTTCGCCTAAGCACTGCAACGGTATGACCGAGGTGTGTTTCTGTGGAGGGGGGGCACCGCACACGGCTAGAACATTCTTGTGTGTCTTTGGGTGCCCCCTGCCCCCGTAAATAAAGGAGCAAGGGGAAGGTGCAGCTGGCCAAGTATGGTGTGCCAGGATTAGGATTCCTACTCCTAGTAGGAATAGGAATCCCCTTTCCTATTCCTACTAGGAGTAGGAAAGGAAGGGGGAGAGAAGAAGGAAGGAGAGGAGCGCCTCCCCCTTCTCCTAGTCCAACTAGGATCCCTAGGGGGCGCGGCCAGCCCTATGGGCTGCCCCTCTCTTTCTCTCATTGGCCCACTATGGCCCATACTCCCTCGGGGAGGTTCCGGTAACCCCCTCCGGCACTCCGGTTTTACCCGATAACATCCGGAACACTTCTGGTGTCCGAATATAGTCGTCCAATATATCAATCTTTATGTCTCGAACATTCCGAGACTCCTCGTCATGTCCGTGATCTCATCCGGGACTCCGAACTAGCTTCGGTACATCAAAACTCATAAACTCATAATATCGATCGTCATCGAACGTTAAGCATGCGGACCCTACGGGTTCGAGAATTATGTAGACATGACCGAGACTCATCTCCGGTCAATAACCAATAGCGGAACCTGGATGCTCATATTGGCTCCTACATATTCTACGAAGATCTTTATCGGTCAAATCGCATAACAACATACGTTGTTCCCTTTATCATCGTTATGTTACTTGCCCGAGATTCGATCGTCGGTATCTCAATACCTAGTTCAATCTCGTTACCGGCAAGTCTCTTTACTCGTTCTGTAATACATCATCTCGTGACTAACTCATTAGTCATTTGCTTGCAAGGCTTTATTATGATGTGTATTACCGAGAGGGCCCAGAGATACCTCTCCGACACTCGGAGTGACAAATCCTATTCTTGATCTATGCCAACACCACGAACACCTTCGGAGACACGTGTAGAGCATCTTTATAATCACCCAGTTACGTTGTGACGTTTGATAGCACACAAGGTGTTACTCCGGTATTCGGGAGTTGCATAATCTCATAGTCATAGGAACATGTATAAGTCATGAAGAAAGCAATATCAGTAAAACTAAACGATCATAGTGCTAAGCTAACGGATGGGTCTTGTCCATCACATCATTCTTCTAATGATGTGATCCCATTGATCAAATGACAACTCATGTCTATGGTTAGGAAACATAACCATCTTTGATTAACGAGCTAGTCTAGTAGAGGCATACTAGGGACTCTCTGTTTTGTCTATGTATTCACACATGTACTAAGTTTCCTGTTAATACAACTCTAGCATGAATAATAAGCATTTATCATGATATGAGGAAATAAATAATAACTTTATTATTGCCTCTAGGGCATATTTCCTTTAGGCTAACCCGGTGCTTGTACTTAAGAAGAATGGCACTTGGTGTATGTGTGTGGATTACACAGATTTGAACAAAGCTTGTCCAGCTGATCCCTTTGCTCTTCCCCGTATTGAACAAATTATTGATGCTACGGCGGGTTGTGAGCGTCTGAGTTTTTTGGATGCTTATTCTGGTTATCATCAGATCAAAATGGCAGTTAAGGACTAGGAGAAGACAACCTTTATCAGTCCTTTTGGAGCCTTCTGTCATGTATCAATGCTTTTTGGGCTCAAGAGTGCACAGGCGACTTATCAGCGATGTGTGCAAAATTGCCTCCATGGCCAGATTGGGCTCAATGTTCACGCTTATGTGGATGATATTGTGGTGAAGTCCAGGGAGAAAGAAACCCTGATAGATGATTTAAAGGAAACCTTTGGCAATCTCCGGGTCTATAAGATGATGCTTAACCCGGCCAAGTGTGTTTTTGGTGTGCCAGCAGGCAAGCTTTTAGGTTTTCTGGTTTCGGAAAGGGGCATTGAAGCTAACCTAGAGAAGATCAAGGCCATCACGTCTCTGGCTAAGCTGACGTGTATCAATGGCATTCAACGTTTGGCGGGTCGTATTGCAGCTTTAAGCCGATTCATAAGCCGGTTGGGTGAAAAGGCTATCCCTCTGTACCAGATGATGAAGAAGACATATCATTTTGTTTGGAGTGGTGCCGCTGATCAGGCATTTGAGGCCTTGAAAAAATAGTTGGCTGAGCCGCCGGTGCTTGCTGCTCCTATTGATAAGGAGCCCTAGTTATTATACATGGCTGCCAACAGCCGAGCTGTTAGTGTGGCCATCGTGGTAGAAAGGAAGGAATCAGGCAAGGAACATCCTGTTCAGCGACCGGTTTACTACATCAGTGAGGTGCTTATTGAGTCCAAGCTGAGGTATCCACATTGGCAGAAGCTTGTGTATGGAGTGTTTATGGCTAGCCGAAAACTCAAGCAGTATTTTTTGGGCCATCCAATTACTGTGATTAGTTCGGCTCCCTTAGGGGATATTATTCAGAACAGGGAAGCCATAGGTCGGGTAGCCAAGTGGGCCATTGAGCTTGGGCCTCATGGTTTGAAGTATATGCCTCGAATAGCTATTAAGTCTCAAGCGTTGGTGGATTTCATAAATGATTGGACAGAGCTGCAGATGCCTGAGGAGAAGCCGGATAACACTTATTGGACTATTCATTTTGATGGATCCAGACAATTGGAGGGCTCGGGGGCTGGAGTTGTCTTAACTTCCCCACGAGGTGATAAATTTTCTTATGTTCTCCGGTTGATGTTCCCTTGCACTAACAATACGACCGAGTACGAGGCCTTGCTCCACGGTCTTCGGATGGCTAAGGAGATGAACTTGAGCCGGGTGAGGTGTTTCGGCGACTCAGATCTGGTAGCTCAGCAAGGTTTTGGCACTTGGGATTCTAAGGATCCACTCATGGCGGCTTATCGCCGATAGGTTGATGCTATCGCATGTCACTTGAAGGGTTATCAAGTTGAACGTGTTGATCACAGGAAAAATGAGACAGTTGATGCTTTGAGCCGGTTAGGGTCCCAGCATAAGCCGGTGCCCCTAATACTTTTCTGGATATTCTGCATAACCCTTCAGTTAAAATGCATACAGAGGAAGATCTTGCTATTCCTAACCTGGAGGCACAATTAGTGGCATATCTTCATGCTATTCCTGATTGGACAGTTCCATATTTGGCTTACATGACCCGGGGCGAGTTACCTGAAGATGAAACTTTAGCCAGACAGATAACCTGCGGTCTAAATCAATGACAATTATTAATGGAGAATAGCACCATTGCAGTGTTTCAGGGGTATTTCAACGCTGTGTTTCTCCAGAGGAGGGCCGTGAGATTCTACCTGAAATTCACAAAGGAGATTGCGGTCATCATGCCGGCTCTAAATCTCTTGTGGCTAACGCTTTTCATCATGGATTTTATTGGCTGATGGCTCATGCGGATGCAGAGGATTTGGTCAGTAAATGTGATGGTTGTTAGAAATTCTCACGACGAGCTCATGTGTCGGCTCAAGAATTGATGATGATTCCAATTACTTGGCGGTTTGCGGTCTGGGGGCTTGATATGGTTGGGCCTTTCAAGAGGTCTAAGGATAAAAAGACTCACCTTTTGGTGGCAGTTGACAAATTTACAAAGTGGGTGGAAGCAGAGCCGGTCAGTAAGTGTGATGCGGCGACAACGGTCCAGTTTATCAAAAAGGTGATTTTCCGTTTTGGTTTTCCCCACAACATTATAACTAATAATGGCACTAATCTGTCTAAGGGTGCTATGAGAGAATTTTGTCAACGTGAGCATATTCGACTTGATGTGTCATCGGTGGCTCACCCTCAGTCTAATGGTCAAGCCGAAAGAGCCAATCAAGAAATTTTGAGAGGCATCAAGCCCTGGCTTTTGGTTCCTTTGCAGAGAACGCCAGGTTGTTGGGTGGAGGAGCTGCCCTCGGTGTTATGGAACATTAACACCACCCCTAACAGATCTACGGGTCATACACCTTTCTTCATGGTTTCCGGAGCAGAGGCGGTTCTCCCTAGTGACATCTGTCATGATTCGCCCCGTGTGGCGGCTTATGTTGAAGCTGACAATGAAAAAGCACGCCAGGATGCACTTGACCTGTTAGATGAGGAGCGTGACCTTGCAGCGGCTCATTCGGCGATTTACCAACAAGATCTACGCCGCTATCACAGCCGCCGGGTTAAGACCAAAACCTTCCAAGAAGGAGATTTGGTTCTCCGGCTTATCCAGGATCAAACTGATATGCATAAGCTACCCCCACCTTGGGAAGGACCCTTTGTGGTCAGCAAGAATCTGCACAATGGGTCGTACTACCTAATCGATGTTCGATACCACAAGGACTCACACACGTCGGAGGAGACCCACCGGCCGTGGAATATTACTCATCTTTGGCCTAATTACACCTGAGCCACTGGCTCTTGTGATGTACATATTATGACAATGTATATATTATGACAGATATAATAAAGCTGGTATCCCTGATAATTCAGGGCCTCTGTCATTTCACTTTTGAGAGTAATGAGTCCTTGTTATCATGATCATTTGGGGGCTACCTGCTTAGTGAGTAGAGCCTTGATTACCCTCTTGATCCGGCTTGTATGCCATTAACAAAATATTACCTGGGGGCTCTTTGTCCAATGGACATGAGTTTTTATGACCCTTGTAATAGGCTTAAAAGCCAGTCATGGAAGCCAAGTGTATTCACCTAAAAACCCAGGTTATCCTGCCTTTTTAAGTCTGCCACTCCGCCCACATTGAATGGAATGACCCGCCGTACTTTTGACATTCAATCTTATACAAGACCATGAACTTGTCAAAGTTAAAATGACGATTGGTCATGTGAGGCCCGACTTATAAGGTTTGCATAAAGGTTTAACTCAGTGGCAGTATGCCCATGAAAGCACTTGAGATTTAGGCTTGGTGACCTATAAAAGCCTTGTTTTTTGTGGTTTATTATGCTTTGAACACTTTTGGTTTCATTTTTATACCATATGATTTAACACAATTCAGGCCATGTAGCCTCAATTTCTATGGCTCATATTTGAGTACATCAGTGGTTTCCGATAACCCGGCCTGGCTTTGGACTTTAAGTCGCCAGTATATGACAAACAAGGCATTACGTGCTCAATCTATGGGAGAAAACTCTTCCCGCACGGATCTGATAAGCCGATAGTCTAAGTAAATACCACATTTATGATATTTTATTGACAATTGTATATAGATTGTGGTTATACCGACCCTGGCTATGGACTATTTGTTCCCATAGTCTTATATCACAGGGGTATTGTGACCCGCTCGGCGGTAAACCGCCACGGCACTTGTGATTTATTTGTGTGCAGGGCAGTATTAAGTCTGGTCTGCATCAATCGACGTTATCATACATAAAGTGGCATATCTTCAAAGTTACAAATCGGTAATGTCCTATAAAACAGGAAGCATGCATGATGACATTGTCAAAAGTTTAAAACTAGCCTATTACAAGGCATCTGATGGCCAAATGAGAACAAGTGTTTTGGGGAATTGTCAAGCACATCAAAGTATTTCTGCTTAAATAAACAACAACTTATGATTGTTGGCGGGTTGAAGCCTTCGGGTCATCCTGCGCCTCTTCTTCATCTTCAGTTCCTCGGTCATCCACCAACTGGAAGTCAGGCGTAGCCCAGTTGATACCGGTCAATGCTCTAAACACAGCTTCATCATCAATGTGGTTTGATGGATCAATGTTAGGAGCGAAAGTATGCTTACGAATCGGCGGGTTGAGATCCGTCATCATGTGAACCGGAGCTTTCACCTTTTTGTTGTCAGTATCATAAGCCGCCTGGTATGTGGCAACGTTGGTCTCGTCAGCCAGCTTACTGGCCAAAGGACACATTGATCGTGCTATATCGGCAAAGTCATCGGCGGTGAAAGCAGATCCATCTTGTTTTACGTTGGGACATCCATTGGCTAAATTCTCTGGGTCAAGATCTACCAGCCATGCTTTCGCCCGGCTTAAAGCGGTTAAGGCACCGACTCTAGCAGCCCCCCGTTTCAAATCCTCAATCCTTTGAGGCAATACAGATAACTTATCTAAAGTGTCTTTGATAAGTGGGGAAGGAGTCTTCTTGTGCATGGCAGCGACAATGGTACGTTGACCATATGTATATAGTTGTTCTACAAGAGTATAAATAGACTTAAGCCGAACACGCATATCGGAGCCTAGCTTCGCGCTCCGTGAGCCTACATTAGTGAAATTATGAATAAACCGACATATATTGTCAAGGTAGTTATGGAAATACCAAGGGAGACATATTTTCTACTTACCAAAGATGGCTGACGACATCAGGTTAATCTGTTCCCTTAAGCCGGACAACTCTTCAGTCACTGATTTAAGTGCTTCTTCAGCATCAACAACTCTCTTCAATAGAGCCACCTTTTCAGATTCCCAGCTAGTCCTTTCAGCATTGAAATCTTGCTTCAACTGTTACATACCTTCCAAAGCAGTCTTTAATGCTGTCTTAGCCTTGGATGTCTCGGCTTGCTGAGTTGTCAAGTTGGCCTGAAGATCTTTCAGCCCAGCATCCTTCTCGGTCAGTTCAGCCTGTGATATGTGCAAACATGGAAGGCGTTATGATCACCAAGATTTATGAAGTCCCAAGCACAATACATGCATTATCCTTGGCACTTGGGAGCTAATGCATACTTGCTTTTGAAACTTTCTGAAAAGTCCCAAGCACAATACAAGCATTATACTTGGCACTTGGGGGATAATGCATATTGCTCTTTTTGAGACAGGCTCAAGTGATAACCCGGATAAATGACACGATCCGGCTTATAAAATCTCTAAGCTGGAATATTGTTTTTTTGGAAGGATGGTTAGTCCCGGATAATTGATGGCTGATATTATAAAGTCCCGACTCATGTTTGCAAACATAAGCCGGCCCTTGGGGGCAACACATGCAAAGTTGAAGTGATAATATTATAAGTCCCGGCTCATGTTTGGAAACATAAACCGACCCTTGGGGACTACGGCAATTGATCTATACAACTACTGAAGTTTACAACATATTCTTTTCTATCATATCCAATAAACTTGGCTGCTAAGGGAAGTATCGTTATGTAAAAAGGAGTGGCAGCATGTACCTCATAATGCTCTTTCATCAGATTTACTAAGCCAGACTCAAAGTCACGGCTAGTGTACAGACGATTTAAATAGCCAGAGTGGATGTCATGGGCACTGAAATGGGTATAGCTCTCCAAATTTGCCTTCCATTTCCCTTTATCTTGAACAGATAGTTCCTCTTTAGCAGTATGCTTGCTCAAAATAGTAGGTTGACCCGGAGCTATGAAACCATCTCAAGTGACAACAATGTCATTATCTTTTTCCTCAATAGGCTTGAGTGGGCTTGGCGGTTCATAAACCGGTTCAATGTCCATAGGCTCTATGGAGGCTTCATGATTTTGTGGCGGTGGATCATCAAGGTTGTCTTCAGCGGTCGGGTTAGTAGGTTCTGATTGTTGTTTCTCCGGCTCAGACGAGATGACGTCATCGGCTGGTTTATCCAACTTGGCTTTCTTGCTAGGTTTAGCCTTGCGCTTGCAAATAAGAAGTGTAAAAAGGTTAGTATAAGGATCAGATGTAAAGTTTGGATAATTAAGCACTCTTACCAGGTACAACTTTGAAAGACGGGATCTGAGTTCCCGTTGGCTCGCCAGAGGAAGAATGTGAGGTCCCCTGATAATTTGAATCAGAGGGTTAAGAGGTTGTCGGATATAACCAGCCTTGGGATAAAAACTGTCAGAAATGTGAGAGACCTCTAGGTGGCATTTGCGAACCAGCGTGTTTGGTAAGCCGGATGAAGTGATTACACCACCACTATGCCGGGTGGTACGACGAGCTTCGAATTGCTTTTTCTTCAAAAGAAAGTTTGGATCCAAGTGAGCTACAGGGTGAGAAAAGCTTACTTTCCGGCTTGCTTGTCGGGTATTCTTTGTTGGCAGAGGTTCTGAGGTGGAGGAAAGAATAATTACCTCTGCGTCATCCACGCGTCTGGCCTCTGCGTCATCCTTATAACAGTCATTGTCAATGAGATGTACAAAAAATGAGCCAAGAGAGTCAAGTTCTACCTCCGACTCATCATCATCATCAATATCATCATCCAAGTTTAACTCGGCAGGTTCAGAAGTTTTCTTCTTGGCAGGTTTCTTGACGGCTTTTGATTTGGTACGAACTGGTTTGGCCGGCTTATCCTACGGCTTCTTTT
Source organism: Secale cereale (assembly GCA_902687465.1). Classification (NCBI taxonomy): domain Eukaryota; kingdom Viridiplantae; phylum Streptophyta; class Magnoliopsida; order Poales; family Poaceae; genus Secale; species Secale cereale. Next base: position 424,647,363 of record LR738709.1, read on the forward strand.
TCCAAAAGGAAGAATCGCCCTAGTATTGTTAAAAGGATCAGGAGGGAACAATAATTAATGCAAATATGGTTGAGCAGAGGATATGCAACACTTACAGCCGGTGGTTTGTTGAAGGCGCTGAAAGGGCTAAGTCCCGTTTTGCCGCATTCTGCTAAGGGTTCATTCAATAATTTCTTTGTAAACTCGGTAATTTCTGCACCAGACAGTTTAATGTCGTAGTGGCGTTGGGGGTCTTTTACATCAGCAGTGTATTCCCACATCAAGCCGAGACGACGACTTAATGGCAAAACACTCCAATACAACCAGAATCGAACAAGGTCAACGCCAGTTAAGACATTGGCCATAAAGGCTCTGAGTTTCGAAAATGCTGGTGCATACTTGGCCCGTTCCTTTGCACTAAGCCATGAGGGGAGGGGATGTGTGATACTGAGCCGGTGATCGCGATAACCTGATACGTCTCCAACGTATCTATAATTTTTGATTGTTCCATGCTATTATATTATCCATCTAGGATGTTTTATATGCTATTTTATATGATTTTTGGGACTAACCTATTAACCTAGAGCCCAGTGCCAGTTTCTGTTCTTTCCTTGTTTTTGAGTTTTACAGAAAATGTATACCAAACGGAGTCCAATTGACATACCAATTTTTGATGATTTTTTATGGACCAAAAGAAGCCCGCGGAGTAAAAGAGTTTGGCCAGAAGAGTCCCGAGCCGTCCACGAGGGTGGAGGGCATGCCCTACCCCCTGGGCGTGTGCCCCTATCTCGTGGACAACTCGGAGACCCCCTGATGTGAGACCGACGCAAAAAATTCCTATAAATACAAAAAACCCCGAAAAGAAACCTAGATCGGGAGTTCCATCACCGCAAGCCTCCATAGCCACCGAAAACCAATCTAGACCCGTTTCGACACCCTGCCGGAGGGGTGGGGGGATCCCTCTCCGGTGGCCATCTTCATCATCTCGGCGCTCTCCATGACGAGGGGGGAGTAGTTCACCCTCGGGGCTGAGGGTATGTACTAATAGCTATGTGTTTGATCTCTCTCTCTCTCTCTCTCTCTCTCTCTCTCTCTCTCTCTCTCTCGTGTTCTTGAGATGGCACGATCTTGATGTATCGCGAGCTTTGCTACGTAGTTGGATCTTATGATGTTTCTCCCCCTACCTTCTTGTAGTGGATTGAGTTTTCCCTTTGAAGTTATATTATCGGATTGGGTCTTTAAGGATTTGAGAACACTTGATGTATGCCTTGCATGTGCTTATCTGTGGTGACAATGGGATATTCACGTGATCTAATTGATGTATGTTTTGGTGATCAACTTCTGGCTTTAGCGACCTTGTGAACTTATGCATAGGGGTTGGCACACATTTTCGTCTTGACTCTCCGGTAGAAACTTTGGGGCACTCTTTGAAGTTCTTTGTGTTGGTTGAATAGATGAATTTGAGATTGTGTGATGCATATCGTATAATCATGCCCACGGATACTTGAGGTGACAATGGAGTATCTAGGTAACATTAGGGTTTTGGTTGATGTGTGTCTTAAGGTGTTATTCTAGTACGAACTCTAGGATAGATCGAACGGAAAGAATAGCTTCGTGTTATTTTACTATGGACTCTTGAATAGATCGATCATAAAGAATAACTTCGAGGTGGTTTCGTACCCTACAATAATCTCTTCGTTTGTTCTCCGCTATTAGTGACTTTGGAGTGACTCTTTGTTGCATGTTGAGGGATTGTTATATGATCTAATTATGTTATCCTTGTTGAGAGAACTTGCACTAGTGAAAGTATGAACCCTAGGCCTTGTTTCAAAGCATTGCAATACCATTGTGCTCACTTTTATCATTAGTTACCTTGCTGTTTTTTTATATTTTCCTATTACAAAAACCTATATCTACCATACATATTGCACTTGTATCACCATCTCTTCGCTGAACTAGTGCACCTATACAATTTACCATTGTATTGGGTGTGTTGGGGACACAAGATACTCTTTGTTATTTGGTTGCAGGGTTGTTTGAGATAGACCATCTTCATCCTACGCCTCCCACGGATTGATAAACCTTAGGTCATCCACTTGAGGGAAATTTGCTACTGTCCTACAAACCTCTGCACTTGGAGGCCCAACAATGTCTACAAGAAGAAGGTGGCGTAGTAGACATCAAGCAATTTCTGGCACCGTTGCCAGGGAGGTGAGTGCTTGAAGGTATATCTTTAGATCTTGCAATCGAATCTTTTTTGTTTCTTGTTTAACACTAGTTTAGTTTATAAAAGAAAACTACAAAAAATGGAATTAAGGTTACCTCATATGCTCCATCTTTTTAATGTCTTTCGTGAAAATAATGGAAAGGAAAATTGTGCTCAAGTGTTAGAAGAAGAATGCATTAAAATGTTTAGCACTAAATCTTTAAATGATGAGAATGATTGCAATGTTTTTAGTACAAACTCCTTGAATATCCATAGTACTAATGATGATTGCACTAGTCATGATGAAAATATCTCATATAAGCATGTCAATTTTTATGGAGTGCATAGAGTTTGCTAGTACACACCAAATAGGGAAGATAGATTTTGCAAGAGGCATAAGTACTTAGAAACTAAATGGTTGCAAGAAAGGCTAGATGTTTGTGCTGAAAATTTTATTTTTCTTAGCCATCCTTGTGAACTTTGGAGTGAACGTGATCATTTAAATATCTAATGCAAATTGTTTCATGATCGAATCATGTCCAAAAATTGCGATGACTTGATTTCCCTTGCACATCATAATGAACTTAATTTTCTTTTGGGTTATGAAGAAATGAAACGTATAACGAAGGATCTTCCAGAATTTGTCCTTGATAAAGTTCTTGATTTTGATCTAGAGGAAATTTATATGTATTGTGCAGTGAATTGCATTGAAAATCCTTATATTGCCAATTACATAAAGACAAGAAAACAAATAGAAGATGAATAGAATACTAATCAAAGGGAAGAGGTTTCCCCGTATCCTCCTATTATTTCTTATGATGAATCAGGTAACGAGGAGGAGCCTTCTATTCAACCAATCTCATTGATAAGGAGCTCCAAAAAGAGGATTAAACCCACACATGATGCGAAGAAGGAAAAGAAAAGACGAAGAGGCAAAGGTAAAAAGGTATCCCTTCCAAATGATGTTGCTCCTATTACTCAAATGATGATAATTGCTATACTATCGGTGCTATCCATACTATTAATGATGAGAGTGATTATGCTTATGATATGAAAAGGCCCAAGCTTGGGGATGCTATGTTTGATGAGAATGACATGTTTGAGAATTTATTTGCTGCAATTAATGTTTTTCCCAAGCTTGGGGATGCTACGTTTGATGAATATGATATTTTTAGCCTCCCAAGTTTTGATATGCAAATTTATTATGATAATAGCATGCCTCCTATTTATAATTATTATATTGATGAAAGTGGATTTGCAGAGGTCATGACTTTATTTTGTAATGATTCCACTATCTTGGAAGAGGTTTCAATTGATTATGATGAGAACAAAGTTGCTACTTATGATGATTATTGTGATGATACTTATGTTATAAAAAGTAGTGATGATTATATTTACAAAACTTTTCATGATTATGATTACCCTTTTTCTGAAAATTACTCTTTTAATGTGGAAACAATTAATAGTATTCGAGTTTCTTATGATACTCGCACTATTCCAAATGAGAAGAATTTTGCTTATGTGGAGAGTAGTAAATTTTCTATGCTTGTAGATCATAAAAATAATGCTTTATGTGATGGTTATATTGTTGAATTTATTCATTATTCTACTGAAAATTATTATGAGGGAGGAATATATGCTTGTAGGAATTGCAATAATATCAAGTTTCCTCTCTATGTGTTAAAAATCTTGAAGCAATGCTTGTTTTTCTTTCCTATGCTAGTTGATTCTTGTTCACATAAGTTGTTTACCCACAAAATCCCTATGCATAGCAAGTGGGTTAGACTTAAATGTGCTAGTCATATTCTTCATGATGCTCCCTTTATGTTTCAATTCTTATCTTTTATGTGAGCATCATTGTCATCATCATGCCTAGCTAGAAAGGCATTAAAGAAAAGCGCCTGTTGGGAGACAACCCAATATTTACCCCCACTGTTTTGTGTGTTCACATGATTAAGCTACTGTAGTAATCATGTTTTATAGCTTTTGTTTCAATAAAGTGCCAAGTAGAACCTTTGGGAAGACTTGGGTGAAAGTTAATGTGATCTTGCTGTAAAAAACAGAAACTTTGCACTCACGAGATTAGCTGCCATTTTTTACTGGAGAGTGATTTAGGTTGATTATTTTTGTAGATTATTAATATACAAATTCCTCACTTCCACCAATTTATTTCAGAATTTTTTGAGTTACGTAAGTATTCGAAAGTTACAGATTGCTACAGACTGTTCTATTTTTGACAGATTCTGTTTTTCGTGTGTTGTTTGCTTATTTCGATGAATCTATGAGTAGTATCGAAGGGTATGAACCATACAGAAGTTGGAATACAGTATATATTACACCAATATAAATTTAGAATGAGTTCACAACAGTACCTAAGTGGTGGTTTTATTTTCTTATAGTAACGGAGCTTACGAGTTTTCTATTGAGTTTTGTGTTGTGAAGTTTTCAAGTTTTGGGTAAAGATTCGATGGACTATGGAATAAGGAGTGGCAAGAGCCTAAGCTTCGGGATGCCTAAGGCACCCCAAGGTAAAATTCAAGGACAACCAAAAGCCTAAGCTTGGGGATGCCCCGGAAGGCATCCCCTCTTTCGTCTTCGTCTATCGGTAACTTTACTTAAGGCTATATTTTTATTCACCACATGATATGTGTTTTGCTTGGAGCGTCATTTTATTTTATGTTGTTTTACTTGCTGTTTGAATAACATCCCAAGATCTGAAATTCTTAAATGTTAAAGAGTCTTCACATAGCTAAATAATTATCTGACTACTCATTGATCTTCACTTATATCTTTTGGAGTAGTTTGTCGTTTGCTCTAGTGCTTCACTTATATTATTTTGACAGTCTTTTAGAACAGCATGGTAATTTTCTTAGGTTATGAATTTAGTCCTACTATGATGGGCATCCAAGAGGGGTATAATAAAAACTTTCATATAAAGTGCATTGAATACTATGAGAAGTTTGATACTTCATGATCGTTTTGAGATATGAGGATGTTGATAATAGAGTCATGCTAGTAAAGTAATTGTGAATTTCAGAAATACTTGTGTTGAGGTTTGCAAGTCCCGTAGCATGCACATATGGTAACTGTTGTGTGACAAATTTGAAGCAAGAGTTATTTCTTTGATTGTCATCCTTTGTGTGGAGTACGGGATCGCGAGATGGTTAACTCCTACCAACCCTTCCCTATGAGCATACGTGTAGTACTTTGTTTTGATGACTTGTAAATTTTTGCAATAAGTATGTGAGTTCTTTATGACTAATGTTGAGTCCATGGATTATACACACTCTCACCCTTCCACCATTTCTAGCCTCTCTAGTACCGCACAACTTTCGCCGGTACCATAAACCCACCATATATCTTCCTCAAAACAGGCACCATACCTACATATTATGGCATTTCCATAGCCATTCCGAGATATATTGCCATGCAACTTTCCACCGTTCCATTTATTATGCCACATTTCATCATTGTCATATTGGCTTGCATGATCATGTAGTTGACATCGTATTTGTGGCAAGGCCACCATGCATAATTTTTCATACATGTCACTCTTGATTCATTGCACATCCCGGTACACAGCCGGAGGCACTGATATAGAGTCATATTTTGTTCTAGTATCGAGTTGTAATCTTTGAGTTGTAAATAAATAGAAGTGTGATGATCATCATTATTAGAGCATTGTCCCAAAAAAGGAAAGGCCAAATAAAAAAAGGAAGGCCCAAAAAAGGGGGACAATGCTACTATCCTTATCCACACTTATGCTTCAAAGTAGCACCATGGTCTTCATGGTAGAGAGTCTCTTGTTTAGTCACTTTCATATACTAGTGGGAATTTTCATTATAGAACTTGGCTTGTATATTCCAACGATGGGCTTCCTCAAATGCCCTAGGTCTTCGTGAGCAAACAAGTTGGATGCACACCCACTTAGTTTCTTTTGTTGAGCTTTCATACATTTATAGCTCTAGTGCATCCGTTGCATGGCAATCCCTAGTCACTCACATCGATATCTATTGATTGGCATCTCCATAGCCCATTGATACACCTAGTTGATGTGACACCATCTTCCTCTATTTTGTCTTCTCCACAGCCACCATTCTATTCCACCTATAGTGCTATATCCATGGCTCACGCTCATGTATTGCGTGAAAGTTGAAAAAGTTTGAAAAAAATGAAGTATGAAATAATTGCTTGGTTGAAACCGGGGTTGTGCATGATTTTGGTATTTTGTGTGACAAAGATGGAGCATAACCAAACTATATGATTTTGTAGGGATGAACTTTCTTTGGCCATGTTATTTTGAGAAGACATAATTGCTTTGTTAGTATGCTTGAAGTATTATTATTCTTATGTCAATATTAAACTTTTGTTTTGAATCTTTCGGATCTGAACATTCATGCCACAATAAAGAGAATTACATTGAGAATTATGTTGGGTAGCATTCCACATCAAAAATTCAGTTTTTTAATCATTTACCTACTTGAGGACGAGCAGGAATTAAGCTTGGGGATGCTTGATTCGACTCCAACGTATCTATAATTTTCCATGCTATTATATTATCCATCTTGGATGTTTTATATGCATTTATATGCTATTTTATATGATTTTTGGGACCAACCTATTAACCTAGAGCCCAGTGCCAGTTTATGTTTTTTCTTGGTTTTGAGTTTTACAAAAAAGGTATACCAAACGGAGTCCAATTGACGTACCATTTTTTGATGATTTTTTATGGACCAAAAGAAGCCCCCGGAGTAAAACAGTGGGGCCATAAGAGTCCCGAGCCGTCCACGAGGGTGGAGGGCGCACCCTACCCCCTGGGCGTGTGCCCCTATCTCATGGACGACTAGGAGACCCCCCTGACGTGAGACCGACGCCAAAAATTCCTATAAATACAGAAACCACTAAAAAGAAATCTAGATCGGGATTTCCGCCACCGCAAGCCTCTGTAGCCACTGAAAACCAGTCTAGACCCATTCCGGCACCCTGATGGAGGGGGGGGGATTCCTCTCCGGTGGCCATCTTCATCATCCTAGCGCTCTTCATGACGAGGGGGGAGTAGTTCACCCTCGGGGCTGATGGTATGTACCAATAGCTGATGACCCACGAGTGTAGGGGATCTATTGTAGTCCTTTCGATAAGTAAGAGTGTCGAACCCAACGAGGAGCAGAAGGAAATGATAGGCAGTTTTCAGTAAGGTATTTTCTGCAAGCACTGAAATTATAGGTAATAGATAGTTTTGTGACAAGGTAATTGGTAACAAGTGACAAATAGTAAAAGTAAATAAGGTGCAGCAAGATGTCCCAATCCTTTTTGTAGCAAAGTACAAGCCTGGACAAACTCTTATATGAAGGAAAGCGCTCCCGAGGACACATGGGAATTATCGTCAAGCTAGTTTTCATCAAGTTCATATGATTCGCGTTCGTTACTTTGATAATTTGGTATGTGGGTGGACTGGTGCTTGGGTGCTGCCCTTACTTGGACAAGAATCACACTTATGATTAACCTCTATTGCAAGTATCCGCAACTTCAAAAGAAGTATTAAGGTAAACCTAACCATAGCATGAAACATATGGATCCAAATCAGCCCCTTACGAAGCAACACATAAACTAGGGTTTAAGCTTCTGTCACTCTAGCAACCCATCATCTACTTATTACTCCCCAATGCCTTCCTCTAGGCCCAAACAATGGTGAAGTGTCATGTAGTCGACGTTCACATGACACCACTAGAGGAAAGACAACATACATCTCATCAAAATATCGAACGAATACCAAATTCACATGACTACTGATAGTAAGACTTCTCCCATGTCCTCAGGAACAAACGTAACTACTCACAAAGCATATTCATGTTCATAATCAGAGGGGTATTAATATGCATAATGGAACTAAACATATGATCTTCTACCAAGTAAACCAACTAGCATCAACTACAAGGAGTAATCAACACTGCTAGCAACCTACAGGTACCAATCTGAGGTTTTGGTACAAAGATTGGATACAAGAGATGAACTAGGGTTTGAGAGGAGATGGTGCTGGTGAAGAGGTTGATGAAGATAACCCTCCCCAAGATGGGAGAGTTGTTGGTGATGACGGCGGTGACGATTTCCCCCTCCCGGAGGGAAGTATCCCCTGCAGAATAGCTCCACCGGAGCCCTAGATTGGTTCCGCCTCGAGACGGCGGCATTTTGTCCTGAAAGCCTTCTTATGATTGTTTCCAGGTCAAAACACCTCATATAGGAGAAGATGAGCATCGGGGAGTCAACCGGTGGCCCATGAGGCAGGGGGCACCCCTACCCTCATGAACAGGTGGTGCCCCCCTGACGTATCCTTTTTGCTAGATATTTTTTATATTTTCGAAACTGTGTTTCGTGGAGTTTCGGGGCTTTTGAGTCGTGCAGAATAGGTCTCCAATGTTTGGTCCTTTTCCAGTCCGGAATTCCGTGTACTCCTGGGAGTATGTACTCCCATCCTCAATATACCTCATATACACATTAATTATACCCCTTTATCATTCTCAATATACTTCATTAAATATTCTAAGATACCCCAATACGAGTTTGTTGAAAAAATATCATCTGCGACGTATTTTTTGTAATATACCTTTTTCACGTACAAACACATCAGTATATACGTAAACAATTAAAAATATGTAGACTCGCATGAATTTTTTCATGAAAATCATTTTGGGGTATCTAATAATTAGTAATGAAGTATATTAAAAATAATGAAGAGGTATAAAAGATTCATCTATAGGGTATATGAGGAGCGGGAGTACGTACTCCCAGGAGTACAAAACCATTTTCCTATATATATATGGTATACAGCCGGTCTATTCTGCTAATATTAGCAGAATAACTATTCTGATAACACTTCCGCACTGCACGCATAACGCGAGGGCACTGCATTCTCAGTAGCAGAGGTACTGCAACATACTGACCAGTGAACTTCATGTTGAAAAAATTGTATGTGTTGTTTTTTTCAGTACCTTTTTTGCTCTAGTTTTTAACTGTTTGTCGGAACAATGCGTGTAATATACCATGGAAAAGCTATGGATTATGTGCTACTTTGCCATGTTGAACACTTTACGAGATTCCTCACGGTTTAAGAGCAGTTTTAAAAACGGTGTGACCCACGAATAATGGCAGCGATCGTTTTTCATGTTTTATTTTCTAAACAACTCGTCGAAATGAAACATATGATACACCGTTGTAAAGATATCGTCGAGGCGCATCTTTTTCATATATACTTTTTGTCTAATTCATTACGGTTTAAAAGCAGTTTCAAATTTACTAAAACGCGGAATTCTGTTTTTCGAATTTTTTCGAATTTTTGGTACTGTATTCACTCCAATTTTCTAACCGTTTGTCGAAACAAGGCATGTAATATACCGTTGAAAAGCTATGGATGAGGCACAACTTTCATATGTTCAAATGATTTTGATATTCTTTATGGTTTTTAGTTAATTTTGAAAATCGTGTGGCTAACTACGAGGGGCAGCAACAGTTTTTGGCGAAATTTTTACAAACTGCTGGTCGAAATGATTCAATATATATGCCGTTGGAAATATATCATCGAGACGCAACTTTTCCATGTAGAACGCTCTCTCTAATTCTTTACGGTTTAAGAGCAATTTCAAAAATACCGAAACACGGACACTCTGCTTTTCGGGACATCCAAATCATCGTGTATACTGCATCAGATAGATGAGCGCACTGCTTCAGACAGAAAACCGCACTGCATCAGACAGTCAAGTAAACTTCATGATTTTTTTGTCGAGCATAAATTTTTCTCAAACGTGTTTTTGTTGTCTTTTTTTTCATTTTTTGTGAACAAGTGTACCGCAAAGGTGAGGGCAAGTGAACCGCGACATATATCGAAGTGAACCGCATTATTATTTTGTTGTTTCGCTAAAATTTACGCACTTTTCATGTTGGGCGCAAGTGAACGACATCACTCTCAAAAGTGAACCACATCGAAGGACCAAACACACTTCAAGTGTTGATCTAGTCGAATGAATTTTAAAACAGACGAAACAAATTGTACTTCATACAGAGGGGTAATGAGCTGGTACACAAATGGAGTGAACTACTTGTTTCAATCGTCCCACAAAGAAAAAATTCATCAGAAAAAGAAGTGAACCTCCAGTGGGGTCCCTCTGAGTGTATCGGCCACACTTCCACTAATACAAACTTGCACCACTAAAAAACACAAAACTACAGCACACATGACAGCGAACCACACCAACTTTCACACGGGGCCACACCACTGGATTCAAGCACGAATATTATGCAGAGTGAACTGCAACATAAATTCACCATGTTGTGTCGGGGCACACTAATGAACAATTGTGCTGCATTCGCAAGAAAACTGGTGTGACCGGATTGCATGCGTGCACACCCCGCACTGCATAACCACCGAAAATGCACCGCTACGCGACCAAAATCGCACTGCAATATTGATGCAAATTCTTTCCTTTTTCTCCTTTTTCGCAAACTGAACCACAAATGGATCTACCAAGAATTGCATCTATTATGAAAGAAATACAAACATTTTTCACTGCAAAATTGTATTGTAGTGCACTGCACGGGACGGCCCGGTGAAGGGCATGCACCACGCGTCAGGGTAGAGCTCCACTCCATCTCGTAGTAGCACCACCACCAATAGGAAGGAACACCACCACGAGGATTTAGACAATCTCCGATGGCAAATCCTGGATGCAAAAATAGATTTCTGAGCTGCACATTTTTAGCACCCAACTGAATTGAACTGGACAGCATCCTGAAAAACGTTAGAAAAATATTTATAAACAACAACAAACGATTCGCACAACAAACTGCACGACGACGACGACCACGAGACGATGACAAACCTGAACCTCGCGCTCCCCATTGAATCAGGACGGTTGGGGCGTGGGAGGCACGACCTGTGAGGCCGGTGGCAGGCAGTGCCGCACGGCGACGGGAAGAGACGGCGGCCTGTTGCAGTAGTACATGGGTGGCAGGAGGAGGTGGATCCATGGGGCGGCATCTGAAACCGCACACCATTGAGATGCAAGGGGGCGGTAGTCGAGCTGCACTGGGGCGCAAACAGAGCTGCACTGGGAGGGAGGGTAGGCCCGTCCCATCGGCGGATCCGGCCCGGCTCGATCCGGACGGGGTGGAACAGGACCCGGACAGGGTGGTGATACACGGGACCGCGACGAACAGTGGAGGAAGGTCGCGACAGCGCTGACCCCAAGTTGTCCCTCTAGAGGGGATTGGAGGTGGAGGGTATTGAGGGTCGTGGGCGGGGAAGCCAGGTAGGGGGCGGTGACCATGGGAAGCCAAGTAGGTGCTGGAGGAGCTGCACGCCCACCGGAAGATCTTGGCCGACGACGAAGGAGGTGCACATCCCACCGGCGATACCGCACGGCTATGGGTGGGGCGAGAGGTTGATATGCCCAAAACGTATCTATAATTTCTGCTTGCTCCATGCCTCTTTTGTGTGATATTGCTATGATATTTATGCACTTCCATACACTTTTGATCATATTTGGACTAACCTATTAACTCAGTGCACCACAGTGCCAGTTCTTGTTTTCTGTTGTTTTTCTATTTCAGGTTTCCCCTATATTAAAAGTGCCCTAAAAATTCCGGGAAAAATACAGGAAAAATCAGCGTATCGGGAGCTTCCAGAAAAACCAAGGCAGGGCCAGAGGGGAGCCTGGGGTGGCCCAGGCGGCAACCCGGCGCGGCCCCACCCCTGGCCGCGCCAGGGGGGCGCCTGGGGCCCCACCTCCGCCTCTGGTGACCCCCTTTTGCATATATATTGCTTGCATCCCGAAACCCTCGAGGACGGAACCCTTTTTCACGATCTCGTCTCTGTTCCGCCGCTGCCGCGCTTCCAAGATCGGGAGCACCAGGAGAACTCTTCCCGGTACCCTGCCGGAGGGGAGGATCACCACCGGGAGCTTCTCCACCACCTTGGACGCTTCCCGGATGAGTTGTGAGTAGTCCCCCTTGGACCATGGGTCCATGACCAGTAGCTATGTGATGTTCTCCTCCCCTCTTTGTTCTTCATGGATTAGACCTCGTGAGCTGCCCTACATGATCGAGGCACATATGTAATCTTTATGCTGTTGCTCTGTTGAGTTTGCTGGGATGCGATGGATTATGAGATTATGTTCAGATTGTGTGTGAGTAATATATTTGATTCACCTCTTTTATATTTATGTTCTTGAGTAATTCTTGCATGTTCTCCGTTTCTATTTATTGCTTTGGCCGAGTAGTAGGTAGTAACTCCAAGAGGGAACGTTATGCTTGATTGTGGGTTCATGCCCCTCATGGCTAGCTTGAGTGACAGAAACATGAGTCTAGGGGATGTGCTGTTGCCACAAGGGGGAAAACAATGGTGCTTGTACTTGCGGGTGCAAGGATTGTTTACTTTACGCAAAGTTCTTTTAATGCAGTTGTCTGTTGCTTTGAGTTTACACTTTGGGTGGGACTCGCAACTTAATACCAGCGAGATGTTCTGGATAGATATCTCAAGGTGGATGATTAGTAGTAGATGCAGATGGATTTCGGTCTACTTGCCTTGGCGTACCGCCCATGCTTTTGAGCCTCTACCTTTCTTTACAGCATAGTTAGCATTGGTTTGCGCACATAATCCTGTCAATTGCCCAGCTGTAATTTGTTTACCTCGCTTAGCTATTTTATCGTCGTTTGGGAGAGAGACATCACTAGTGAACATCATGGGACCCCGGTCCATATTACCATCACTGATCACACCCGCTATTTACTTCCTGTTCTTATTTCCTAGTTGCAGTCATACCTATCACTATTATCTCTTGCGTTTGATCCTTTGTAAACGACAAGGCCGGAGGGATTGACAACCTCTCTGTACTCGTTGGGAGCAAAGTTATTTGTATCTGTGTGCAGGTCCTGTCAAGCAAAAGTTTCTGGCGCCATTGACACCTTCTTGTCGACCCTCGGAGTCTCACGGGATTCGATCCTTGGTATCTTTGCCAAGGGAAATTTGCCGCTACGCTACATCTCAAACCTTCCACTTGGGGTAACCAATGAGGGGCGAGAAGCCATCAAGCAAGTTTCTGGCGCCGTTGCCGGGGACTCCACTCTTCAAGATAGGGGAGTTGCACGCTATCTTTTATCTTTACTTTTTAGTCTTGTTAGTTTACCTTTCAGTTTTTGCTTTAGTGTCCCTTACCAAAAATCACAAAAATAGTTATCTTGCTTTTAGTTGGCATTATGTCTGGTCCTTTTGCCTTTGGTGAGGCAGAAGTGCTCACCTTTAAACAAAGAGGTGGTGAAAGTCTAAAAGATGCTTGGTTTAGAATTAATGATTCTCAAAAAAGAGCCACCAAGAAGCAATCTACTACTATCCTGCTTAGAAATTTTTATGTTGGAATTACTTCTTGGAATAGGTTTATTCTAGATTCTGCTATCAATGGAAATTTCCTAGAAGCCCCAGTTTGGGAATCTCTTAGTATTATGGAAAATCTTGTTGGAAATCCCCCTGTTGTTAGCATTCAAGAGGACATCACCCTAGCTCACATTATGAAAAAACTTGAAAAGATAGAGCTAGAGATGCTAAACATTAATAAGATAAATGAGTTGGATCTTAAGATCCAAGGGAATTTGAATAGGCTTGATAGCTCCATGCATAAAATTCTCAAAACTTTGGAGACCATCAAATCCCATGACTTGGATTCTTCTAGGATAGACAAGATTGAGGAAATCTTTGACACTTTAGGAACTACTTTCTCCTCAATCAAAACCAAAAAGGTAGAAACTCTGGCAAAGAAGGAGCCTAAGTTCGTTTACGTTCCAAAGGCTCCTCGTTCCAAAAGTAATCCATCTATTGCCAAAGGGGTTGAAACTGTGAAGACTTTGGAAGAAACACCTCTCTTTGATAAATTTATAAATGAATCTTCCATTGATTTTCTACCTTTTGGTCTTCTCCCTAGAAGTATCTCTATTAGGCCTTTATTTGAAAGTCCTCTTAAGACTAGTTGTACTATTGAAGAGCTTTTTGATGATCTTGATGATGGTTCAATTGATACAACTTGATCTCTTTGCATTATGCCTAGCTTAAAGGCATAAAAGAAAGCGCTTTTTGGAGGCAGCCCACAACGAATAAAGTTTTCTTTTTCTTTTTTTGTGTCTTGATGATTTTTACTACAGTAGCATCATCATTGTATCTTTTCTTTTCAGCTTTGTGCCAAGTTTAGCTTCCGATTGCAAGAAAGTTCAAAAGTTGTGACGTGCAGTCCAGAAAACAGATTCTATCCTTGGACAGAAAAATTCGTATAAAATCACCAGATAATCTTTTTGGTCTAATTTTTTTTGACAGCGTGCTCTATACAATTGGCTTTCGGGCGTCTGTTCTGAGTTTTTTGATATGAGTTGCAGAAGTGCCCCGAAAAAATTATTTACTACCTGCTGGTCTGTTTTTCACAGATTCTGTCCTGTTTTGCCTTTTCTTCGTTTTGCAAACCTTGAGCTTGCTTTTTCTTTGCAAAAACCTTTTGGAAATCTTGAGAAACAGTAGCTCTTCATGATTATCTTTATTTCCAGCAAGGAAAAATTATTTTATTGTGGGTACTAACCTCGCTAATCAGATTATGATGAGTTATGTATGAAGGGAGTTTTCAAGTGTGCGAGGGAAGATGATAAAAAGATTCAGGAGGGTCAAATGCTCAAGCTTGGGGATGCCCCCGTGCACCCCCAATAAATATTCAAGAAGACTCAAGCGTCTAAGCTTGGGGATGCCCCCGTGCATCCCCTTCTCCATCAACAATTATCAGTTCGTCTTTCGTTCCACTATATTTGAATCACTTCATGCGTTATGTGCTATGCTTGGAGTGTCTTGCTTTTAGTTTCCTTTTTAGTTTCTTTAGCTTTGCTTGCTGTTCATAACGAGTTAGAACCCAGCTTTCTTTGTGTGGGAGAGAAACACGCTCCACTTCAACCTAGAACACAACATAGGATTTTCATGCTTATCTTTGCTGTGTGTGTTCTTTGTCTTTCCATTGCTACTGTCATGTTCAGCTCTTAGTTATCATGCTTTTCTTTTTAAAGAGCTTTTGTTTAGTTGGTTGTTGAACTCTCTTGAGTTTTCATGTTTATCTTGTTAAGAGAGTTTGTCTGTTGCACTGAGTTGCGTGTCTTAACTTAAAGTAGGTAACTGAGGTTGCTATTTAATTTTAGTAGTAACTTGCCATAGTTTTGAGGTATTGCCATGAGTAATGTCTGAACTTTTGGTGTCAAGAGCTTTAGCCTATTAGTGATAGATGTCGTATTTTGGGCAATTCGTGTTTATTTTCGAAAACTTACAAAATAGTTGAGAACTTTAGCTACTAAATGGATCACTAATCTTTGGAGGGATCGAATATTAGAGTACACTCACGTACCATGGGTCGAGGATGCGCAAGGGTAACCAAACCCCCATACACACCTCCTCGGGGTACTTGTCTCTTTGTGAACCTCCTAATTAGATTGAGAGTTACCGATAATAAGTGCATGAGTTCTTCGGACTAATGTGAGTATTCAAAAGTTGACACTTCCACCTATCCATATTTTTCTAGCCTCTTCGGTGCCGTGCATTGCCCTTTCTCACCTCGAGAGTTGGCGCATACTTCGCCGGTGCTTCCAAATCCTTGGCACGATACGCTCTATCATCATAAGCCTCATTATATCCTTCCTCAAAACAGCCACCATACCTACCTATTAAGGCATTTCCATAGCCTTTCCGAGATACATTGCCATGCAACATCCATCTTCTCATGACTTGATCTTCATGTCATACATGCTTTTTTCTTGATCGATGAGCCGCATGCTAGTTGGGCCTTGCCCTAATCATTGCTACATGACGCGCTAGTATCATTGCATATCCTGCTACACTGGCAGATGCATACATTTGCATACATCATGATAGTTTCATTTTCTTTATGTTGAGTACTTTTGTAAAGTGTGAAAGATCTTCTATACTTCTTGTAATACATAGAGTGTTGCTCCTAAAGTGAGGAAAAGATCCCAAAGAGGACAAATCAAAAGATCCCAAAGAGGACAAATCAAAAGATCCCAAAGAGGACAAAATCAAAAGATCCCAAAGAGGACAAATGAGAGATAAATAGAAAGAGCCATTGAGGCCACAAAAAATAAAAAAATAGAAAAAAGAGAAAAAAAAGAAATAAAAAGAGAGAAGGGGGCACACTACTATTTTCTTTTGAGAGATCCACACTCGTACTCCATCTTATACCTTGTGCTCCATAGAGATTATCATTCATGCATATAGCTATGTGGGGACCTTTACACTATATAACTTGGCTTGTATATTCCAATGATGAGCCTCCTCAAAAGAGCTCTAGGTCTTCTTGAGCAAGCAAGTTGGATGCACCCCCACTAGTTCCATTGGAGAGCTTACCTTACCTCATATGTCCATCCGTTGCATGGC
This sequence comes from Secale cereale, assembly GCA_902687465.1. Lineage (NCBI taxonomy): Eukaryota > Viridiplantae > Streptophyta > Magnoliopsida > Poales > Poaceae > Secale > Secale cereale. Next base: position 424,664,000 of record LR738709.1, read on the forward strand.
AATCCCTACTCCTCACATCATATCTATCATTTGGCTTTCTCTCGCCGATGATTGTCCTCATTGATGTGAGCCTTTCACACCTTTTTTGTCTTCCCCCTCTATCATTTTTCTCTCTTTGCCATCCTAAGTGTCGACTCTCTTGCTTACGCTCATCCATTGCATGAGTGCTCAAAATATCGAAAGGGAGTGGATCATTTTGACTTGTACCTGGCTGACGGTCTGGGGATGAGTCAAGATAAGATTCCAAAGAAGACCAAGTGGGAAACTTTAGTAGATTAAGTTCTCAACGATACAAAAACTATGTTTTACTCTCTCATATATCCCTATCCCCTTTCTTGCACGCAAACACCATTTGGAGACATTCGAGTCACGGACAGCGAGAGCTCTTGCACCTTTATGTTCTTATGTTGCTTGTTACAATACTAATATAGACTCTTGTTTGTTATGACTTGAATTGGATTACATGCCTTGATTGCTTTACTTAAATTCTTATATGGTTGATAGCGTGTCACCACAGAAATTATGCTTATTATCATTTACCTACTCGAGGACGAGCAGGAATTAACCTTGGGGATGTTGATACGTCCAAAACGTATCTATAATTTCTGCTTGCTCCATGCCTCTTTTGTGTGATATTGCTATGATATTTATGCACTTCCATACACTTTTGATCATATTTGGACTAACCTATTAACTCAGTGCACCACAGTGCCAGTTCCTGTTTTCTGCTGTTTTTCTATTTCAGGTTTCCCCCATATTAAAAGTGCCCTAAAAATTCCGGGAAAAATACAGGAAAAATTAGCGTATCGGGAGCTTCCAGAAAAACCAAGGCAGGGCCAGAGGGGAGCCTGGGGTGGCCCAGGCGGCCACCCGGCCCTGCCCCACCCCTGGCCGCGCCAGGGGGGCGCCTAGGGCCCCACCTCCGCCTCTGGTGACCCCCTTTTGCATATATATTGCTCGCGTCCCGAAACCCTCGAGGACGGAACCCTTTTTCGCGATATCATCTCTGTTCCGCTGCCGCCGCGCTTCCAAGATCGGGAGCACCAGGAGAACTCTTCCCGGCACCCTGCCGGAGGGGAGGATCACCACCGGGAGCTTCTCCACCACCATGGACGCTTCCCGGATGAGTTGTGAGTAGTCCCCCTTGGACCATGGGTCCATGACCAGTAGCTATGTGATGTTCTCCTCCCCTCTTTGTTCTTCATGGATTAGACCTCGTGAGCTGCCCTACATGATCGAGGCACATATGTAATCTTTATGCTGTTGCTCTGTTGAGTTTGCTGGGATCCGATGGATTATGAGATTATGTTCAGATTGTGTGTGAGTAATATATTTGATTCACCTCTTTTATATTTATGTTCTTGAGTAATTCTTGCATGTTCTCCGTTGCTATTTATTGCTTTGGCCGAGTAGTAGGTAGTAACTCCAAGAGGGAACGTTATGCTTGATTGTGGGTTCATGCCCCTTGATGACTAGTTTGAGTGACAGAAACATGAGTCTAGGGGATGTGCTGTTGCCACAAGGGGGAAAACAATGGTGCTTGTACTTGCGGGTGCAAGGATTGTTTACTTTACGCAAAGTTCTTTTAATGCAGTTGTCTGTTGCTTTGAGTTTACACTTTGGGTGGGACTCGCAACTTAATACCAGCGAGATGTTCTGGATAGATATCTCAAGGTGGATGATTAGTAGTAGATGCAGATGGATTTCGGTCTACTTGCCTTGGCGTACCGCCCATGCTTTTGAGCCTCTACCTTTCTTTACAGCATAGTTAGCATTGGTTTGCGCACATAATCCTGTCAATTGCCCAGCTGTAATTTGTTTACCTCGCTTAGCTGTTTTATCGTCTTTTGGGAGAGAGACATCACTAGTGAACATCATGGGACCCCGGTCCATATTACCATCACTGATCACACCCGCTATTTACTTCCTGTTCTTATTTCCAAGTTGCAGTCATACCTATCACTATTATCTCTTGCGTTTGATCCTTTGTAAACGACAAGGCCGGAGGGATTGACAACCTCTCTGTACTTGTTGGGAGCAAAGTTATTTGTATCTGTGTGCAGGTCCTGTCAAGCAAAAGTTTCTGGCGCCATTGACACCTTCTTGTCGACCCTCGGAGTCTCACGGGATTCGATCCTTGGTATCTTTGCCAAGGGAAAATTGCCGCTACGCTACATCACAAAACTTCCACTTGGGGTAACCAACGAGGGGCGAGAAGCCATCAGAGGTGCATGAACGCGAGGGTCCCCGTTGGAGGTTGGGATGCGGCCCCATCGGAGGTTGGGACGCGGCCGTGCGGATCCAGAGGATGGCGGATCCGGTCGTGAGGGTCCTGGATCCGTTGTGGGTGGCGGCCGGCGTTTGGAGAGGTTGGGGGCGCGCCGTCCATGGGACGTAGGTGGGTGAGCGCCGGCCATGAGAGGGTGTTGGGGACGCGACGACCTTGGGAGGTAGAAGGTAGAAGGTAAGTGGTGCGGTGCCGCGCGTGGTGGTGGGGGTGGCGTGGTTGCGTGGCGCCCTGGCCTAGGGAAGGTAGCGCCATGGCCGACGGGGTTGGGGGTGGCGGCGCAGGGGTGGGAATTGGTACGGCGACGCGGGGGAGGTGGTGTGGTGGAGGAATATAGGGGGGAGACAGAGGAGTGGGTGGCTGAGGAGAGGATAAGGTGGGGTGGTTTTTTCTTCTTAGCCCGTGCAGTTCGTTCGATTCCTTCGCGGTTAGTTTTGTAGCTACGGGTAGGTCTCGGGTGTTAGCAGAATAAGAGGTTGGTGTTAGTAGAATAAGGGTCTTAAGGGTGTTATCATAATAGACCCACCATATATATTCTTAGCCCGTGCATATGCTAAAGTAAGAATATATTCACAATGTCAAGTATGGATCAGAAACTTCATTGAAATCCAACAAACTATGATCTCGGTCATTGAAGCAATTGCAATTTATTGTAACATCGGAAAGAGTCAATATAAGAGCTTTTCAGCAAGTCCACATACTCAACTATCGTTTAGTCTTTCACAATTGCTCATACTCACGCAATACTTATGCGTATGGAGTTTTAATTGGACACAGAGAAAGATAGGGGCTTATAGTGTTGCCTCCCAACCTTTTACCTCAAGGGTAATTTCAATAGTAATAGATCATGATAACTTACATCCAAGTGGGTATATATGTCAGGATCTCTCCAACACAATGTGCTTTCCAAAGGATAAAATGTAAAAAGGAAAGGTGAAAATCACCTTGACTCTTATAAGGTAAGGATAATAGATAGGCCCTTCACAGAGGGAAGCAGAGGTTGTCATGTGCTTTTATGGTTGGATGTACAAAATCTCAGCGCAAAAGAACGTCACTTTATATTGCCACTTGTGATATGGACCTTTATTATGCAGCCCGTCGCTTTTATTACTTCCATATCACAAGATCGTATAAAGCTTATTTTCTCCACACTAATAGATCATACATATTTTAGAGAGTTGCAACAATGACAACTTACTTGAAGGATCTTACTCAATCCATAGGTAGGTATGGTGGACTCTCATGGCAAAACTGGGTTTGAGGATGTATGGAAGCACAAGTAGTATCTCTAATTGGTGCAAGGAGTTTTGTCTAGCATGAGGGGGAAAGGCAAGCTCAACATGTTGGATGATCCATGACAATATACTTTATTTCGGATATAAGAAAACATAACTCATTATGTTGTCTTCCTTGTGCAACATCAACTCTTTAGCATGTCATATTTTAATGAGTGCTCACAATCATAAAAGATGTCCAAGATAGTATACTTGTATGTGAAAACCTCTCTTTTTTTATTACTTCCTATTAATTGCAACGATGACCAAAATTATGCTTGTCAACTCTCAACAACTTTTATTCATCATACTCTTTATATGTGAAGTCATTACCTTCCATAAGATCAATATGATCTCTTTGATGCTTTTTCTTTTTTCTTTTATTCTCTCATGACCATAGCGAGAGAATCAAGCCCTTGACTCAACACTAATCTTTATTATATATAGCTCACGGACTTGATTACAAAGATAAAGATCAAAAAGCAAAAGCTCACAACTAGATCATACTAAACTTTATTCCACTAGATCAAGGTATAACCAAAAGGATCGAACTACGAAAAATGGTAAAGATAGGAGTGTGATGGTGATACGATACCGGGGCACCTCCCCCAAGCTTGGTAGTTGCCAAGGGGAGTGCCCATACCCATGTGATTATGTCTCCTTCTTCGCAGGTGGTGATGGAGTTGTTGATGATGTATGCTTGTCGTCCATCTTCCAAGGCATGGGCTCACCATCGTAGAAGGATGATCGAGTCTCCGTAATCTGCAGCCAAACTCATCTTCCTGAATCTATATTCATACTCACAGTTTTGGTTTTGCAGGTCATAGATCTAGGCTTGGAGGTGCTCGATTTTCTCTTGGAGCTTGGAGATGGCTTCCCCAACGATCTTGGCGTCCATCTTGTGGTTATTGGCGAGCTCCGCGATAATCATGTGGTTGGCATTGAGTCCTCGTTCCACCATACCTTGGCACTTGAAAACTTGCTGCTCCATTGCTTCGAGCCTTGTCTCCACGCTTCCCGTCCTTGCTACTTCTCGAGCTTGCATTGCATTCCCTCGAAGAGGAAAGGGTGATGCAGCACAATAGCGTAAGTATTTCCCTCAGTTTTTGAGAACCAAGGTATCAATCCAGTAGGAGACCACGCGCGAGTCCCTCGCACCTGCACAAACAAATAAGAACTTTGTAGCCAAAGCGATAAGGGGTTGTCAATCCCTTCACGATCACTTACGAAAGTGAGATCTGATAGATAGGATAGTATAATATTTTTGGTATTTCTGGTATAAGAACAGAAAGTAAATAAAGCAAAGTAAAGTAGATGGAAGATTAATATGTTGAGAATAGACCCGGGGGCCATAGGTTTCACTAGTGGCTTCTCTCGTGATAGCACAATTCTACGGTGGGTGAACAAATTACTGTCGAGCAATTGATAGAAAAGCGCATAGTTATGAGAATATCTAGGCATGATCATTATATATAGGCATCACGTCCGTGACAAGTAGGCCGAAACAATTCTGCATCTACTACTATTACTCCACACATCGACCGCTATCCAACATGCATCTAGAGTATTACGTTCATAAGAACAGAGTAATGCTTTAAGCAAGATGACATGATGTAGAGGGATAAACTCAAGCAATGTGATATAAACCCCATATTTTTATCCACGATGGCAACAATACAATACGTGCCTTGCTGCCCCTGTTGTCACTAGGAAAGGACACTGCAAGATTGAACCCAAAGCCAAGCACTTCTCCCATTGCAAGAACTATAGATCTAGTAGGCCAAACTAAACCAATAATTCGAAGAGACTTGCAACGATATTATAATCATACCTAAAAGATTTTAGAAAAGAATCAAATATCGTTCATAGATTATCTTGATCATAAACCCACAATTCATCGGATCTCGACAAACACACCGCAAAAAGATTACATCGAATAGATCTCCTTGAAGATCGAGGAGAACTTTGTATTGAGATCCAAAAAGAGAGAAGAAGCCATCTAGCTAATAACTATGGACCCGAATGTCTGTGGTAAACTACTTACAACTCATTGGTGAGGCTATGGTGTTGATGTAGAAGCACTCCGTGATGGATCCCCCCTCTAGCGGAGCTCGGGAACAGGCCCCTAGATGGGATCTCACGAGAACAAAAGGTTACGGCGGTGGAATTAGGGTTTTCTCTGTTGCCTCGATGTTTTCAGGGTACATGGATATATATAGGAGGAAGGAGGGCATCGAGGGAGCCAGAGGGGGACCACGAGGGTGGGGACGCGCCTGCCTCCCCTGGGCGCGCCCTGGATCCTCGTGGCCACCTCTCTCATTCCCTCATGTGTACTCCAAGTCTTCTGGGTAGATACAGTTCCAAAAATAACTCTCCTGAAGGTTGCATTCCGTTTGGACTCCGTTTGATATCCCTTTTGTGCGAAACACTGAAATAGGCAAAAAAACAGCAATCTGCACTGGGCCTTGGGTTAGTAGGTTAGTCCCAAAAATAATATAAAAGTGTATAATAAAGCCCATTAAACATCCAAAACAGAATATATAGCATGGAACAATAAAAAATTATAGGTACGTTGGAGACATATCAAGCATCCCCAAGCTTAATTCTTGCTCGTCCCCGAGTAGGTAAATGATAAAAACAGAAATTTTGATGTGGAATGCCAACTAACATAATTCTCAATGTAATTTTCTTTATTGTGGCATGAATGTTCAGATCCGAAAGATTCAAGATAAAAGTCTATATTGACATCGGAATAATAATACTTCAAGTATACTAACAAAGCAATCATGTCTTCTCAAAATAACATGGCCAAAGAAAGTTATCCCTACAAAATCATATAGTCTGGCTATGCTCCCTATTCATCACACAAAATATTCATATCATGCACAACCCCGGTTTCAGCCAAGCAATTGTTTCATACTCAAATTTTTTCAAACCTTTCAACTTTCACGCAATACATGTGCGTGAGCCATGGATATAGCACTATAGGTGGAATAGAGTGGTGGTTGTGGAGAAGACAAAAAGGAGGAAGATAGTCTCACATCAACTAGGCGTATCAATGGGCTATGGAGATGCCCATCAATAGATATCAATGTGAGTGACTAGGGATTGACATGCAACGGATGCAGTAGAGCTATAAGTGTATGAAAGCTCAACAAAAGAAACTAAGTGGGTGTGCATCCAACTTGCTTGCTCACGAAGACCTAGGGCATTGGAGGAAGCCCATCATTGGAATATACAAGCCAAGTTCTATAATGAGAATTCCCACTAGTATATGAAAGTGACAAAACAACACACTCTCCATCATGAAGATCATAGTGCTACTTTGAAGCACAAGTGTTGAAAAAGGATAGTAACATTGTCCCTTCTCTATTTTTCTCTCAATTTTTCTTTCTTTTTCTTTGGGCCTTCTCTTTTTTTTTTCCTTTTTTTTCTTATGGCCTCTTTTTTTTTTCTTTTTTGTCCGGAGTCTCATCCCGACTTGTGGGGGAATCATAGTCTCCATCATCCTTTCCTCACTGGGATAATGCTCTAATAATGATGATCATCACACTTTTATTTACTTACAACTTGAAGCTTGAACAAAATATGACTCTATGTGAATGATAATGATGAAGCATGTCATATGCACGAAACGGTGGAAAGTTGCATGGCAATATATCTCGGAATGGCTATGGAAATGCCATGATAGGTAGGTATGGTGGCTGTTTTGAGGAAGGTATATGGTGGGTGTATGGTACCGGCGAGAGTTGCGCGGTACAAGAGAGGCTAGCAATGGTGGAATGGTGAGAGTGCGTATAATCCATGGACTCAACATTAGTCATAAAGAACTCATATACTTATTGCAAAAATCTACGAGTCATCAAAACAAAGTATTCAATGCATGCTCCTAGGGGAAGGGTTGGTAGGAGTTAACCATCGCGCGATCCCTACCTCCACACAAAGGGTGACACTCAATAAATAAATCGTGCTCCAACTTCATCACATAACGGTTCACCATACGTGCATGCTACGGGAATCACAAACTTTAACACAAGTGTTTCTCAAATTCACAATTATTCCACTAGCATGACTCTAATATCACCATCCTCATATCTCAAAACAATCATCAAGTATCAAACTTCTCATCATATTCAATGCACTTATATGAAAGTTTTTACTATACTCATCTTGGATGCCTATCATATTAGGACTAGTTTTATAACCAAAGAACATTACCATGCCGTTCTAAAAGACTCTAAAAAAGATATAAGTGAAGCATGAGAGATCAATAATTTCTACAAAATAAAACCACCACCGTGCTCTAAAAGATATAGGTGATGCACTAGAGCAAAACTATCTAGCTCAAAAGATATAAGTGAAGCACAAAGAGTATTCTAATAAATTCTAAATCATATTTATCTCTCTTAAAAGGTGTATCCAGCAAGTATGATTGTGGAAAACTAAAAAGCAAAGACTCAAATGACGCTCCAAGCAAAACACATATCATGTGGAGAATAAAAATATAGTCTCGAGTATAGTTACCGATAGATGAAGACGAAAGAGGGGATGCCTTCCCGGGGCATCCCCAAGCTTAGGCTTTTGGTTGTCCTTGAATTTTACCTTGGGGTGCCTTGGGCATCCCCAAGCTTAGGCTCTTGCCACTCTTTGTTCCATAGTCCATCAAAGCCATAATCAAAACTTGAAAACTTCACAACACAAAACTTAGCCAAAAATCTCGTGAGCTCCGTTAGTATAAGAAAACAAACCACCACTCAAAGGTGTTGGGGATCATTGCAGAAAATCAAAAAAATTCCTACGCACCGCCAAGATCTATCTATGGAGTTTACTAGCAACGAGAGGGGAGTGCATCTTCATACCTTTGAAGATCGCGATGCGGAAGCGTTGCAAGAACGCGGTCCGTGGAGTCGTACACGAAGCGTTTCAGATCGCGGCCGAATCCGATCTAAGCACCGAACAACGGTGCCTCCGCGTTCAACACACATGCAGCCCAGTGACGTCTCCCGCGCCTTGTTCCAGCAAGGGGAGAGGGAGAGGTTTGGGAAGACTCCGTCCAATAGTAGCACGACGGCGTGGTGGTGGTGGAGGAGCGTGGCACTCGAGCAGGGCTTTGCCAAGCACTACGGGGGTAGGGCTGCGCCGAGAGAGAGGGAGACTCATGCATCTGGCAGCCCCAAAACCCCCACTGTATAAAGGGCGAGGGGAGGGGCTGCGCCCCCATCTAGGGTTCCCCCCTAGGGGTGGAGGCAACCCCAGATCCAATCTGGGGGCGGGGCGGCCAGGAGGGGAAGAGAGGGGGGCGCCCCTAGGGTGGGCCTTAAGGCCCATCTGCACCTAGGGTTTGCCCCCTCTCCTCTCCCCTGCGCCTTGGGCCTTGGTGGGAGGCGCACCAGCCCACCTAGGGGCTGGTCGCTTCCCACACTTGGCCCAGACATGCCTCCGGGGCTGGTGGCCCCTCCCGGTGGACCCCCGGAACCCTTTCGGTGGTCCCGGTACATTACCGATAATGCCCAGAACACTTCCGGTGTCCAAAACGGGACTTCCCATATATAAATCTTTACCTCCGGACCATTCCGGAACTCCTCGTGGCATCCGGGATCTCATCCGGGACTCCGAACAACATTCAGTAACCACATACATCTATTCCCTATAACCCTAGTGTCATCGAACCTTAAGTGTGTAGACCCTACGGGTTCGGGAATCAAGCAGACATGACCGAGACATCTCTCCGGCCAATAAGCAACAGCGGGATCAGGATACCCATGTTGGCTCCCACACGTTCCACGATGATCTCATCGGATGAACCACGATGTCAAGGATTCAATCAATCCCGTATACGATTCCCTTTGTCTATCGGTATAGTACTTTCCCGAGATTCGATCGTCGGTATATCGATACCTCATTCAATCTCGTTACGGCAAGTCTCTTTACTCGTTCCATAACACATCATCCCATGACCAACCCCTTAGTCACATTGAGCTCATTACGATGATGTCTTACCAAGTGGGCCCAGAGATACCTCTCCGTCATACCGACTGACAAATCCCAGTCTCGATTCGTGAAAACCCAATAGATACTTTCGGGGATACTCGTAGTGTACCTTAATAGCCACCCAGTTACGTTGTGACGTTTGGCACACCCAAAGTGCTCCTATAGTATCCAGGAGTTGCACAACCTCATGGTCTAAGGAACTGATACTTGACATTGGAAAAGCTTCAGCATACAAACTACACGATCTTGTGCTAGGCTTAAGATTGGGTCTTGTCCATCACATCATTCTTTTAATGATGTGATCCCGTTATCAACGACATCCAATGTCCATGGTCAGGAAACCGTAACCATCTATTGATCAACGAGCTAGTCAACTAGAGGCTCACTAGGGACATGTTGTGCTCTATGTATTCACACATGCATTACTGTTTCCGTATAATACAACTAAAGCATGAACAATAGACAATTATCATGAACAAGGAAATATAATAATAACCATTTTATTATTGCCTCTAGGGCATATTTCCAACAGTCTCCCACTTGCACTAGAGTCAATAATCTAGTTACATTGTGATGAATCGAACACCCATAGAGTTCTGGTGTTGATCATGTTTTGCTCGTGGAAGAGGTTTAGTCAACGGATCTGCGACATTCAGATCCGTATGCACTTTACAAATATCTATATCTCCATCTTGAATATAATTTTGGATGGAGTTGAAATGGCTCTTGATGTGCTTGGTCTTCTTGTGAAACCTGGGCTCCTTGGCAATGGCAATTGCTCCAGTGTTGTCACAGAAGAGAGTCATCGGGACCGACACGCTTGGAATAACTCCTAGGTCGGTGATGAACTCCTTCATCCAGACTCCTTCCTGCGCTGCTTCTGAAGCAGCTATGTACTCCGCTTCACATGTAGATGCCACCACGACGCTTTGCTTGCAACTGCACCAGCTGACTGCCCCACCATTCAAAATATACACGTATCCGGTTTGTGACTTGGAGTCATCCAGATCTGTGTCGAAGCTAGCATCGACGTAACCCTTTATGACGAGCTCTTCGTCACCTCCATAAACGAGAAACATATCCTTAGTCCTTTTCAGGTACTTCAGGATGTTCTTAACCGATGTCCAGTGTTCCATACCGGGATCACTTTGGTACCTCCCCACCAAACTTATGGCAAGGTTCACATCAGGTCTGGTACACATTATGGCATACATAATAGAACCTATGGCCGAGGCATAGGGGATGACACTCACCTTTTCTTTATCTTCTGCCGAGGTCGGGCATTGAGCTGTGCTCAATCTCATACCTTGCAATACAGGCAAGAACCCTTTCTTGGACTGATCCATATTGAACTTCTTCAATATTTTGTCAAGGTATGTGCTTTGTGAAAGACCAATGAGGCGTCTCGATCTATCTCTGTAGATCTTGATGCCTAATATATAAGCAGCTTCTGCAAGGTCCTTCATTGAAAAACACTTATTCAAGTAGGCCTTTATGCTTTCCAAGAGTTCTACATCATTTCCCATCACCAATATGTCATCCACATATAATATGAGAAATGCTACAGAGCTCCCACTCACTTTGTAAATACATGCTTCTCCCCAAGTTTGTATAAACCCAAACACTTTGATCACCTCAGTAAAGCAAATGTTCAACTCCGAGATGCTTGCACCAGCCCATAGATGGAGCGCTGGATCTTGCATACCTTGTTAGCATTCTTAGGATCGACAAAACCTTCCGGCTGCATCATATACAGTTCTTCCTTAAGGAAGCCGTTAAGGAATGCCATTTTGACGTCCATTTGCCATATCTCATAATCATAGAATGCGGCAACTGCTAACATGATTCAAACGGACTTCAGCATCACTACGGGAGAGAAAGTCTCGTCGTAGTCAATTCCTTGAACTCGTCGATAACCTTTAGTGACAAGCCGAGCCTTATAGATGATCACATTTCCATCCGCGTCAGTCTTCTTATTAAAGATCCATTTATTTTCTATGGCTTGCCGATCATCGGGCAAGTCAACCAAGGTCCATACTTTGTTATCATACATGGATCATATCTCAGATTTCATGGCTTCAAGCCATTTGTTGGAATCCGGGCCCGCCATCGCTTTTTCATAGTTCGAAGGTTCACCGTTGTCTAACAACATGATTCCCAGGATAGGGTTGCCGTGCAATTCTGGTGCGGAACGTGTCCTTGTGGACCTACGAAGCTCAACAGTAACTTGATCTGAAGTTTCATGATCATTATCATTAACTTCCTCCATAGTCGGTGCAGGCACCACAGAAACATCTTCCTGCGCTGCGCTACTTTCTGTTTCGGAAGGGGTGACAATCACCTCATCAAGTTCCACTTTCCTCCCACTTACTTCTTTCGAGAGAAACTCTTTCTCCAGAAAGGATCCATTCTTGGCAACAAAGGCCTTGCCTTCGGATCTGAGGTATAAGGTATACCCAATAGTTTCCTTAGGGTATCCTATGAAGACGCATTTTTCCGATTTGGGTTCGAGCTTTTTTGGTTGAAGTTTCTTGACATAAGCATATCGCATCCCCAAACTTTTAGAAATGACAACTTAGGTTTCTTACCAAACCATAGTTCATACGGTGTCGTCTCAATGGATTTAGACGGTGCCCTATTTAAAGTGAATGCGGGAGTCTCTAAAGCATAACCCCAAAATGATAGCGGTAAGTCGGTAAGATACATCATAGATCGCACCATGTCCAACAGAGTACGATTACGACGTTCGGACACACCATTACACTGAGGTGTTCCAGGCGGCGTCAATTGTGAAACAATTCCACATTTCCTTAGGTGCGTGCCAAATTCGTGACTTAAATATTCTCCTCCACAATCTGATCGTAAGAACTTTATTTTTCTGTCACGTTGATTCTCAACCTCACTCTGAAATTCCTTGAACTTTTCAAAGGTCTCAGACTTGTGTTTCATCAAGTAGACATACCCATATCTACTTAAGTCATCAGTGAGGGTGAGAACATAAAGATAGCCACCGCCTGCTTCAACACTCATTGGACCGCACACATCGGTATGTATGATTTCCAACAAGTTGGTTGCTCGCTCCATTGTTCCGGAGAATGGAGTCTTTGTCATCTTGCCCAAGAGGCATGGTTCGCACATGTCAAATGATTCATAATCAAGAGACTCCAAAAGTCCACCTGCATGGAGCTTCTTCATACGCTTGTGTCGGGGGAAACTGTCCTCCCACGAGCACCTATGGGACCGGAGCCCCTTCTACGTTGCGGTAAGGGAGCGGAGGGAGCACGAAGAGCAGATCGAGGAGCGCACGCGGGCAGTTTACCTAGGTTCGGGCCGCGCGGACACGTAAAACCCTACTCCTGCTTGGGTGGTATTGAGTTCTTGGGCTCGGGAGCTTGAAGAGCTACAGTACTAGTTACTCCGAGCGAGAGAGTTGTCTAGGTTCCGAACCCCCTCTACGTTGTGCATGGGCCTCCTTTTATAGCTCAAAGGGGTCACCGACAGGTGTCAATGTAGAGGAGGGTAAAAGTTTAAATTTGGTGGTAGTTGTAATAGTGCATGAACAGTGGATGAACAGTGGTCTTCACCTAACTTTGACAGTGGGGGACAAGGGCATTAAATGCCCGTCGCCGTCGACCCCAAAAGTGTCCGTCCATGCTTCTCCGTTCGCCACGGCGGTAGCCTCGTCACCGTGGCTTGCCACCGTGTGCCCCAGGATGCACAGCCGCCCGCCACGTGTCCCCGGAAGGGCCCCAGGGCGACGCGTGGGCAGATGAGCTGGAGCGTGGACACACAGCGTAGGTTTCCCCGGCAAGTACCTTGCCGGGGTCATGATCTTGCCGGGCCCGGAAGCTTGTCGCTCTCCGGGTCCTGCCGGGGCACATGATGCGCCGAGGTATCTCTTGAGGAGTGTATTCTTTAGTCTTCCTGGCAAGCTCCTCTTGCTAGGGGCTTGTGCTAAAGTGATAACCTTGAGCCTGGTGCGGCCTTCCCGGCAAGCTCCTCTTGCCGGGGCTTTGATCTTCTGACTTGTATACTTTGTTCTTGAATGGCTTCATAGGGACCAGAAAAGGTTCCCGGCGAGCACGTGGTAAGCCCTGCCACGGGAAGCTGCTACTGCCCGTGCACAAGTTGGGGTACTTAGTACACCGACAGGAGCCCCCGGGCCTAGGCCCCACACAGTGCCGAGCGCTGTTGGGCCAGGCCCAAGACAATGCATGGGCACGCGCGGCCCACGGCAAGCCGTATCCCTTTCCGTATCCGCCGCATCCCTCCCTAACGGCACGCGTCGATTGCTGCGTCGTGGGAGAGATCGTGGCCTGTTCTTTAATGGGAAATGCGGAACGTCCCCCACTTCCCCCTTAAAAGCAGAGGAAGTAGGGGCAGTTCCCTCCATCGTCTTCATTGCGTCTTGATTCTCCAGAAACCCCCGTCACCCTCCGCCTCCACAAGGTCGACAGAGAGCCCAGCTCCACTCCCTCCTCCGCCGCCTCCCGCATCCGCGGCACCGTCGAGCTCCTCGCCTCCTTCCTTGCCGCCCCCGCCATGGCTCCGAAGAGCGACAAGGCGAAAGCGGACAAGGCCAAGAAGGAGAAGTCCGAGCAGGCGGCGAAGCTGGCTGCCCTGCGGAAGAAGTGCGTGGTCTTCGCGCCAAGGCTCGGTCCGAGGGAGCTGCGGGATAAATATTATTTGTTCTGGGCGAGGGAGACCAAAGCTCATCCCCGCACCCACGTCTTCCCCGCCATCGCCAAAGATATATTCCCCGGCGGGTACTTTTTCTTCGCTGCGTTCTTCCATTGTGGCCTGTGCCCTCCGTTCTCGGAGTTCTTTTGTGATATAATGAACACATATGGCCTCCACCTCCTAGATTTCACCCCCAACGCCATCCTTACGATGGCCGTTTTCGCACATCTGTGCAAAAACTATGTTGGGGTTCATCCAAATGTAGCCCTTTTCCGCCACTTCTTTATGCCTAGAGTAGAGTCTGGCGCTCCCCTTTCCGGCGGCATCTCCTGGATCTTCAGGCTGAACAAGAAGGATTCATACCTGAAGGGAGAACTCCGCGGCAAGTGGGAGGAGTGGAGAGCCGATTGGTGCTGGGTGGTGGAAGATAAGCCCGAGCCTTTTACCTCGCCGCGCCAGACTGCCATAGTGCGCGGCAGGGATTGGAGTGAATTGGCCCCGGAGGACAGCAAGCTTAATATCGCCCTCATCAGGATCATTCGTCTCCGGGTCGCCAATCTGACTATCGGAGAAGTTGGAGCAGATTTCCTCCGCCGCCGCATCGCCCCTTTACAAGAAAGGAAAAGGTCCGCCTGGGAATTCGGCAATGCGGCAGATATCATGAGGCTGCGCCCTGGATTGAACTACAACTTCACTGCCTTGGAGTTGAAGGGGATGGTCCGGGAGCTCTTCAAGCATGACCCGGCCCACCCGGAGTGGTTCAGACCTTCCCGGGGAGTGGTGCCGCTGTGCAACAACACCGCCCGCGATTCCCTACGAGCGATGATGCCCGCGTGCGACTCCCACGGCGTCGTCCCCACTTGGATAGAGCCTCCGCCGGATACTGTGCTGACCTTCTTCGACAACTTGGTCGAGACGCCCCGCAACGCCGAGGAGAACAAAGGCCTCACCCGGGCGACTACTGGCCGGGATATAGCCTATATCGCCTCCAGGATGGAGGAGGTCGCCGCAGCTGCAGCCGCAGGCGACTTTGGATATACTGTGGACAAGGCACAGGCCGCGGACGCGGTGAGCCAAGCAGAGGAGGCGGAAATCCTCAAGCTGCTCAAGCTTGCGCCCGAGGAGTTTGCCGGGGAGCCTTCCCTGAGGTTTGCCGGGACGAGCGAGGTTGCCGGGGGGAGCGAGGCCGCCGGACATGGCGCTGAGTCCAGCGGGCCTGCCGAGGAGGAGGAGGACGCCGAGGCTGATGAAGACTCTGGTGGATCTCTGAATCTCGATGACGACGCCTCCTCATCCTCAGAGAACTCCCCGCCTCCGGCAAGTCCCACGCAGCAACCGAAGAAGCACCTCCGCAAGGCAGCTGAGACGGCGAAGCCGCAGGCGCCTCGACAGCAGCCAGCGCGCCATGCGACGCGCGCCACCAGGACGAGCGAAGTCGTCAAGGATGCGCCCCGTGCTCGAGCGCCGAGCGGAGGGGGATCTTCCCGGAGCGGAACGGGTGCTCCTCCTGCCCCTCGGTCCTCAGCAACGACGGGGGCTGGGTCTTCGCAGCCCATAGCCCCGGAGACCGCCAAGCGCCCGAGGGAACCTTCTCCTCCAGCTCCTCGCGCGGGAGCACCTCAGGCGGATTTTGACTTCTCCGCCCTCAGCTCCGACGAAGAGGAAGAGGAGTAAGTACTTGCAATTCTTTGGTTTTTTCGATTCTGTCTTGATTTTCCTTGTTGATTCTGATCTTGTTTTTGTTTTGCTTTTAGGACCCTGACCCAGCGGATGGCGAAGAGGGCCAAGATCCCTGTGGTCGAGATTGAAGACGACTCGCCCGCCGCGGCGACAGGAGACGTGCCAGCAGCAAACTTGCCGGATCAACCTGCTGCTCCGAGGAGCAGCCCCCAGCGCAGCCCCCAGCGTAAGTCTGGTTTTTGCCTTTTTGCTTGATGGGTGCGCTTGAGGTGATCATCTTCATCTGATATCTTGTTGTCTTGTGCAGAAGTGGAGCCGCAGCTGCAGGAGCACCAGGAGGTCGCCCCCGACGAGCCAGTCGCTCCACCCTCCCCGCCAAGGGTGAACTCCCCGGCAAGGGAGAACGCTCCGCCAAGGACGGTCACTCCGCCAAGGGCGAGTACCCCGCCAAGGGTGAGCAGCCCGACAAGGGTGAGCAGCCCGACAAGGGAGGGCGCAGGAGGCCCTCCGCCAGCGGGGGCCACTACTCCGCCGCCAAGGGAGAATTCCCCGGCGAGGGAGCCCGTCGTTGAAGAAGTCCGCGAAGGTAAGCCTTGCAACTTTTTCTCCTTGGATTCTTCTTTTTGGATATTTGCTTGATCTTTTCTTTTATTTTTCTTCTGCTAGATCCTCCTGCCCCAGAACGGATGGTAATGAAGGCCACCACTGAGGAGGAGGTGCGCGGCGACGACGGCAACGCCACTGCCGCCGAGGGAACGGCTGGAGCTGGCGAGCCGGTCGTCGAGGAGACCGCCCCGACCGCCGACGCCGCGGCTGGGGAAGGGACCGGCGACCAAACTGCTGGCCCGGAGGCCGCAGGAGCGCCGGACGCTGCACTGGCTGCCGACCCTTCCGCCTCCGCGGAGCGGTCGGGTGTCTACTTGAAGGCCGCCAACGGGGTCTTCATACAAGTCCCGTGGGCGTCCTCGTCTCGATCACCCGCGGAGGGAGAGACCTTTGACGGAGAGGCCCTCGCCTCCGCCGGCTTGAAGATCGTCGAAGTGCCCGGCGACAGCGACGAGCCCGAAGAGGAGGGACTCCTTCGCCGGCTCCTGGCCTCGTATCGGGCCAGGCAGGCGAAGCTGGAGTCTCGGGAGGCTCTCGTCGCCCAGGCTGGAGCAGACTTGGAGAAGCGCACCGCAGAGCACCGTGCCGCCAACCAGGCGGCCCTCCACAACTTGGCGGAGGAGCATGAAGAGCTTGCCGGGGCGCAGCAAGCCTTCCTCCTGGAGAAGGCTGAGGTAGAAGAGCAGCAGCGGCGGGCTGCCGAGGAGCTGTCTCAGCGGGAGGGCGCGCTCATCCAGCGGAAGGTCGACCTTGAGAGCCACGAGGACGACCTCACCGCCCGGGAGCAAGCCATTGGCGGGGCCCTGAAGGAGGCGAAGGATGCTGCCGCCGCCGCGGAGACTGCTAAGAAGGATCTGGCGGCCAGGGTGGCGCAGCTGGAGTTGTTCTTGAAGGCGAGCGAGGACAGAGTCACTGCGCTCAATGTGGAGCGGGAGAAAGACGCCCAGACCAACTCTGAGTTGCAGGTACGTCTCCCCGAGAAGGGCACAGAGCTTGCTGCCGCCAAGGATTCCATCGCTGACTTAGAGTTGAAGGTCTCCACCCTGACTGGTTCGCTCGACGCTGCCCGGGACCGCGAGACGAAGCTGAAGGACGAGCTCCGCAAGGAAATGAACTTGGTGGAAAGCGCCACCGTCTCGGCGAACAACTTCAACCGGGCAGTGGAGCAGTGGACTGATGAGCTGGTCACCTCCGCTGCCAATATTGACAAGGAGATGGTGGCGCTGAGGGCGGAGCATCTCGGGTACTCCCCGGACGAGAATCTCCCTCACAGCGCCAAGTTGAGTCTGTTCTTCAGGGGAATAGCGCCGGCACTTGCGCGGCTGTGGGAGAAGATCCCCGTGCAGCTGGTCGACGAGGCGCGTCGGCTCTGCATGGGCACCATGGAGCGGGTCTTGTCAAAAATCGTCTTACGCAACCCGGGCATCAACCTCGTGAACGTCCTCCGCAGCTTGCCGCCCGAAGCCGATCAGGAGGCGTTGAAGGCGCAGGTTGCCCACATCGTCTCCAAGGTGAACAAAATCACGAGGCGTGAAGGCGACCGCGTAGATTGACAAGAATCCATTATTATTGCGGCAAGTTATCTTTGTGATATACAATCTTATTTTGAGCTATCAATGCAGTGTTATCTCCCTTGCTTTTGGTCCTTCACTTTGTATGCTTTTTGCCCTACGCTTTTAGGGAACTTGCCGGCAAGGGGCCCTTGCTGCGAGCGCTGAGTGCTGGACTCTTAGCAGCCTGCTGGCAAAGGCCTTACCGGCAAGAAACCTTGCCGCAGCTAGTCGCAGCACACTTAGGTTGTTGAGCGAACTCGAAAACGAAGTAAGGGCGCGACACTTGTCGCAGCTCACTTAATTCGTTGAGCGTGCTCGAAACAAAGTAAGGGTGCGGCTAGCCACGGGTAGGTTCCTCCGCGCACAGGTTTTCCATACCAAGTGTGGTTGTTCAAGGAAGATAACTAAAATTTAAAAATTTGAACTGCTCAAATTCTGGTAACTTAGCTTTCATGGGTTGTTTGCTTCCCGGCAAGGCTTTTCTTCTTTGAACAGCGCTAGGTCCCTGTCTCCATCTCCTTCCCCCCCGGCAAACTTGTGCGCGAGGAATACTCCTTTCTGCTTAAGAGGGAAAGAAAAAGAGGAGGAACAACAAGTATAGGGCCCTACGGCTTGCTTGCGCTTACCGAGGACGTGCGTTGCACATAATGTCAGATGATGCATGCAAATAACAAAGAAAAGCATGGAAATGACAAGTAGTGCGAAGCACAAAAACTTTACTGATGCACGGGATCTGCGCCCGGCTTTGTACAAAGGTTTACATGCAACATCGGCAAGACTTGTACAAAAGGTGGTTGCCGGAGCGGATCACGGCAACCGCGCCTTATGGGTGAAACTTGCGAAGATGCTCTATGTTCCAGGAGTTGCTCACCGGTAAGCCTTCTTCGGTCTCAAGGCGGACAGCGCCGAGCCTTGTGACTTGTCTCACCCGATAAGGGCCTTCCCACTTCGGCGTCAACTTGTTGGAATTCTTGGCGGACTGAACACGCCGAAGAACAAGGTCGCCTTCCTCGAGACTCCTGGCCCTGACCTTGCGGCTATGATAGCGACGCAAGGCTTGCTGGTATCGAGCAGCTCGTACAACAGCCTGGAGACGTTCCTCCTCAAGGAGCAATGCGTCATCTTGCCGTAGTTGCTCTTGCTCGAGCTCATCGTAAGCGAGCACTCGAGGAGATCCGTATACGAGTTCCGTGGGGATAACTGCTTCTGCTCCGTAGACAAGAGCAAAGGGTGTCTGTCTGGTGGCTCGATTTGGTGTCGTCCTGATTGACCAAAGAGCCGCCAGCAACTCCTCTATCCAGTTTCTTCCGCACTTGTGCAGCCTGTCGAAGGTTCTTGTCTTGAGTCCACGCAACACTTCAGCATTGGCCCTCTCCGCTTGACCATTGCTCCTCGGGTGGGCAACAGAAGCGAAGCAGACCTTGGCGCCAAGGTCTTGGACGTACTGCATGAAGGTGCGACTTGTAAACTGAGTGCCGTTGTCGGTGATGATCCTGTTAGGGATTCCGAAACGGCAAACAATCGATCTGAAGAACCTGACTGCTGACTGTGCTGTCACCTTTCTCACTGGTTCCACTTCTGGCCACTTTGTGAACTTGTCGATTGCTACGTACAAGTACTCAAAGCCCCCGACTGCGCGGGGAAAGGGGCCGAGGCTATCGAGCCCCCAGACCGAGAAGGGCCAGGATAAAGGGATCGTCTGGAGAGCTTGAGCTGGCTGGTGAATTTGCTTGGCATGGAACTGGCACGCTTCACACTTGGTTACTTGTGCAGTTGCATCTTGGAGGGCTTCTGGCCAGAAGAACCCTTGCCGGAACGCCTTCCTGGCAAGTGCCCTTGCGCCAATGTGGTGGCCACATATGCCTCCATGTATCTCTGCCAACAGCTTCTGTCCATCTTCCCTGGAAATGCACTTCAACCTGACACCATTGAGTCTTCTTTTGTACAGTTCATTGCCAACGAACTGGTACATACTTGACTGCCTGGTTATTTTCTCTATCTCTTCTGGCTCGTCGGGAAGTTCTCCAGTTTGCAGAAAACGGATAATTTGCTGCGCCCAAGCTGGAGCCTGAGGCTCAACAACAAGGACTAAAGGCATGAGGGCTGCTGCGGGAACCTCAGCTTCCACGGCAAGAACCTGCGGCTCTGCCGGAGCTGATGGTCCCCCGGCAAGCCTGCCGGGGCAAGGCTTGTCGGGAACACCTGCTTCAACTGTACAGACCCTTGGATCTGCAGGAGCAAACTGTTCCTCAGCATCTTGGCTGTTGATCCTGGGGACCTTGGCGGCGGCTTCGGGAAAATCCGCCGGCAAGTAGTCGCCGGAGACCAACTTTCTCTTCTTGTTTTGCCCAACTGATGGTGTAACGGATGGCTGAGTTAACTTGAGCACGGAGGTCCCTGGTTCCACAGGTAACTTCATTGCAGCACACTTTGAGAGGCCATCTGCAATATCATTCTGAGCTCTTGGGACGTGCTCCATTTGCATACCTTCAAAGTGTTCTTCAAGCTTCCTCACTTCATCAACATAAGCTTCCATCAAAGGGCTCTGGTAACTCTTATTCACTTGTCGGACCACCAACTGTGAATCTCCCCGCACAATCAACTTCTTGATCCCAAGCTCGGCCGCAATTCTGAGGCCGGCAAGCAAACCTTCATACTCAGCAGTATTGTTTGTCGCTTGTTCCTTGGGAAAGTGCATCTGGATAACATACTTGAGGTGCTCTCCGGTGGGTGCTATGAGTACCACGCCCGCACCGGCGCCTTGCAGCGAGAAAGCACCATCAAAGTACATTACCCATTCGCTGCTTGCTTCTTGGACGGGGACGTTTGTCTCTGGGACTTCTTCATCTGGTGTCGGGGTCCATTCTGCTATGAATTCTGCCAAAGCTCTGCTCTGTATGGTGGAAGTACTCTCAAACTTGAGACCAAAGCTTGACAGCTCTAGTGCCCACTCGACGATCCTGCCTGTTGCTTTGGGATTTTGCAATATCCTCTTCAACGGAAAGCGAGTGACCACTGTTATCTCGTGTGCTTGGAAGTAATGGCGCAGCTTCCTTGAGGCCATGAGGAGGCCGAAAAGCAACTTCTGCACCCCAGAGTACCTTGATCTAGCCCCCTGCAAGAGGGAACTTACAAAATACACTGGGCGCTGCACCATCTTCCTTCGCACTTCACCTTGTTCCTGCGCAGACTTGTCCTTGTCGGGGCCAGAGCTTGTCGGGGAAGCCCCCTGCTTGTCGCTGGATTCGCTTGCCGGGGCTGAGGGTTCCTCATCCGCCTCCCTCTCCGCTACTAACGCAGCACTAACCACTTGATTGGTTGCCGCTAGGTACATCAGCAACTTCTCTTGTGGCCTAGGTGCGACAAGTATCGGAGTGGAGGACAGGTATCCTTTTAAGTCTTGCAGCGCTGCCTCCGCTTCCGGAGTCCATTTCATAGGACCTGCCTTCTTCAAGATTTTGAAGAAAGGCAGGGCGTGCTCTGCAGACTTTGAAATGAACCTGCTGAGGGCAGCCACACAACCAGCAAGTCTCCTTACATCCTTGACGCGCTTTGGGGCTTCAATCTGCTCGATGGCTTTTATCTTGTCGGGATTGGCTTCGATCCCCCTCTGGGACACAAAGAACCCGAGAAGCTTGCCGGAGGGGACTCCGAAGACGCACTTCTCGGGGTTCAACTTGAGTTGGATCTTGCGCAGATTCTCGAAGGTTTCCTCCAAGTCTTGGATCAGGGTATCTCTGCTCTTGCTCTTGACCACTATATCATCCATGTAGGCTTCTACATTTATGTGGATCTGTGGCTCAAAAGCGGTGTGCACCACCCTCGCAAATGTCGAGCCTGCATTCTTCAATCCAAAGGGCATGCGTATGAAGCAATATGTGCCACATGGAGTAATGAATGCAGTCTTCTCTTCATCTTCCTTGGCCATGAATATCTGGTGGTAACCTGAGTATGCATCAAGGAAGGAAAGCAGCTCACATCCGGCGGTGGAGTCAACAATCTGGTCAATACGCGGCAAGGGAAATGGATCCTTGGGACACGCTTTATTCACATCAGTGAAGTCTATACAAAGTCTCCACTTCCCGTTGGCCTTGCGTACGACGACTGGATTGGCCAACCACGTAGGATGGATCACGCCTCTAACCAGGCCTGCTGCTTCCAACTTCTTTATCTCTTCGGCGATGAATTCTTGGCGCTCCATGGCTTGCTTCCCGACCTTCTGCTTGACGGGCTGCGCATGAGGACAAACAGCAAGCTTGTGCTCAATTACCTTCCTGGGAACGCCGGGGATGTCAGATGGTTGCCATGCAAACACATCGACATTCGCCCGCAGGAAGGCAACGAGCGCGCTTTCCTATTTGTGGTCGAGCGTAGCACTGATGGTGAAGGTACCACCAGTGCCGTCCTCCTTGGCGGACACCCTCTTGGTTGCCGGTGGAGCTGCCATTCCTTTCTTGCACTTGCCGGTGGAGCTCGATGGTGCGTCCTCGAAAGCAGCGCAGCACTCCAAAGAGGTGCGTTTGCCGGAGTGGGCCCCAGAGCTCTTGCCGGACTTGGTCTTGGTCTTCCCCCCGGGAGCTTCAGCGGCAAGTGTGTTGCTTTCTGCTGCGGCTGCTGCATCCCGGTAGATCTTGTCGGCGCAGATAAGCGCGTCCTTCTTGTCGCCAGGGACCGAGATGACGCTTATCGGCCCCGGCATCTTGAGTACGTTGTAGGCATGGTGGGAAGCTGCCATGAACTTGGCGAGGGCAGGACGGCCAAGTATCCCATTGTACGGCAATGGGATATCGGCAACGTCAAAGGTTATCCTCTCCGTCCTGAAGTGGAGCTCTCCGCCAAAGGTCACGGGTAGCGTAATCTTCCCCTTCGGCTTGCTCCTTCCCGGGTTGATCCCTTGGAACGACCCGGTTTCTTCGAGCTCGCCGTCTGGGATCTGTAGCTTCTTGATCATAGCTGAGGAGATCAAGTTCAGGCCGGCCCCGCCGTCAACCAACATCTTGGTGACCTTGGGGTTGCGGATAGTTGGTGAGACCAACATCGGCAAGCACCCGACCGCAGTTGTGCGGTCAGGGTGATCCTCAAGGTCGAAGATGATGGGCGTGCTGGACCACTTCAGGAGCCTGCGTGA
This sequence comes from Secale cereale, assembly GCA_902687465.1. NCBI lineage: Eukaryota > Viridiplantae > Streptophyta > Magnoliopsida > Poales > Poaceae > Secale > Secale cereale. Next base: position 424,687,199 of record LR738709.1, read on the forward strand.
CTCGACGGGTGGCTCGGCTGCATTCACTTCCCGCACCCACTGCTTGAGCTGGCGGTGGGAAGTGTGCAGAAAGGCGCCTCCGTCGACACACAGAACTTCTGTGGCCTTCTGGAACTCCTGCTCGCTGTTGTCTCCTTCTTCCATGTCGTCGTCGTCGTCTTCTTCCTCATCCTTGTCGCGGCCCCGGGGAGGTCTATCACCTTGCCGCTGTTTGGCCTTGCCGCGGCGTCCTCCCCGGCCATTGAATGGCCGCTTCTTTCTTGGTTCTCCTCCGCCTCCTTGGGCCTTCTCCTTGTCGCGACGCTCGTATTCAGCCTTCTGCTGTTCTACGAGGTACTCGACTCTCTTGCAGTTCTGAAGATCGTGGCCCTTGGTGCGGTGGATCTTGCAGTACTGCTTGTCGGCTGCCGCTACAGGGGCAGGCTCCTTGCCAGAACCGCCAGCCTGTGCCTTCTTGGCGGGAGCCTCCTTGCCGGACTGCTCGACGACTAGCACCTCCTTGCTCTTCTTCTTTCTGTTGTTCCGCCGCCGGCTCTTCCTTGCCAGGGCGGCATCCTCGCTGTCACTTCCTCCTGCGCCAGCATCCTCTCCGGGAAGCCTCCTCCCCTCTTCGGCGCACGCGCACTTGTCAGCCAGAGGGTAGAGCTCGCTGACATCCCGGATCTTGGTCATGGCCATCTCCTCCCTCATCCGGCGGTTACGCACGTTCTGGTGAAACGCGCTGATAACCGCGGCAGGGTGGACATCGGGAATGTTGTGCTGGACGCGGCTGAACATCTGGATGTACTTGCGCAGGGACTCTCCCTCCTTCTGGGCGAGGATGTGGAGATCGCTCTCCTGGCCGTGGGGTTTGTGGCCGCCCGTGAAGGCGCCAACAAACTGGTGGCACAGATCTGCCCATGAAGAAATGGAGTTTTCCGGCAAGTGCATAAGCCAAGAGCGGACGTTTGGCTTAAGCACAAGCGGGAAATAGTTGGCTAGGATCTTCTCGTCGCGCCCCCCGGCGGCCTGCACCGCTATAGTGTAGATGCTGAGGAACTCCGAGGGGTGTGTCTTGCCGTCGTACTTCTCGGGTATGTCAGGCTTAAAATTCTTCATGCTAGGCCACTGGACTTGCCGCAGCTCACGGGTGAACGCAGGGCAACCTGCCGCGTACGGCAAGTCGCCTGGTTCACCGGGCGCGTGCGCATCGACAGCGGTCCCAGCGCGCTGATATGATTGTCTTCGGGCTTCTCATCGACGCTCGATGCGGGTTCGAGCGTCCTCTTGCCGCCTATCGTCGAGGACCTGGCGCTGGTCACGATGAGCCCGCGGATCCGACGACGCCGTGGAGTCGTCGTCGACGTTGATCCAGCGGGGTGGCGTCTTCTGCTTCCGCGGCGGGGAGTGCACGGTAGTTGCACCCCCGGCGGTCTTGTCGCCATCGGCCTTCGTCTGGTCGACTTGCCGTGGCCGCGACGTTGCCAGCTGCTGCGGCGTGTCGTTGTTGGCGAAGGCGATGAGGCTCTGAATCGTTGCCCTCCAGTCTTCGGCCTTGTCTGCCGCTGGAGGGAAGTCGAGGAGCAGTTGTGCTCTTGCTAGAGCTTCTGCTGGAGAGGAGGGGAGCGGCGGCGAGCGGTGCGAGGAGCGAGATATGCTCGGACTTCTAACAGGGTTAGAAGGAGCAGTTTCTCGCCCCGGCGACCGCGCCTTGCTCGTACCAGGACGATGGCCTTGAGCATTCCACGATCCTCCGGTTTGTCCTTGTCCCAGCAAGCGTATGGTACCTCCTGTACCACGGCGCTGCTGGCCTTATACCTCCTGAGAGAGACGTGGTGCGTCCACGGACACCGAGGCTTTGGAATTCGCCCGGTCGTCCGTCTTGTCCTTGGAATTGGTGGCGCCGCGAGTTTCCTCGCCGGCGACCACCCTTTCGCCGACGTCTCCTCCACCAACCGTTGGTTCTGGTGGCGGTGGGATCGACGCAGACGGGCCTCCGACCTCCGAAGCCTTCTTCTTCGGAGGCATGTTGATGCTGCTGATGAGGTTGATGAAGCTGGTGAAGTTGATGAAGGTTGCGCCCGCGTGAGCGCCGGATCAGGTTCGCACAACCTCGACGCCCCCTACCTGGCGCGCCAAAGATGTCGGGGGAAACTGTCCTCCCACGAGCACCTATGGGACTGGAGCCCCTTCTACATTGCGGTAAGGGAGCGGAGGGAGCACGAAGAGCAGATCGAGGAGCGCACGCGGGCAGTTTACCCAGGTTCGGGCCGCGCGGACGCGTAAAACCCTACTCCTGCTTGGGTGGTATTGAGTTCTTGGGCTCGGGAGCTTGAAGAGCTACAGTACTAGTTACTCCGAGCGAGAGAGTTGTCTAGGTTCCGAACCCCCTCTACATTGTGCATGGGCCTCCTTTTATAGCTCAAAGGGGTCACCGACAGGTGTCAACGTAGAGGAGGGTAAAAGTGTAAATTTGGTGGTAGTTGTAATAGTGCATGAACAGTGGATGAACAGTGGTCTTCACCTAACTTTGACAGTGGGGGACAAGGGCATTAAATGCCCGTCGCTGTCGACCCCAAAAGTGTCCGTCCATGCTTCTCCGTTCGCCACGGCGGTAGCCTCGTCACCGTGGCTTGCCACCGTGTGCCCCAGGCTGCACAGCCGCCCGCCACGCGTCCTCGGAAGGGCCCCAGGGCGACGCGTGGGCAGATGAGCTGGAGCGTGGACACACAGCGTAGGTTTCCCCGGCAAGTACCTTGCCGGGGTCATGATCTTGCCGGGCCCGGAAGCTTGTCGCTCTCCGGGTCCTGCCGGGGCGCATGATGCGCCGAGGTATCTCTTGAGGAGTGTGTTCTTTAGTCTTCCTGGCAAGCTCCTCTTGCCAGGGGCTTGTGCTAAAGTGATAACCTTGAGCCTGGTGCGGCCTTCCCGGCAAGCTCCTCTTGCCGGGGCCTTGATCTTCTGACTTGTATACTTTGTTCTTGAATGGCTTCATAGGGACCAGAAAAGGTTCCCGGCGAGCACGTGGTAAGCCCTGCCACGGGAAGCTGCTACTGCCCGTGCACAAGTTGGGGTACTTAGTACACCGACAGCTTGACACCAATATGACCAAGGCGGCAGTGCCACAAGTATGTGGGACTATCATTATCAACCTTACATCTTTTGGCATCCACACTATGAATATGTGTAACATCACGTTCAAGATTCATTAAGAATAAACCATTGACCAGCGGGGCATGACCATAAAACATTTCTCTCATATAAATAGAACAACCATTATTCTCAGATTTAAATGAGTAGCCATCTCGCATTAAACGAGATCCAGATACAATGTTCATGCTCAAAGCAGGTACTCAATAACAATTATTGAGGTTTAAAACTAATCTCGAAGGTAGATGCAGAGGTAGCGTGCCGACGGCGATCACATCGACCTTGGAACCATTCCCGACGCGCATCGTCACCTCATCCTTTGCCAGTCTCCGCTTATTCCACATCTCCTGCTTTGAGTTACAAATGTGAGCAACTGCACCGGTATCAAATACCCAGGAGCTACTACGAGCGCTGGTACGGTACACATCAATAACATGTATATCACATATACCTTTGACGTTGTCGGCCTTCTTATCTGCTAAGTATTTGGGGCAGTCCCGCTTCCAGTGACCCATTCCCTTAGAATAAAAGCACTCAGTCTCAGGCTTGGGTCCATTCTTTGGCTTCTTCCCGACAACTGGCTTACCGGGCGCGACAACTCCTTTGCCGTCCTTCTTGAAGTTCTTCTTACCCTTGCCTTTCTTGAACTTAGTGGTTTTATTCACCATCAACACTTGATGTTCCTTTTTGATCTCCACCTCCGCTAATTTCATCATTGAATACACCTCGGGAATGGACTTCTCCATCCCTTGCATATTGAAGTTCATCACAAAGCTCTTGTAGCTAAGTGGGAGCGACTGAAGGATTCTGTGAACAACCGCGTCATCTGGGAGATTAACTCCTAACTGAGACAAGCGATTATGCAACCCAGACATTTTGAGTATATGCTCGCTCACAGAGCTATTCTCCTCCATCTTACAACTGTAGAACTTGTCGGAGACTTCATATCTCTCGACTCGGGCATGAGCTTGGAAAACCATTTTTAGCTCTTGGAACATTTCATATGCTCTGTGCTGCTCAAAATGCTTTTGGAGCCCCGATTCTAAGCTGTAAAGCATGCCGCACTGAACCAGGGAGTAATCATCACTACGCGACTGCCAGGCGTTCATAACATCTTGAGTTGCTGGGAAAACGGTTGCATCACCTAGCGGTGCTTCAAGGACATATGATTTCTTTGCATCTATGAGGATGATCCTCAAGTTATGGACCCAATCCGTATAGTTTCTACCATCGTCTTTCAGCTTGGTTTTCTCTAGGAACGCGTTGAAGTTGAGGGCAACATTAGCGTGGGCCATTGGATCTACAAGACACATTGTAAAGATTTTAGACAATGTTCATGACAATTAAGTTCATCTAAACAAATTTAACGAACTCCCACTCAGATAAACATCTCTCTAGTCATCTAAGTGATACATGATCCGAATTGACTAGGCCGTGTCCGATCATCACGTGAGACGGACTATTCATCAACGACGAACATTTTCATGTTGATCGTATCTTCTATACGACTCATGTTCGACCTTTCGGTCTTCCGTGTTCCGATGCCATGTGTGTACATGCTAGGCTCGTCAAGTAAACCCTAAGTGTATTGCGTGTGTAAATCTGGCTTACACCCATTGTATGCGAACGTTAGGACCTATCACACCCGATCATCACGTGGTGCTTCGGAACAACGAACCTTTGCAACGGTGCACAGTTAGGGGGAACACAATTCTTGAAATTTTAGTGAGAGATCATCTTATTTACTACCGTCATTCTTGAAGGAAATATGCCCTAGAGGCAATAATAAAGATGTTATTTGTATTTCCTTATATCATGATAAATGTCTTTTATTCATGCTAGAATTGTATTAACCGGAAACTTAGTACATGTGTGGATACATAGACAAAACAGTATGTCCCTAGTATGCCTCTACTAGACTAGCTCATTGATCAAAGATGGTTATGTTTCCTAGCCATAGACATGAGTTGTCATTTGATCAACGGGATCACATCATTAGGAGAATGATGTGATGGACAAGACCCATCCGTTAGCATAGCACTATGATCGTTTAGTTTAACTGCTATTGCTTTCTTCATGACTTATACATGTTCCTATGACTATGAGATTATGCAACTCCCGAATACCGTAGGAACACCTTGTGTGCTATCAAACGTCACAACGTAACTGGGTGATCATAAAGATGCTCTACAGGTGTCTCCGAAAGTATTTGTGGTGTTGGCATAGATCAAGATTAGGATTTGTCACTCCGAGTGTCGGAGAGGTATCTCTGGGCCCTCTCGGTAACACGCATCACAATAAGCCTTGCAAGCAAAAGACTAATGAGTTAGTCACGAGATGATGTGTTACGGAACGAGTAAAGAGACTTGCCGGTAACGAGATTGAACTAGGTATAGAGATACCGACGATCGAATCTCGGGCAAGTAACATACCGTTTGACAAAAGGAACAACGTATGTTGTTATGCGGTTCTGACCGATAAAAGATCTTCGTAGAATATGTAGGAGCCAATATGAACATCCAGGTTCCGCTATTGGTTATTGACCAGAGATGAGTCTCGGTCATGTCTACATAGTTCTCGAACCCGTAGGGTCCGCACGCTTAACGTTTGATGACGATCGGTATTATGAGTTTTTGAGTATTGATGTACCGAAGGTAGTTCGGAGTCCCGGATGAGATCACGGACATGACGAGGAGTCTCAGAATGTCCGAGACATAAAGATTGATATATTGGATGGCTATATTCGGACACCGGAATTATACCGGAAAAGTTTCGGATTTATCGGGAATGCCGGAGGGGGTTACCGGAACCCCCTACGAGAGGGGATGGTCCATAGTGGGCCTAAAGGGTGAGAGAGAGGCAGCCCATAGGGCTGGCCGGCGCCCCCACCTAGGAATCCTAGTTGGACTAGGATTGGGGGGGGGGGGGGGGGCGCCACCTCTCCTATTCCTTTCCCCCTTCTTCCTTTCGGTGAATCCTACTAGGAATAGGATTGCAATCCTATTCCTAGTAGGACTCCCTC
>LR738709.1:424693359-424705571 GCA_902687465.1 Secale cereale
TCCTAGTTGGACTAGGATTGGGGGGGGGGGGGCGCCACCTCTCCTATTCCTTTCCCCCTTCTTCCTTTCGGTGAATCCTACTAGGAATAGGATTGCAATCCTATTCCTAGTAGGACTCCCTCCCTAGCCGCACCAGGAGAGGTTGGCCGGCCTCCCTCCCCTGCTCCTTTATATACGGGGGCAGGGGGGCACCCAAAGACACACAAGTTGAATTGTTTTACCCGTGTGCGGTGCCCCCCTCCACAGAATCACACCTCGGTCGTACCGTCGCGGAGCTTAGGCGAAGCCCTGCGCCGGTGAACACATCATATCCGTCACCACGCCGTCGTGCTGACGAAACTCTCCCGTGAAGCTCAACTGGATCAAGAGCTCGTGGGACGTCATCAAGCTGAACGTGTGCTGAACGCGGTGGTGCCGTACGTTCGGTGCTTGATCGGTTGGATCGCGAAGAAGTTCGACAACATCAACCGCGTCACTTGACGCTTCCGCTCCCGGTCTACGAGGGTACGTAGACACACTCTCCCCTCTCGTTGCTATGCATCTGGTAGATAGATCTTGCGTGATCGTAGGAAAATTTTAAAATACTACGTTCCCCAACAGTGGCATCATGAGGAAGGTCTATGCGTAGATGATATGCACGAGTAGAGCACAATGAGATTGTGGACGATACTAGTCATACTGCTTACCAGCATGTCATACTTTGCTTCGGCGGTATTGTGAGATGAAGCGGCCCGGACCGACATTACGCGTATGCTTACGCGAGACTGGTTTCACCGTTACAGGCACTCGTTGCTTAAAGGTGACTGGCGGGTGTCTGTCTCTCTCACTTTAGCTGAATCAAGTGTGGCTACGCCCGGTCCTTGTGAAGGTTAAAACAGCACATACTTGACGAAACATCATTGTGGTTTTGTATGCGTAGGTAAGAACGGTTCTTGCTAAGCCCGTAGCAGCCACGTAAAACTTGCAACAAACAAAGTAGAGGACGTCTACCTTGTTTTTGCAGGGCATGTTGTGATGTGATATGGTCAAGACATGATGAGTTATACGGTTTTGTATGAGATGATCATGTTTTGTAAAGTTATCGGCAACTGGCAGGAGCAATATGGTTGTCGCTTTATTGTATGAAATGCAATCGCCATGTAATTGCTTTACTTTATCACTAAGCGGTAGCGATAGTCGTGGAAGCAATAGTTGGCGAGACGACAACGATGCTACGATGAAGATCAAGGTGTCAAGCCGGTGACGAAGGTGATCATGACGGTGCTTTGAAGATGGAGATCAAAAGCACAAAATGATGATGGCCATATCATGTCACATATTTTGATTGCATGTGATGTTTATCTTATTATGCTTCTTATTTTGCTTAGAACGACGGTAGCATTATAAGATGATCCCTTACTAAATTTCAAGGTATAAGTGTTCTCCCTGAGTATGCACCGTTGCGAAAGTTCATCGTGCCGAGACACCACGTGATGATCGGGTGTGATAAGCTCTACGTTCAAATACAACGGGTGTAAGCCAGTTTTTGCACACGCAGAATACTCGGGTTAAACTTGACGAGCCTAGCATATACAGATATGGCCTCGGAACACTGGAGACCGAAAGGTCGAGCGTGAATCATATAGTAGATATGATCAACATAAGATGTTCACCATTGAAAACTACTCCATCTCACGTGATGATCGGACATGGTTTAGTTGATTTGGATCACGTGATCATTTAGATGACCAGAGGGATGTCTTTCTAAGTGGGAGTTCTTTAAATTAATATGATTAAATTGAACTTTAATTTATCATGAACTTAGTCCTGATAGTTTTGCATATCTATGTCGTTGTAGATCAATGGCCCGTGCTACCGTTCCTTTGAATTTTAATGCATTCCTAGAGAAAGCTAAGTTGAAAGATGATGGTAGCAATTACACGGACTGGGTCCGTAACCTGAGGATTATCCTCATTGCTGCACAGAAGAATTATGTCCTTGAAGCACCGCTAGGTGACAAGCCCCCTTCCGCTGATGCAGACGCTTTGAACGTCTGGCAGTCGCGGTCTGATGACTACACGATAGTTCAGTGTGCCATGCTTTACGGCTTAGAACCGGGACTTCAACGACGTTTTGAACGTCATGGAGCATATGAAATGTTCCAGGAGTTGAAGTTAATATTCAAGCAAATGCCCGAATTGAGAAATATGAGATTTCCAATAAGTTCTACAACTGCAAAATGGAGGAGAATAGTTCTATCAGTGAACACTTGCTCAGAATGTGTGGGTACTACAATCATATGACTCAACTTGGTTGCAAAGTTGACGAGGATAGTGTTATTGATAGAGTTCTTCAATCACTGCCACCAAGCTATAAAGGCTTCGTGATGAACTATAACATGCAAGGGATGCAAAAGACAATTCCCGAGCTCTTCGCTATGCTCAAAACTGCGGAGGTAGAAATCAAAAAGGAGCATCAAGTGTTGATGGTTAACAAGACCACTAGTTTCAAGAAAAAGGGCAAGGGAAAGAAAGGGAACTTCAAAAAGAATAGCAAGTCATTTGCTACTTCAACGAAGAAACCCAAATCTGGAGCCAAGCCTGAAACTGAGTGCTTCTACTGCAAGGGGACTGGACACTGGAAGCAGAACTGCCCCAAGTATTTGGCGGATAAGAAGGATGGCAAGATGAACAAAGGTATATGTGATATACATGTTATTGATGTGTACCTTACTAATGCTCGTAGTAGTACCTGGGTATTTGATACCGGTTCGGTTGCTAATATTTGTAGCTCGAAACAGGGACTACGGATTAAACGAAGATTAGCTAAGGACGAGGTGACGATGCGCGTGGGAAACGGTTCCAAAGTCGATGTGATCGCCGTCGGCACACTACCTCTACATCTACCTTCGGGATTAGTTTTAGACCTAAATAATTGTTATTTGGTGCCAGCGTTGAGCATGAACATTATATCTGGATCTTGTTTATTGCGAGACGGTTATTCATTTAAATCAGAGAATAATGGTTGTTCCATTTTGATGAATAATATCTTTTATGGTCATGCACCCTTAAAGAGTGGTCTATTCTTACTGGATCTCGATTGTAGTAATACACATATTCATAATATTGAAACCAAAAGATGCAAGGTTAATAATGATAGTGCAACTTATTTGTGGCACTGCCGTTTAGGTCATATTGGTGTAAAACGCATGAAGAAACTCCATAAAGATGGACTTTTGGAATCACTTGATTATGAATCACTTGGTGCTTGCGAACCATGCCTCATGGGCAAGATGACTAAAACTCCGTTCTCCGGAACTATGGAGCGAGCAACAGATTTGTTGGAAATCATACATACTGATGTATGTGGACCAATGAGTGTTGATGCTCGCGGTGGGTATCGTTATTTTCTGACCTTCACTCATGATTTGAGCAGATATGGGTATATCTACTTAATGAAACACAAGTCTGAAACATTTGAAAAGTTCAAAGAATTTCAGAGTGAAGTAGAGAATCATCGTAACAAGAAAATAAAGTTCCTACGATCTGATCGTGGAGGAGAATATTTGAGTTACGAGTTTGGTCTTCATTTGAAAAAATGTGGAATAGTTTCACAACTCACGCCACCTGGAACACCACAACGTAATGGTGTGTCCGAACATCGTAACCGTACTTTATTGGATATGGTGCGATCTATGATGTCTCTTACCGATTTACCACTATCGTTTTGGGGTTATGCTTTAGAGACAGCTGCATTCATGTTAAATAGGGCACCATCTAAATCCGTTGATACGACGCCTTATGAACTATGGTTTGGCAAGAAACCAAAGTTGTCGTTTCTTAAAATTTGGGGCTGCGATGCTTATGTGAAAACACTTCAACCTGATAAGCTTGATCCCAAGTCGGAAAAATGTGTCTTCATAGGATACCCAAAAGAGACTGTTGGGTACACCTTCTATCACAGATCCGAAGGCAAAATATTCGTTGCTAAGAACGGATCCTTTCTAGAAAAAGAGTTTCTCTCGAAAGAAGTGAGTGGGAGGAAAGTAGAACTTGATGAGGTAATTGTACCTTCTCCCATATTGGAAAGTAGTACATCACAGGAAATTGTTCCAGTGATTCCTACACCAATTAGTGAGGAAGTTGATGATAATGATCATGAAACTTCAGATCAAGTTTCTGCTGAACGTCGTAGATCAACCAGAGTACGTTCCGCACCTGAGTGGTACGGCAACCCAGTCCTGGAAATCATGTTACTAGACAATGATGAACCTACGAACTATGAGGAAGCGATGATGAGCCCAGATTCCGCAAAATGGCTTGAAGCCATGAAATCTGAGATGGGATCCATGTATGAGAACAAAGTGTGGACTTTGGTTGACTTGCCCGATGATCGGCAGGCCATCGAAAATAAATGGATCTTCAAGAGGAAGACCGACGCAGACGGTAATATTACTGTTTACAAAGCTCGACTTGTTGCAAAAGGTTTTCGACAAGTTCAAGGAGTTGACTACGATGAGACTTTCTCACCTGTAGCGATGCTTAAGTCTGTCCGAATCATGTTAGCAATTGCCGCATTTTATGATTATGAAATCTGGCAAATGGATGTCAAAACTGCATTCCTAAATGGATATCTCAAAGAAGAGTTGTATATGATGCAACCAGAAGGTTTTGTCGATCCAAAAGGTGCTAACAAAGTATGCAAACTCCAGCGATCCATCTATGGACTGGTGCAAGCATCTCGGAGTTGGAATATACGCTTTGATGAGGTGATCAAAGCATATGGTTTTATACAGACTTTTGGAGAAGCCTGTATTTACAAGAAAGTGAGTGGGAGCTCTGTAGCATTTCTAATATTATATGTAGATGACATATTGTTAATTGGAAATGATATAGAATTTCTGGATAGCATAAAAGGATACTAGAATAAAATTTTTTCAATGAAAGACCTCGGAGAAGCTGCTTACATATTAGGCATCAAGATCTATAGAGATAGATCAAGATGCTTAATTGGACTTTCACAAAGCACATACCTTGATAAGATTTTGAAAAGGTTCAAAATGGATCAGTCAAAGAAAGGATTCTTGCCTGTTTTACAAGGTATGAAGTTGAGTAAGACTCAATGCCCGACCACTGCAGAAGATAGAGAGAAAATGAAAGTCATTCCCTATGCCTCAGCCATAGGTTCTATAAAGTATGCAATGCTGTGTACCAGACCTAATGTGTGCCTTGCTATAAGTCTAGCAGGGAGGTACCAAAGTAATCCAGGAGTGGATCACTGGACAGCGGTCAAAAAACATCCTAAAGTATCTGAAAAGAACAAAGGATATGTTTCTCGTATATGGAGGTGACAAAGAGCTCGTCGTAAACGGTTACGTCAATTCTAGCTTTGACACTGATCCGGATGACTCAAAGTCACAAACCGGATATGTATTTTTATTGAACGGTGGAGCTGTCAGCTGGTGCAGTTCCAAGCAGAGCGTCGTGGCGGGATCTACGTGTGAAGCGGAATACATAGCTGCTTCGGAAGCATCAAATGAAGGAGTCTGGATGAAGGAGTTCATATCCGATCTAGGTGTAGTACCTAGTGCATCGGGTCCAATGAAAATCTTTTGTGACAACACTGGAGCCATAGCCTTGGCGAAGGAATCCAGGTTTCACAAGAGAACAAAGCACATCAAAAGACGCTTCAATTCCATCCGCGATCTAGTCAAGGAGGGAGACATAGAGATTTGCAAAATACATACGGATCTGAATGTTGCAGACCCGTTGACTAAGCCTCTTCCACGGGCAAAACATGATCAGCACCAAGACTCCATGGGTGTGAGGATCATCACTTTGTAATCTAGATTATTGACTCTAGTTCAAGTGGGAGACTAAAGGAAATATGCCCTAGAGGCAATAATAAAGATGTTATTTGTATTTCCTTATATCATGATAAATGTCTTTTATTCATGCTAGAATTGTATTAACCGGAAACTTAGTACATGTGTGGATACATAGACAAAACAGTATGTCCCTAGTATGCCTCTACTAGACTAGCTCATTGATCAAAGATGGTTATGTTTCCTAGCCATAGACATGAGTTGTCATTTGATCAACGGGATCACATCATTAGGAGAATGATGTGATGGACAAGACCCATCCGTTACCATAGCACTATGATCGTTTAGTTTAACTACTATTGCTTTCTTCATGACTTATACATGTTCCTATGACTATGAGATTATGCAACTCCCGAATACCGTAGGAACACCTTGTGTGCTATCAAACGTCACAACGTAACTGGGTGATCATAAAGATGCTCTACAGGTGTCTCCGAAAGTATTCGTGGTGTTGGCATATATCAAGATTAGGATTTGTCACTCCGAGTGTCGGAGAGGTATCTCTGGGCCCTCTCGGTAACACACATCACAATAAGCCTTGCAAGCAAAAAGACTAATGAGTTAGTCACGAGATGATGTGTTACGGAACGAGTAAAGAGACTTGCCGGTAACGAGATTGAACTAGGTATAGAGATACCGACGATCGAATCTCGGGCAAGTAACATACCGTTTGACAAAAGGAACAACGTATGTAGTTATGCGGTTCTGACCGATAAAAGATCTTCGTAGAATATGTAGGAGCCAATATGAACATCCAGGTTCCGCTATTGGTTATTGACCGGAGATGAGTCTTGGTCATGTCTACATAGTTCTCGAACCCGTAGGGTCCGCACGCTTAACGTTTGATGACGATCGGTATTATGAGTTTATGAGTATTGATGTACCGAAGGTAGTTCGGAGTCCCGGATGAGATCACGGACATGACGAGGAGTCTCGGAATGTCCGAGACATAAAGATTGATATATTGGACGGCTATATTCGGACACCGGAAGTATACCGGAAAAGTTTCGGATTTATCGGGAATGCCGGAGGGGGTTACCGGAACTCCCTACGAGAGGGGATGGTCCATAGTGGGCCTAAAGGGTGAGAGAGAGGCAGCCCATAGGGCTGGCCGGCGCCCCCACCTAGGAATCCTAGTTGGACTAGGATTGGGGGGGCGCCACCTCTCCTATTCCTTTCCCCCTTCTTCCTTTCGGTGAATCCTACTAGGAATAGGATTGCAATCCTATTCCTAGTAGGACTCCCTCCCTAGCCGCACCAGGAGAGGTTGGCCGGCCTCCCTCCCCTGCTCCTTTATATACGGGGGCAGGGGGCACCCAAAGACACACAAGTTGAATTGTTTTAGCCGTGTGCGGTGCCCCCCTCCACAGAATCACACCTCGGTCGTACCGTCGCGGAGCTTAGGCGAAGCCCTGCGCCGGTGAACACATCATATCCGTCACCACGCCGTCGTGCTGACGAAACTCTCCCGTGAAGCTCAACTGGATCAAGAGCTCGTGGGACGTCATCAAGCTGAATGTGTGTTGAACGCGGAGGTGCCGTACGTTCGGTGCTTGATCGGTTGGATCGCGAAGAAGTTCGACAACATCAACCGCGTCACTTGACGCTTCCGCTCCCGGTCTACGAGGGTACGTAGACACACTCTCCCCTCTCGTTGCTATGCATCTGGTAGATAGATCTTGCGTGATCGTAGGAAAATTTTAAAATACTACGTTCCCCAACAGTTCTAAGCAAATAAGATGTAAAACATGATAAACATCACATGCAATCAAATAGTGACATGATATGGCCAATATCATTTTGCTTCTTTTGATCTCCATCTTCGGGGCTCCATGATCATCATCATCACCGGCATGACACCATGATCTCCATCATCATGATCTCCATCATCGTGTCTTCATGAAGTTGTCTCGCCAAACGTTACTTCTACTACTATGGCCAACGGTTAGCAATAAATTAAAGTAATTACATGGCGTTTTCAATGACACGCAGGTCATACAATAAAATAAGACTACTCCTATGGCTCCTGCCGGTTGTCATACTCATCGACATGCAAGTCGTGATTCCTATTAGAAGAACATGATCAATCTCATACATCACATATATATCATTCATCACATCCTTTTGGCCATATCACATCACACGTCACATGCTGCAAGAACAAGTTAGAAGTCCAATAATTGTTGTTGCAAGTTTTTACGTGGCTGCTATAGGTTTCTAGCAAGAACGTTTCTTACCTACGCCAAAACCACAACGTGATATGCCAATTTCTATTTACCCTTCATAAGGACCCTTTTCATCAAATCCGATCCGACTAAAGTGGGAGAGACAGACACCCGCTAGCCACCTTATGCAACTAGTGCATGTCAGTCGATGGAACCTGTCTCACGTAAGCGTACCTGTAAGTTCGGTCCGGACCGCTTCATCCCACAATGCCGCCGAATCAAGATAAAACTAGTAGCGACAAGTAATTTGACATGATCTATGCCCACAACAACTTGTGTTCTACTCGTGCATAGTAACTACGCATAGACCTAGCTCATGATGCCACTGTTGGGGATCGTTGCAGAAAATCAAAAAAATTCCTACACCACCAAGATCTATCTATGGAGTTTACTAGCAACGAGAGGGGAGTGCATCTTCATACCTTTGAAGATCGCGATGCGGAAGTGTTGCAAGAACGCGGTCGGTGGAGTCATACATGAAGTGTTTCAGATCGCGGCCGAATCCGATCTAAGCACCGAACAACGGTGCCTCCGCGTTCAACACACGTGTAGCCCGATGATGTCTCCCGCGCCTTCATCCAGCAAGGGGAGAGGGAGAGGTTGGGGAAGACTCCGTCCAGCAGCAGCACGACGACGTGGCGGTGATGGAGGAGCGTGGCACTCCAGCAGGGCTTCGCCAAGCACTACGAGAGACGAGGAGGGAGAGGGTTTGGGCTGCGCCGAGAGAGAGGGAGACTCATGCATGTGGCAGCCCCAAAAACCCCACTATATATAGGGGGAGGGGAGGGGCTGCACCCCATCTAGGGTTCCCCCTAGGGGTGGTGGCAGCCCCAGATCCAATCTGGGGGGCGGCCAGGAGGGGGAGAGAGGGGGGCACCCCTAGGGTGGGCCTTAAGGCCCATCTTCACCTAGGGTTTGCCCCCTCTCCTCTCCCCTACGCCCTGGGCCTTGGTGGGAGGCGCACCAGCCAACCTAGGGGCTGATCCCTTCCCACACTTGGCCCACGCATGCCTCCGGGGCTGGTGGCCCCTCCCGGTGGACCACCGAAACCCTTTCGGTGGTCCCGGTACATTACCGATAATGCCCAGAACACTTCCGGTGTCCAAAACGAGACTTCCCATATATAAATCTTTACCTTTGGACCATTCCGGAACTCCACGTGACGTCTGGGATCTCATTCGAGACTCCGAACAACATTCGGTAACCACGTACATCTATTCCCTATTACCCTAGCGTCATCGAACCTTAAGTGTGTAGACCCTACGGGTTCGGGAATCATGCATACATGACCGAGATATCTCTCCGGCCAATAACCAACAGCGGGATCTGGATACCCATGTGGGCTCCCACATGTTCCACAATGATATCATCGGATGAACCACGATGTCAAGGATTCAATCAATCCTGTATACAATTCCCTTTGTCTATCGATATAGTACTTGCCCGAGATTCGATCGTCGGTATACCGATACCTTGTTCAATCTCGTTACGGCAAGTCTCTTTACTCGTTCCGTAACACATCATCCCGTGACCAACCCCTTAGTCACATTGAGCTCATTACGATGATGTCTTACTGAGTGGGCCCAGAGATACCTCTCCATCATACGGAGTGACAAATCCCAGTCTGTATTCGTGCCAACCCAACAGATACTTTCGGGGATACTCGTAGTGTACCTTTATAGCCACCCAGTTACGTTGTGACGTTTGGCACACCCAAAGTGCTCCTACGGTATCCGGGAGCTGCACAAACTCATGGTCTAAGGAACTGATACTTGACATTGGTAAAGCTTTAGCATATGAACTACACGATCTTGTGCTAGGCTTAAGATTGGGTCTTGTCCATCACATCATTCTCCTAATGATGTGATCCCGTTATCAACGACATCCAATGTCCATGGTCTGGAAACCGTAACCATCTATTGATCAACGAGGTAGTCAACTAGAGGATCACTAGGGACATGTTGTGGTCTATGTATTCACACATGCATTACTGTTTCCGGATAATACAATTAAAGCATGAACAATAGACAATTATCATGAACAAGGAAATATAATAATAACCATTTTATTATTGCCTCTAGGGCATATTTCCAACAAAAGGTACTGTAATGAACTCATTCTTTGTTTATATTGGTGTTAGACCTATTGTATGACAACTTCTCCATGATTCATACCCCCGATACTACTCATAGATTCATCAAAATAAGCAAACAACACACGAAAAACAGAATCTGTCAAAAACAGAACAGTCTGTAGTAATCTGTATCTTTCGAATACTTCTGTAACTCCAAAAAAATGAAATAAATTGTTAAACGTGAGGAATTTTTCTATTAATCATCTGCAAAAAGAATCAACTAAATAGCACTCTCCAGTAAAAAATTACAGCCAATCTCGTGAGTGCTAAAGTTTCTATTTTTTACAGCATGATCATATAAACTTCACACAAGTCTTCCCAAAGGTTCTACTTGGCACAAACACTAATTAAAACACAAAACCACATCTAAACAAAAGCTATATGCAATATTTATTCCTAAACAGAATCAAAAACAAAGAAAATAAAATTGGGTTGCCTCCCAACAAGCGCTATCGTTTAACGCCCCTAGCTAGGCACGATACAAGAAGAGACTTTGGTAGGCAATCCATAAGTGGATCTCATAATAGATTCATAAGGTAATTTAATTTTCTTTCTAGGAAAGTGTTCCATACCTTTCCTTAACGGAAATTGGAATCTAATATTTCCTTCCTTCATATCGATAATTGCACCAATCGTTCTAAGGAAAGGTCTACCAAGAATAATGGGACATGAACGATTGCAATCTATATCAAGAACAATGAAATCTACGGGCACATAATTCCTATTGGCAACAATAAGAACATCATTAATCCTTCCCATAGGTTTCTTAATGGTAGAATCCGCAAGATGCAAATTTAAAGAACAATCATCAAGCTCATGGAAACCTAACAAATCAAACAAAGTTTTTGGAATTGTAGAACACTTGCACCCAGACCACACAAAGCAAAGCATTCATGATCGTTAATTTTAATTTTAATAGTAGGTTCCCACTCATCATAAAGCTTTCTAGGGATAGAAACTTCTAATTCAAGTTTTTCCTCATAAGATTGCACCAAAGCATCAACTATGTGTTTGGTAAAAGCCTTATTTTATTATAAGCATGCGGAGAATTTAGTACGGAGTGCAACAAGGAAATAAAATCTATTAAAGATCAATTATCATAATTGAATCCCTTGAAATCCAAGATAGTGGGTTCATCACTATGCAAAGTTTTAATCTCTTAAATCCCACTTTGAACAATTTTAGCATCAAGATCTAAAAACTCCGAAGCATTGGGACACCTTTTAACTAAAGTAGACTCATTTCTAGTCCCATATTTATCAAGATTCATACTAGAAAACAAGGATCTAATAGGAGACACATCAATAACTTAGATATCTTCATCTTTATTTTCATGATAACTAGAAGAACACGCTTTCATAAAGCAATCTTTTTTAGCACGCATCCTAGCGGTTCTTTCTTTGCACTCATCAATGGAAATTCTCATGGCTTTGAGAGACTCATTGATATCATGCTTAGGTGGAATAGATCTATGTTTCAAAGAATCAACATCAAAAGTAATTCTATCCACGTTTCTAACCAACTCATCAATCTTAAGCAATTTTTCTTCAAGCAAAGCATTGAAATTCTTTTGCGAATTCATAAACTCTGTAACACTAGTTTCAAATTCAGAGGGCATCTTACCAAAATTTCCATCAGAGTTATTGTAGGGATTACCATAATTATTAGAGGAATTACTAGGAAAAGGCCTAGGATTAAAGTTTCCTCCATAAGCATTGTTACCAAAATTATCCCTACCAACAAAATTCACATCCAAAGATTGATTATTATTTTCAATCAACGTGGATAAAGGCATATCATTAGGATCAGAAGAAGCACTCTTAGTAGAAAATAATTTCATAAGTTCATCCATCTTTCCACTCAAAACATTAAGCTCTTCAATAGCATTCACTTTTTTTACTAGTAGATCTTTCGGTGTGCCATTGAGAGTAGTTGACAATAATATTCTAGGAGTTTGGTAGCTTCTCCTAAGGTGGTTTCCATGAAAGTG
>LR738709.1:424709020-424750766 GCA_902687465.1 Secale cereale
GGGGGGGGGGGGGGGGGGGGGGGGGGGGCAGACCTCCCACTCTTAGCCCTCGACTCTCCGCCATCACCATCGACGGCCATGGAGCACGAATGAAGCGCCGCGGGTGCCTGCAAGGGCCGGCACTCACGGCACTGGCCGTAGGCCTCGGGCTGACGGCATCTCTGGCCCCGGGCCTCAGCAGGCCAAGGAGACACCCCAGGTACCGCGTCAAGACAGAAAGGGAAGGGAAGGCTCGGGTCAAGCCCTCGTCCCCTCATGCGTGACCCATCGCGCATGAGCCCGCCCTGGATTTCACCAGGGGCTCGCTGGCGGCGGGTATGATGTGCGTGGGGAGGGGCCTTCCCTCCCTCCATTCAGGCTCAATACACAGCGCCACCCGGCATGCCACCCCCCGGGCTGCGGAGGGTGCGTCTGGAGGTGGTACGGCTGCCCGTCCTACGCACACCAGGAGGGCCCAAGACCGCGGCTCCGTCCCCCCGCTCACGTAATCCAGTATCCGCTGGGCCCGACCCTGATCAGGAAGGGCTCAGGGGCCATTAGGAGCGTGGGTAGGGTGGGGTCCCCCTCGCACCTCAGGACACCGCGTCTCTGGACGACGTTAGCCCGAGGGGCGAAGCGCGCTCGGAGATCGCGTAAGCGGTGTACCTAGTGCTCGACAGGGGGGCGTATAGCCAAGGTCCCATCCCCCCACCATGCGCAGTGTCCCACCTCATGAATGCCGCCTTCTGGCGAGTTCATGGCGGGAGCGGACTAGCGCGGGGCGGGGCCCTCAAAGCGAAGGGGCGGGCACGTCAGAAGATCTCCGCTCGTGACACTCTCACGTAATAATGAGTGGGGCTGTACATGCCCCGGAGTCCCCGGAGCGTCGCCCTAGGGCCTCGGGGGCTCCCTCCCACGTCCTAGTGGATGCACCATGCTCCGCGCTGGCCGTCGACACTGCCCTCCAATGGCTATGCCCACACCCGCTGGTGGTAGCCCTATGCTCCACACTGGGGAGAAGACCGAAGACCTGCTCAGGGGCCGGACGCGGCCCCTCTTTTCGCCATTCGCCTTTGCCTCCTCTGTATCTGCTTTTTCAAGCCGATCCCGTGGCTGCGCGACTCATTTTTTGAAATAAAGGGGGAGAGTTTTTTGTCCGTGTTTTGCGATTGTCGCTGAGTATTCCTTCGCCCAGTCCATTTTTCGCCTTGCTCAGCTAAGCCGGACTACGTCTGTGACCCCGCCCAATCACTACTCGTGAGCAGGGGCCGAGGCGTGGGCGCACGTCCTGTCTGGTCCGCGGCCGGACCGCCAATCACTCTTGCGCCAACTGCAGGTACTCGCGAGACGCGCCCAGACAGGGTCAGCGGAAGCCCCTCTCGGAAACGCAACAAGGGCCTGAGGTCTTAGCCTCAGGGACAAACGTCATAAGGGAGTGCCTAAACCCATTCTTACAGTGCTTAAGCCCATCCTTACTTCATCAAAAGCTTAAGTCTTGTGACATTCATCTTACCCGGCTCTGGAGCCACAACCAAAAACAAACCTACAACAGGAGCTGGACTAAGCATCAGCATCTTCGTCAGGACCGTCAGCGTCGCCCCCCTCAAGCATCGGCGCGTCATCGATGGCTGGAACAAGCTCCATCACCAACACGTCCACGTGATCGCTCACCCATCCCTCCAAGGGGCCATCGACTGCCTCGGGCGCAGGCTCTGGCAAGGCCCCGAAGTCCGTACGAGGGTCAAGACGGAGCAAGTTACCAAAGATACGGGAAACTGCACGCGTGAGGACGTCACGGCTCTACTCCTCAACAAGCTGCCGAGCCTTCATGACCCCGCCTTCAAGACGCTCCACCACTCTAGTGAAGAACCCGAGATATCTGGCCTCATCATCAACCATAGGGTCATCGACCCTCGAGTCAAGGAGCTCACCCAAGGCTCAGCCGACCCTGTGCCGCAAGGCCTCGAACATCTTCGAGCGGGCGTGATGCATTCCACAAGCTCGCGCGGCCTCCTCGGAGTTCCGGGCCACGATAGTGGAAATGTCTTCCACTTGCTTGTGGAAGTAAGACAGTTCCGCCCTGGCAGTGGCGCGAGCCTTCTCCAACGCCCGCTTGCGGCGCTCTGCTGTGGCACATGCCTCCCTCGACGCCCGTTCACGACGCTCGGCTGCGGCGCGAGCCTTCTCCGACACCAGCAGACGGCGCTCGACATCCGCCAGTTTGCTCTTGAGAGCCGACCTCCTTCTGGAGTTCCTTGCGCTTATCAGCAAAGCGAGTCTCGTGAAGCCCCAGCTTCTCGCGGTAATCCTTCCGCAGACGTTCTGCCTCCTTGGCAGCCTTCCTCGCGACGTCCTCGCGATCATCAAGGTTGCCCTCGGCTTCGGCTACCTGGCGCTCCATCGTCTCCAGGCGCTCGCGCTCAATGTTCAACTCCATCGCCTCAAGAGCTAGCGCCTCCTCTCGCGCCGAGAGGCCCGCTGGGCTGTCATCATCGGCCACAGGTGCAGCAAGGGCAACCCTTCGTATACGAACCCGACACTCGAGCGCGGCATTCGAGGCTTCGAGCTCTCGCTCATGCTCCTCAGCTGCTGCGCGGCGGCGGTCGGCGTCTCGAGCCTCTTCCAGGGCGCGGTTGCAAGCCTCCTGAGCCACGGTGGCGGACGCTTCCGCCTTCTTCAGGGCGGTTTCATGCTGCAACTGGCTCAGGTTAACGACGGTCCTCAACTGGCGCCAGCCCTTCGCCAGAAGCAGACCCTCGGCCTCGACGTGCCTATCCACTTCAGCAACCTCGACCTCGAGGCGCTTCAGGGCGTCTGACGCCTCCCACACAAGATCATGACGAACCGCGCTCCTGCGCAGTGCAAGTTCCTGGAGGCGACCGGGCTCGTCCATGACATTCACGCTGCTCAAAGGGGGCTCTAGTTCTCCCTCTCCTTCAGCATGCGCCTCGGGGCTAACCCCAGGAGCGCGCGCTGCCTCTGGCGCGAGGGGCAGGCGTGGTCCTGATGGGCAGTCAGCCGTCCGGGCCGCCTCAAGAGCTTGCTAATCCACGATGAAGACAAGCCCCGGGGCACGGGACGGGCCCCCAACGCACCAAGAGCTGCCTTGCCCCAGAAGCACTCGGGGGCTGGGAGCATGACCCACATGATAGGGTCCGGGCGCGGCCCCGAGAACCCGCGCGAGGCCTACCGAAGACCCAGCGTGGTCCGGAGGAGGGACGTGGGCAGAAGCTTCTGCGAGCCTCGCCGAGCAGCTCTAGAATGAGCCAGAGGAAACCCTGCGCAGCAAGGGGTCAGGAGAACCATATTGGGAAGAACAGGAAGAGCTGAGGAACACGCACCTGCCCGGTACAGTCAGCTTCATCCTCTTCAGAGCCCTCGGGGCAGGGCCGTAACTGCCCCTCAACCTCCGCCTCTTGCCTAGCACCGCGAAGGACGACAGGAGGCCGCTTGAGGCAGATGCGCCTGGGGCCGGGGTAGGGCCGCGACGGACGCCCGCGGCCGGCGCTCCATTTCCCGCTGCAACGTTCCCCGGACTCGCCTCGACCGGAGACTGCTGTGCCTCCCCTTCAGCCACCTCAGGGGCCAGCGGCGCCTCGGTACCTTCCGCCGCCTCCGTCGGCACCGGCGCCCGTGCTTCATTCGCTTGCTCCGGGGGCAGAGTGGACCCTAGAACAGGGGCTCCGCTCGACGCGTCCACCCCGGAAAGGAAGGTTGGGCTCGCGAGCCCTGGCACCACCACCAAGGGATCGTCATGAGGATCATAGGCGCCCCCCGGCAACAGTCCCCACGCATCGAAGCGGGGCATCTTTTCAGTGAAAGCTCTTCCGGCCACAGGAGCCAAGTACAAGGGAGTCTTAGAGACAGAGCTTGCCTCGGGCACTCCGCCGACGATTAGCCGCAGCAACCCCTGGAGCATCTCAGGGGGGAGCTGCTTCCACTGAAGATGCGCATGATCATCAAGACCGGAGAGAGCCCACATTGGGCGAGAGTGGCGCTGAAGTGGGGCGACACGGAGGACAAGGAAGTCCCTCACCACCATCGCCAGAGTTAATCCGTTCCTCCTCAGGCTGGCCATCCGACGCATAACTGGCTCCGCCCGCGGATCCGAGAGGGCCTCGTGCTCCCATCCCGAGGTCGGCACCACCGGCGCGTCGGGAAGGTGGAACTGGGGGTTGTACGCAACAGCATCAACGTACACCCACTACCAGCGAAACCCTGCCGTGGTCGGGTGGAGCGAGAAGTCGATTCCGGAGGCAGCAGTCGCCTCCACCACGCACAGCGACACGCACCCCGACCGCTACCCCCTGTCGACCAGGGAGAGGGCGAAGAAGTGGCGAAGCAAGGCCACGGACGGGGAAACACCGACGAAAGCTTCGCACAGAAACACGAAGCCAGAGAGGAGGATGATGGACCCAGGGTCCAGGTGCGGCGCCCGAATCCGGTAATGCGTGAGCACCACATAGAAGAAGACAGAAAAAGGGGGGGAGGAGACCCCCGAAGATGGCGTGGAGGTGGAGCTGGATGTCATTGGCGCCTAGCTCCGCCATCGGCCGGGAGGCAAGCCAGACCCGGGTCGGCCCCCACTCGTTAGATGCATCAGCCAAGGCACGACGCACCTTGTCCAGACCCTCTTGATTTACCACAAGGGAGCGGCCCAGCATCGGCTCGAGCACCAGCGACGGCGTGGCAGACTCGCCGTCTCCCCTCTTCTTCGCCCTGCGCGGCACGGCGGCAAGGAAGGAGGGGGGCAGAGAAGGCAAGGAGAGGGAGGAAGCGATTGAAGGGAAAGAAAGCAGGGGCGGCAGCAGGAAGTCCGCCTATTGGTTGTGCGATTGGCAAAACGCATGACTGCCAAGACTGCGTGGGAAGTGGAGTCCCCCACGTCCCATCCAACCGTCACACGCCAGCCTTGCCCGCAGCCTTTTGGGGCCCGCGGCACTTCGTCCTCGCCTAAGGCTTCGCCTCGAAGCCAACTTCGCGCGCGCCTTGGGCTGGGGGCTACTGTCGGCGTCCTGGGAACCAGGGTATCCAGGCTTACCTGTCTGCAGGCCACAGCGCGCTCCTACCACGGCCTGGTACGGCCCAGCTGATCAACCAGATGCCCAAGACCCTTTCGAGGGGGCTAGGCCTCGCGAGGGGAACGACATCAAGACCCCCTCAGTAGCGGCCTCGGCTAGGTAGCTCCGGAGGGGCGGAGAATCCAAGGTCAAACCTGCCTCAGAAGGAGGCAATGACGCAAGCGATGACGCACCACGCCAGTGGGTGCTAGCGCGTGCCAGCGCCGCAGTTGTCGTTTTGGTGCAAGGGGGACAGCGCAGGCGCAGATTCCCGAGGAGCAGGACAAAGGTTTCTCCATTGGTGCAACAAGACCGAAGACCACAAGGACGATAGGGAGGATGTCATCACCGAGCCCACCACCGCGTCACTGCTTGATCATTTTGCAGGCGAAGACTGCTTTTGTGAGGATAGAAACGTCCTTGTGTTCCCGCTCAAAATGGCCGTTGTGGGGTCCCTTCCTGCGTAAACATTTCGGGGGAAGAGGACCCTGTCCGCCTATATAAGTAGCTAGGATCCCCACTATGAGGGGAGAGCCGGATCAGATCCAGAAACTCTGCCCTTGCATAAGGGAGCAAGAACTCTAGCCTCCTGACTCTCCTGAGCTTAGGAACCATTGTACTCATCCATATTCAAGCCCTCCCAAGGCCAATCCACCAAAGCAGGAAGTAGGGTCTTACACCGCAAGGTGGCCCGAACCTGGGTAAACTCTTGTGTGCTTTACTTGTTGTTCGCTTGAATCTCTTCTCTGGACGAGGGCGAGACACTAGGTAGACGTGAGTGGGAGAGATCTTCGTTCACGCCCATGTGGTCGAACTTCTTGGGTTTGCGGAGCCCGTAATCCGTCAAGAATCTAATATTGTTCATAGATAATCTTGATCATAAACCCACAATTCATCGGATCTCGACAAACACACCGCAAAAAGATTACATCGAATAGATCTCCTCGAAGATCGAGGAAAACTTTGTATTGAGATGCAAAAAGAGAGAAGAAGCCATCTAGCTAATAACTATGGACCCGAAGGTCTGTGGTAAACTACTCACAACTCATTGGTGAGACTATGGTCTTGATGTAGAAGCACTCCGTGATGGATCCCCCCTCCGGCGGAGCTCCAGAACAGGCCCCAAGATGGGATCTCACGGGAACAAAAGGTTACGGCAGTGGAATTAGGGTTTTCTCTGTTGCCTCGATGTTTTCAGGGTAAATGGATATATATAAGAGGAAGGAGGGCATCGGGGGAGCCAGAGGGGGCCCACGAGGGTGGGTGACACGCCTGCCTCCCCTGGGCGCACCCTGGACCCTCGTGGCTACCTCTCTCATTCCCTCACGTGTACTCCAAGTCTTATGGGTAGATACAGTTCCAAAAATAACTCCCCCGAAGGTTTCATTCCGTTTGGACTCCGTTTGATATCCCTTTTCTGCGAAACACTGAAATAGGCAAAAAACAGCAATCTGCACTGGGCCTTGGGTTAGTAGGTTAGTCCCAAAAATAATATAAAAGTGTATAATAAAGCCCATTAAACATCCAAAACAGAATATATAATAGCGTGGAACAATAAAAAATTATAGATACATTGGAGACGTATCAGTCCTCCTTGGTCCCTCAACATCGCGGATGTGCAACACACCCTCACACACCTCGATGGTTTGAGGGTGTTGCAACACCTCCGCGAGGTAGGGGTTGATGACCTTCTCGAAGAACTTGTCCTTGGGGGTGCTGGAAGACGTCATGATGATCTAGATCTGTCAGAAACAACAACTCGAAACGAAAACAGAGGATTTTTGCGTGATACAGTGGTCAAATCCTTCGGGAGAATATATAGTGAATTTTTACCGATCGAAAGAAGTAATGTGCAAGAAATACAGTCCGAGAGGAACACGAGGTTCCCACGAGGCAGGTGGCGTGCCCAGGGTGTAGGGCGCGTCCTCCACCCTCCTGGACGCCTCGTGTCCTTTCCGGACTGCCTCTTATTTTTCTATTTTTCTAAATATTCCAAAACGGTGAAAAATTGCTATTAGAACTTTTTTGGAGTCGGTTTACTTACCGTACCACATACCTCTTCCACTTCGGGGTCTGATTTTTTCTGGAAAGTGTCCCTTATGTATTCCTCCAGGGTTACGGTATTAATAACATTGGTTTCAACATTTATAGGATTACCTAAGATATAATGTTTGATTCTTTGATCTTTCACTACCTTCGGATTTGTGCCTTCGAATTTGTTGATTTTTATGGCACCGGAACGATAGACCTCCTCAATAATGCAAGGACCTTCCCATTTAGAAAGAAGTTTTCCTGCAAAAAATCTTAAACGAGAGTTGTATAGCAAGACATAATCACCTACGTTAAACTCAAGCTTTTGTATCCTTTTGTCATGACATCTTTTGACCTTTTCTTTAAACAGCTTGGCGTTCTCATAGGCTTGGGTTCTCCATTCATCTAGTGAGCTAATGTCAAATAACGTCTTCTCACCGGCAAGTTTGAAATCGTAATTGAGCTCTTTAATAGCCCAATATGCCTTATGTTCTAGCTCAAGAGGTAAGTGACATGCTTTTGCATAAACCATTTTATATGGAGACATACCCATAGGATTTTTGTATGCAGTCCTATAGGCCCACAATGCATCATCAAGTTTCTTGGACCAATTCTTTCTAGAACTATTAACAGTCTTTTGCAAAATTAATTTCAGCTCTCTATTACTTAGTTCTACTTGACCGCTAGACTATGGGTAGTAAGGGGATGCAATTCTATGATTAACATCATACTTAGCAAGCATTTTACAGAAAGCACCATGAATAAAGTGTGAACCACCATCAGTCATTAAGTATCTAGGGACTCCAAATGTGGGGACCCCGACTTAAGAGTCGAGATCACCGAATGCACGTGTACATTGATCCCAGAGATCAATGCTCACTGAACACACAGAAGCTGAATAATGAGAGTCTTACATCCATACATACCGTCTTACACAAATTATGGCCATTATGGCCAAGTCTTACATAGATAAAGCCTTGGTGCTTACTGAGCCAATCCATCCCTAAGATCACGTCCAAGCCTTGCGATCTCAGGACGATGAGGTCTGCTAGGAAGTCTACACCGTTAATGGTAATACCGACTCCTTTACAGCCTATCTTGGCTCTCATCTCTGCTCCGGGGGTTTGTACCACCATGGGGTTATTCAGGGGTGTAGGGGTCATGCCACTTTTTAATGCAAATCTTTGAGTGACAAATGAATGCGTGGCTCCAGAATCAAACAAGACAGTTGCAGGTGCTGAGTTGACAAGGAACGTACCCAGCACGACGTCCGGGTCTTCCTGGGCTTCTTCAGCAGTGACGTGATTCACACGCCCCTTCCCATGGTTAGGCGGGTTGCGAGGAGCTGGGTTCCTTGGTGGCATCCCGCGGCCTTGTCCTGGGTTCTGCGCATTGGGGCGCGGGGCATCAGGCTTCTTGTTGGGGCACACCCTTGAGATGTGTCCTGACTGACCACATCCAAAGCAAGTGACTTGGTTTGGATTATTGATCTTGTTGCCACCACTGTTATTGGGGTTGAAAGCTGGCCTTGGGTTGGCATACTGCTGAGGCTGATAGTTGGTGCGAGGTGCAGGAGTTCTTGGTTGCTGATAGGTTGGCTTGACTGGGGCTGACTGCCACGGGCGAGGCTTCTGGTTGCTGGAACTTCCCTTGCTGACCATCTTGCGCTTGTGAGTGTCTTCCAGAGCATGCCGCTTGTCTTCAAGCATGAGTGCTTTGTTCACCAGGTCAGGGAAGGTTGGGCAGTCGCACACGACAAGCGAGTACTGCAGAGTCTGATTGAGGCCTTCCATGAAGCGCTCCCTTTTTGCAGCATCAGTGCTGACATCTTCAGGGGCATACCTTGACAGAACACTGAACTTCTGCATGTACTCCTTGACAGTGCCACTTCCTTGCTTCAGAGCTCGGAATTCACGCTTCTTGATAGCCATGATTCCGGAAGGAATGTGGGCTTTGCGGAATTCTGCCTTGAAGTTGTCCCAAGTGATGTCTTGTCCAGCATGCATGACCTTGAATCCATCCCACCAAGCTCTAGCAGTCCCCCTGAGGCAGTGGGCTGCATAAGCCACCTTCTCGCGGTCTTCGATGCATTCGACTAGTTCCAGCAAGTCCTCAATGGTGCGGACCCAGTCGTCTGCATCCAGGGGTTCAACAGTCTCGATGAAAGTTGGCGGTGCATGCTTCTTGAATTCTGCCAACGTGGAACGTCCATTGCCATTCCCTGCCGGCTCGCGGTTGTTGGTGACAGCTTGAGCAATCAACTGAAGGGCTGCGGTGTTGGCTTGGCGTTCCTCTCGGAAAGCTTGGAGAAGCTGAGCCATGTCCATGTTCGGAGGAGGTGGTGGTGGTGGAGCTTGGTCGTTGGTTTGGTCGTGGCCTGCCTCTGATTGAGCGGATGCTCTGGCTTCAGGCTGCTGGGTAGAGGTACCAGTACGAGTTACAACAGGCATCCTGTTGGAGCGGTAAAAGGTCTCATGACTTGGAAGAGGGAAAGTAATAAAGATGGGTGCCTAGTAAAGGGGTGGGTGTGACACTAATCAAATCATGCAAGGGCCGAAAGGCCAAAACACATTCATTAAAATAAAAACAGGTGATGCAGTCGTTTACATATTCCCGAAGGGAGAATACGACATACATCCAAACAGAACAAAAGCAAACACTAGATGGTTTCATATGAACCATACAAGGACTCGACTGCGCATATGGGTTACACGACCTATCCTACCGTAGAGGTCACGAACTGGCATATCCGAGTTGCAAATAATGCCTAAGCGGCGGAATGCTCAGTCGCGTATTCTGGCTCTTCTGGGTCTTCCTCCTTGTCTTCATCTGTCTGGGCCCCCTTGTCACTTGAGGGTGTGGGGGAGTGGAGGAGTTGGATACGACGGTGCTTTGTTGGTGGTGCAGAAAAAAGCTTGCGATATTCCCTTGCCGTCATACGGCGTCGCCGAGGTGGTTCTTCATCCCTGGAAGATACATCTCCTAAGGGCCTTCCGCCTCGGTACGCGATAGCGGGTTGTCCTGGAGGCGCACCTTCCTTCTCGATCCTATCTGTCTTCTCTTATGCTCAACGAAGAAGTGCCTTGGTTTTGTGAAGTTCTTCTCGGAGCTTCATCGATTCCCAGGCCAAATCTTGTGCCAAGCTGTCGGCACATAGACTGAAGTAGGTCTGGAATCGAAGTGGGAGTCCTTCCTTCAGTGGAGGGGCTAGTGCACTTCTTTCATCTTCACCTTCCTTCCGGTAAGGCAAGAAGCGGGTTGTCATCTCCGGAAGAAGCTCGCGGAGACGGGTTAGTGCCTTGAGTGCAGCAGCCTCGACAACGAGAGGTAGCGTTGCCATCTGGGGTCCCTCGAAGAACCAACTTGTGGGAGGATCGTTCGCCTTCACGATCACTTCCACATGGTACTCCACCTCAGTGTCGCTAACCCAATGCTCAAGGTAGGTGAGGATGGGTGCTCGGTGGAACTGGCACTCCCGGAGGCTATCCTCGAGAAGCAAGGGAAACCAAGTGGTCAGGTGCTCTTCAGGTACAACGGCCATCTACAAAGGTTGAATAGGAGAGGTTAATAAGCTGATGATATCTCAGGTTGGTAAGGTTTAGAAAAGAAGAGAGGTTCAGAAGGTTTTCTGAAAAGGGGTCTCATCTAACTAACGCCCATGCTAACTAAGGCTTCCTACAGTCAGGATGGCTCTGATACCAGCTCTGTGGGGACCCCGACTTAAGAGTCGAGATCACCGAATGCACGTGTACAGTGATCCCAAAGATCAATGCTCACTGAACACACAGAAGCTGAATAATGAGAGTCTTACATCCATACATACCGTCTTACACAAATTATGGCCATTATGGCCAAGTCTTACATAGATAAAGCCTCAAGGGCTGAATAGCAAATAACTCGAATAGCGGAAGTCTTCGAAGATAAGTAGAACCCATGCCATCTGCCTTAACCCTACATGCATTCTGACTGGGATAGCGTCCTAGTTCGCATGTTCGTCTCCATAGAACTCTTCTTCATATTATTGTTCCTCCATGCCTGGCCAATTAAATAACCAGTGGCAAGCCAATGAGTACTTTGAATGTACTCGCAAGCAACCCATGATTTGGTTCAAGTAACAATGCAATTGAACAACAATGAACAATCTAGCAACGAGCTAGAATAAATATTCTACCATCAAGTATATGCATCAATAAATTCACGTAACCTCGAGAACAGGTTACCGATATCAACATGAATAGGATTCAGCTCAACGAGTCAAGTCACCACCTTGACTCATCACACACACAAACTTTCACCGAAGTAGTAAAATTCTGGACATAATTTAAGTAGCACCACCCAACTATCCATGACTGTGGACACGGCTATTCGAATAGTTTTACACTCTGCAGAGGTTGCGCACTTTACCCACAAGATCCGGGAAGCTTTCGTGTCACCCATGATCCCGCAGTACCTCAAGTACTCAGGGGAAGCACCTGGTCATTATCTTTCCTTAGATGACACTAACATAGGTTCCACTCGTTGGTGCGCAGCCCTCGAGTACAAACAATAGATCATGGGACTTGCCCTATTTTCAATGTCACGTGTACCCGAAGGGACCAACGGTGTGTCCGGTGCCCTGTGAAAACAGTCATGGTCGCCTATCCGAGCACGACCCCGTCCCGGGAAAGACCTCAAGTCTTCCCGTCACTGGTAATGTGGGCACCATGCTAGTATCGACCTAAGTAATCAATAAAGCCCCGTCCCATAAGGGGTAGAGTGGTTGCACATGTTTGGTTGGGACGGTAGTCACACATAAATCTAATCCATTATTTCACCCATGCACAAGATCTTTATTGGCACATCACTTCTTCCTCAAGTGATGACCTAACACAACATCACCCTCGGGCATTAGGGGCACCCGATGGGGTTTTTGAAAAGAATGCAACCACAAGGGTTTCATGGCACACATGCATCTCTAAGCATCACTACTAGTCATTTGCATTGCATCTAGCACATAGCAAGATCATGAGTAAAGCATGCATCATGTGGTGGTTCTCAACTAGGTCACCACCATCATTCTTATCATCATGCATTCAGAAGTAATTGGGTTCCGAAGAACACAAATGTATCATGGTCAAATGGCTGCTTGCCTGGATTGGCTTGGTCTTCAAAGTCTTCAAATCCTTCCCCACCTTCTTCTTCAGCAACCTCGTCAAGTACGGTATCTAATCGTCGCAAAATAACAACGGGAAAACAAGACCATAATAAAAACAGAAAAAATCAAAGTGCTCAGAAAAATGTCAACTTATTTTTGTTAAATACTAGAGGGAAAACTAAGATGGCAAAAATTCTTAGTTTGAGTTTTGGAGTGGCAAAATGGGATCTAAGAATATTTGAACAGAAGTTTTAATGTTCAAATATGAATTTAAATTTGAACAGAACAGAAAAGGTCCATGGACATGTGTGAAAGTGACACCATTAAATAAGTTGGATTTTTACAAGTTTTTAGGAACTTGAATTAATTCATTTGGATAAATATTCAATTCTGTGGAATTATTTGAAATATCCACAGAAAAGAAAAATGAAAAAGGCTCTGTGCCACTGGGCCAGAACGGCCACAGTGCAACGGCCCAGGGCGAATAGCCCACCGCACGGGCGCCAGCACGCGCGCCAGGGTTTTTTTAAACCTGACGGGCGGGGCCCGGCGGTCAGCGTCAGAGAGGGGAGCGAGAGAGAGGTGAGGATGACAGGCGGGGCCCGCCTGTCATCTTCAACCTCGCGGCCAGAGAGGCGGCGAGCTCACCGGCGGCGTTTCCGGGCACGGCGGGGCGAGCTGAGGGCAGGAATGGACTCAGCAGGGTGTCGCCGTTCTAGTGGTGCTGGAGTTGGCCGCCGGAGGGGCCAGGTTCGTCGGCGGCGAGGTGGAACGGCGACGGAGCGTCGGGAGGGTCCTGATTGGCTTGCTCCGGGCTGCAACAGGAGTGGGAGAAGGAGGGGAATGGGTCAGTGAGGTCCGGTGGCTCCAGATCGAGCAAGAGCTGGGGTGGAGGGAGGCTGTACCGTGAGATCACCGGTCGCCCGAGGCGGCGGAGCTCCGGTCGATCTCGTGCACAAAGGCTCTTCGAGGGCGAGTGGGAGGTGCTGGTGTGCTCTTGGGGGTACGGGGAGGAGATGGATGCCAGTGGAGAGGCCCGGGGCATGCTTATATAGCCGGCGCGCGTGCGAGGGCGTCCACTGGAGGGAGAAGGAGGAGGGGGACAGTGCCAGGGGGAGTTGCGGACGCCGAGGCGCATCGAATGGCGTGAGGGGGGAGCACGAGGTGGTCGGGGGCGATGGATTGGGTGAGGCTACAGTGCGGGTGCGCACTGTAGCGCGCTCTAGAGCATGCTAATTGCATGCCACGGCATGCTGTTGGCTAACTGGGCGTGTCCGCCGTGTCTGGGAGGTCCAGCAGGGAGTAAACAAACCAGCTGTAGCCTTGGATGCCTTGGATGTCGAGTGAGAGAGGAGGGAAGCTGGTAGATGGTAAGAATTGGGCTGTCCAGCAAGGTAATTTAGGGTTTTCACCCTTCAATCATGGATCTCTGGTCCCGGGGAAGCTACTGGAGGTAGAATGTAACTAGGTGAGGCTGTGGTAGAAAGTTGAAGCAAAAGTAAATAGTAAAAGAGGTCAAGATGATGGTTTTGGTAAAATGGCAGAAGGTGTTTGATCATGTTTTGTGCAAGCAAATGATCTCCACTAGCCATGACACTTAACAAGATTGAATGTCATATGGAAATTGGGCGTTTCACCAAATTTGGGCTTGTTTGAAGAAACTTGCCAATGTAACTTTGGTGAACCCTAGAATTCAACAGAAATGGCTTCACCATGTTTATGTCAAGCTAATCATCTCCCCTTGATGCACCACTTGGTGTAGTGTCATCATTTGGGGTCATGATCATGCCCACGAAGTTTGAAGCCCCAGGTAAAAAGTTGGTAATGTAAAGTTGTTCAAATTTGAATTTGAACAGAAATGGTTTTGGGGTATTCTGATCAAGTTACCCTTCTCCAAAACTTGTGCCATTTGGTCTATATGCCTTATTAGACCATTCTAGCATGTGCACCAAGTTTGAGAGCATTTGGACAAGTTTGGCAATGTAAAGTTGCTCAAACTTCAGATATGGACAAAATGGTTTTGAAAGGTTTTGATGATGTTATCTTGCTTCCCAAGGCATGGGGCTTGGCAAGATCATCAAATATGTCATATGTGACATGATAGAATTTCCCTGGAATTTTTAGAGAATATTTCCTTTGTAAATATTTCAAAAGCTTGAAATATCCAGAAAGGGTTTCTGAGGGATTAGCCCATTATTTTGAACATGACCAAGTGTTGAAACTCTTATATATGGACAATATATGTCCTATGAGTCTCCCTGAATTTTGGCAAATATTTTTGAAATAATTAAATAATTTTTCCCTATTAAAGACCATTTCCGGCCTTAAGAAAAAGCTTTTAAATAAAATAGGAAAATAACTTTTAAAATTATACTTTTGTGGTTTCTAGGAGTCCTATATCTACTAGGTTTCAAATATACTTTTTGAAATAATTTTCTCACCCTAAATCAAGCACTTGCAATGCAAATCTCAATTCAGGGGTTTTTGGAATACTAAATTTTGAAAATACATTTTGGCCAAATTAATTTTATAAGAAAATACTATACTGCTATAAACACTTGGTATGATCATTGGGCAGAACATTTGGGTAAGGAGATGAATTCTACAAGAGGTAATAGTTGACTTTAATGAGCACATGAAAAACATAGGAAGAAAAACTCAATTCCAAATAAAAGCCAAATGATGCCAAAAAATTTTGCTGGTCCAAATTTTCATGCTTTATTGATGCAAATGACATGATACAAAATGCAGGGTGTGACACCAAACCTTGGAAAAATATCTTCTTTAAGCATCTTAATAGAGGTGTTGTGATCAACACTACTAGTTGGAATAGCTTCTATCCACTTAGTAACGTAATCAACAACAACTAAAATATGTGTATACCCATTAGATGAAGGAAACGGTCCCATATAATCAAAGCCCCGGACATCAAATGGTTCAATAACAAGTGAGTAATTCAAATGCATTTGTTGACGTCTACTAATATTATCAATTTTTTGACATTCATCACAGGATAAGACAAACTTACGAGCATCCTTGAAGAGAGTAGGCCAATAAAAACCAGATTGCAATACCTTGTGTGCAGTTCTGTCCCCAGCATGGTGTCCTCCATAAGCTTTAGAGTGGCACTTGGATAGGATCCATTCCTGTTCATGCTTAGGTACATAACATCTAATAATACCATCTACTCCTTGTTTATAAAGGTGTGGGTCATCCCAGAAGTAATGTCTTAAATCATAGAAGAACTTTTTCTTTTGCTGGTATGTGAAACTACGTGGTATAAACTTAACAACAATGTAATTAGCATAATTAGCATACCATGGAGCAGTACGAGAAGCATTTATGACAGCTAATTGTTCATCAGGAAAGCTATCATCAATAGGTAGTGGGTCATCAAGAATATTCTCTAGCCTAGACAAGTTGTCTACAATGGGGTTCTCAGCTCCCTTTCTACCAGTAATATGTAAATCGAATTCTTGTAGCAGGAGAACCCATCTAATAAGTCTAGGTTTAGCATATTTCTTTCCCATAATTAAGGTATTTGATAGCAGCATGATCAGTGTGAATAGTTACATTAGAATCAACAATATAAGGTCTAAACTTATCACAAGCAAATACGACTGCAAAAACTCCTTTTCAGTAGTAGCATAATTTCTCTGGGCACTGTGTAGATATTTACTAGCTTATTGGATGACATTTAATTTCTTATCAACTCTTTGTCCTAGAATAGCACCTACAACATAATCACTAGCATCGCACATAATCTCAAAGGGTAAATTCCAGTCAGGAGGCTGGACAATAGGTGCAGATATCGATGCTTTCTTGAGTTTTTCAAATGCTTCTACACAATCATCATCAAAGACAAAAGGAACATCTTTTTGTAAGAGATTAGTCAGAGGCCTGGAGATTTTGGAGAAGTCCTTAATGAACCTCCTATAAAACCCGACATGACCAAGGAAACTTCTTATACCTTTGATCTCCTTGGGACGTGGCATCTTTTCGATAGCATCAACTTTAGCTTTGTCAACTTCAATACCTCTTTCAGAAATTTTATGACCCAAGACAATGCCTTCATAAACCATAAAGTGGCACTTTTCCCAATTCAAGAAAAGATTAGTTTCTTCACATCTCTGCAAAACTCAATCAAGGTTGCTCAAGCAATCATCAAGAGAAGTTCCGTAAACGAAAAAATCATCCATGAAAACCTCAACAATCTTTTCACAAAAATCAGAGAATATAGCCATCATGCATCTTTGAAAGGTAGTAGGTGCATTACATAAACCAAAAGGCATACCTCTATAAGCAAATGTACCAAAAGGGTAAGTAAAAGTGGTCTTTTCTTGATCCCCTTTTGACACAGGTATTTGAGAGAAACCAGAATAACCATCTAGAAAGCAAAAATGGGTGTGTTTGGAAAACCTTTCTAGCATTTGATCAATAAAAGGCAAAGGGTAATGATCTTTCTTAGTGGCTTTATTTAATTTGCGGAAATCAATTACCATCCTATAACCTGTAACAATTCTTTGCGGGATCAATTCATCTTTATCATTAGGAACAACAGTCATACCTCCCTTCTTAGGGACACAATGGTCATGACTTACCCACTGGCTATCAACAACTGGATAAATTATACCTGCCTCTAGAAGCTTTAGTATTTCCTTCCTTACCACTTCTTTCATCTTACAATTTAACCGTCGTTGATGATCGATAATCGGTTTCGCGTCCTCTTCCAATTTTATCGTGTGTTGGCATAGAGTGAGACTAATGCCCTTAAGATCATCCAGAGTATATCCGATAGCAGCACGATGCTTCTTCAGAGTTTTCAATAATTTTTCTTCTTCCTGCTCTGAAAGGTTAGCACTAATAATAACATGATATATCTTATTTTCATCGAGATAAACATACTTAAGAGTATCACGTAAAGGTTTAAGTTCAAACACGGGATCACCCTTGGGTGGAGGAGGATCCCCTGGGATTTCAACATGCAAGTTGTTTTTCAATAAGGGTCCCTGCTTAAAGAATATTTCATCTATTTCCCTTCTCTCATTCATATACGTATCATTTTCATGGTCTAGCAGATATTGTTCTAAAGGATCGTTAGGAGGCACATCAATAGAATCAAGACCAATAATTTCATCCTTACTAGGCAATTCTTTATCATGGGGTTGTCTACGAAATTTAGCAAAGTTAAAATCATGAGACATATCCCCTAATACAATAGTAACAATATCCTTTTCGCAGTCTATCTTAGCATTAATAGTGTTCAAGAAGGGTCTACCAAATATAATGGGACAAAAATCATCTTGTGGGGAACCAAGAACAAGAAAATCAGCAGGGTATTTAACTTTCCCACACAAAACTTCAACATCTCTAACAATCCCAATTGGTGAAATAGTGTCTCTATTAGCAAGCTTAATAGTGACATCAATACCTTCTAGCTCAGCGGGTGCAATGTCGTGCATAATTTCATCATATAAGGATATGGGTATTACACTCGCACTAGCACCTACGTCACATAAACCATGATAGCAATGATCTCCTATTTTAACAAAAATAATAGGCATGCCTACAACAGGTCTATGTTTATTCCTAGTATCGGGTTTGGCGATTCTAGCAGCTTCCTCTTGGAGGTAAATAACATGTCCATCTAAATTTTCGAACAAGAGATCCTTAACCATAGCAACACTAGGTTCAACTTTAATTTGCTCAGAGGTGTAGGTGTTCTAGTATTACTCTTACGAACCACAATTGAAGCTTTAGCATGATCCTTTGTCCTAACAGTTTAGCTTTAGCAATGAGCATAAAATTGAAGCTTGAGTGATACTTTCTCCTTCGCGAGGCCAAAAATTATATATATAATTACGATCACGATGAACCTGATGCATATGATAGAACTTCTGATGAAATTCCAACTTTAATCGATTGTAGTTCCATGATCCAATATCATGACATAGCCTAAACCATGTCAATGCATCTCCCTTCAAAGATAAAGGGAAGACCTTCTTCTTGATTAGGTGCAAATCAGGATGCAGTGTTCCATCTCCTGTAAAGGGATTAGCTAGCAGTTTCTCTATCATACCCGAAGGGATTTCAAAGCAAACATTTTCAGTAGTGTTCCATCTCTTTGCTCTACTGGTCGGGGTGAAGATACCCCGAACAAGCCCCTCAAAGGATTATGAGCCATAGTAACAAGTGACAGTAAATTTCAGCACACTATATAAATTTTTCCTTACCAAATTCCACTTACCAAAGGCGCTTCACTCCCCGGCAACGGCGCCAGAAAGGAGTCTTGATGACCCACAAGTGTAGGGGATCTATCATAGTCCTTTCGATAAGTTAGAGTGTCAAACCCAACGAGGAGCAGAAGGAAATGATAGGCAGTTTTCAGTAAGGTATTTTCTGCAAGCACTGAAATTATAGGTAATAGATAGTTTTGTGATAAGGTAATTGGTAACAAGTGACAAATAGTAAAAGTAGATAAGGTGCAAAAATATGTCCCAATCCTTTTTGTAGCAAAGGACAATCCTGGACAAACTCTTATATGAAGGAAAGCGCTCCCAAGGACACATGGGAATTATCGTCAAGCTAGTTTTCATCAAGTTCATATGATTCGCGTTCGTTACTTTGATAATTTGGTATGTGGAACCGGTGCTTGGGTGCTTCCCTTACCTGGACAAGCATCCCACTTATGATTAACCTCTATTGCAAGCATCCGCAACTACAAAATAAGTATTAAGGTAAACCTAACCATAGCATGAAACATATGGATCCAAATCAGCCCCTTACAAAGCAACACATAAACTAGGGTTTAAGCTTCTGTCACTCTAGCAACCCATCATCTACTTATTACTCCCCAATGCCTTCCTCTATGCCCAAACAATGGTGATGTGTCATGTAGTCAACGTTCACATGACACCACTAGAGGAAAGACAACATACATCTCATCAAAATACCGAACGGATACCAAATTCACATGACTACTTATAGCAAGACTTCTCCCATGTCCTCAGGAACAAACGTAACTACTCACAAAGCATATTCATGTTCATAATCAGAGGGGTATTAATATGCATAATGGATCTGAACATATGATCTTCCACCAAGTAAACCAACTAGCATCAACTACAAGGAGTAATCAACACTACTAGCAACCTCAGGTACCAATCTGAGGTTTTGGTAAAAAGATTGGATACAAGAGATGAACTAGGGTTTGAGAGGAGATTGTGTTGGTGAAGATGTTGATGAAGATGACCCTTCCCAATATGGGAGAGTTGTTGGTGATGACGGCGGTGATGATTTCCCCCTCCCGAAGGGAAGTATCCCCGGCAGAACAACTCCGCCGGAGCCCTAGATTGGCTCCACCAAGGTTCCGCCTCGAGACGGTGGCATTTTTTCCCGAAAGCCTCCTTATGATTTTTTCCAGCTCAAAACACCTCATATAGGAGAAGATGAGCATCGAGGAGTCAACCGGTGGCCCACGAGGCAGGGGGCGTGCCCAGGGGGCGCGCGCCCCCCACCCTCGTGGATAGGTGGTGGCCCCCCTGACGTATCTCTTTCGCCAGATATTTTTTATATTTTCTGAAACGGTGTTTCGTGGAGTTTCGGGGCTTTTTGAGTTGTGTAGAATAGGTCTCCAATGTTTGGTCCTTTTCCAGCCCAGAATTCCAGCTGCCGGCATTCTCCCTCTTCATGTAAACCTTGTAAAATAAGAGAGAAAAGGCATAAGTATTGTGACATAATGTGTAATAACAGACCAAAGTGCAATAAATATCAACATAAAAGCATGATGCAAAATGGACGTATCAGTAGCTATGTGTTTGATCTCTCTCTCTCTCATGTTCTTGAGATGGCACGATCTTGATGTATCGCGAGCTTTGCTACTATAGTTGGATCTTATGATGTTTCTCCCCCTCTACCTTCTTGTAAAGGATTGAGTTTTCCTTTTGAAGTTATCTTATCGGATTGATTCTTTAAGGATTTGAGAACACTTGATGCATGTCTTGCATGTGCTTATCTGTGGTGACAATGGGATATACACGTGATCTACTTGATGTATGTTTTGATGATCAACTTGCGGGTTAAGTGACCTTGTGAACTTATGCATAGGGGTTGGCACACGTTTTCGTCTTGACTCTCCGGTAGAAACTTTGGGGCACTCTTTGAAGTTCTTTGTGTTGGTTGAATAGATGAATCTGAGATTGTGTGATGCATATCGTATAATCATGCCCACAAATACTTGAGGTGACAATGGAGTATCTAGGTGACATTAGGGTTTTTGTTGATGTGTGTCTTAAGGTGTTATTCTAGTATGAACTCTAGGATAGATCGAACGGAAAGAATAGCTTCGTGTTATTTTACTACGGACTCTTGAATAGATTGATTAGAAAGAATAACTTTGAGGTGGTTTCGTACCCTACAATAATCTCTTCGTTTGTTCTCCGCTATTAGTGACTTTGGAGTGACTCATTGTTGCATGTTGAGGGATTGTTATATGATCTATTTATGTTATCCTTGTTGAGAGAACTTGCACAACTGAAAGTATGAATCCTATGCCTTGTTTCAAAGCATTGCAATACCATTTGTGCTCACTTTTATCATTAGTTACCTTGATGTTTTTATATTTTCGTATTACAAAAACCTATATCTACCATCCATATTGCACTTGTATCACCATCTCTTCACCGAACTAGTGCACCTATACAATTTACCATTGTATTGGGTGTGTTGGGGACACAAGAGACTCTTTGTTATTTGGTTGCAGGGTTGTTTGAGAGAGACCATCTTCATCCTATGCCTCCCACGGATTGATAAACCTTAGGTCATCCACTTGAGGGAAATTTTCTACTGTCCTACAAACCTCTGCACTTGGAGGCCCAACAACGTCTACAAGAAGAAGTTTGCATAGTAGACATCATAACCCGACAGAGGATTCTCGTTAGCTGGAGATGTGCCTTGATAATAAAACCAAGTCTTGTTCCAGTCCTTGGGATGACTATGAGGCTTAGCATGAGGAAAACTGACATCTTTCCTCTTTTGAATTGTAACCCCACCAAGTTCGGTATGGGGTCCATCAATGAACTCTGTCTGGCGGTTTATGTAGTAAAATTCCCTGAATAAGTCGACCGTGGGTTCCTCTTGAAGATAAGCTTCACAGAACACTTGAAAATTGTAGATATTGGATACATAATTGGGTCCGATGTCTTGAGGGTGGAGCTGAAGAAAATGGAGCACATCGCGGAAGAATTTTGAGGCGGGAGGGGCTAAACCCTTGCTGCAAGTGGTTAGTAAAAACAATCACCTCTCCTTCTTTGGGTTTAGGAGGACATTCTTCGCCAGGGACCCTCCAATGGTTGTCCTTTTTACTAGCTATGGCGCCAATAGTCACAAAATTATTTAGGTCTGTTTCAGTGACCCAGGATTTGACCCAGTTACAAGGAGAGTATGTCTTGGCCATTTTTTGATCTAAAAAGAAAGATTGTGCCAGTTTAGATTATGAAGTTAAGCCAGCTAAAAAGTTATGGAAAGCAGACAATAATGAAGCATGCAACGGAGATTCAAGATAAAGTAGCGGCGGCTTAAGAGGGGACTAATGGTACCTGGCGGATTACTGTTTCTAAGTTAAGTCTCCCATGCAGACAGTGAAATACAGATATGAGAAGTAAAAAAATGCCAAGTGTTGGAAAAACAGATTTCACAGATTGATGCTATAAGTCTGGATCTGCGGCGCGACCGATAAGTGGAAAATATTTAGACCTTAAAAACTGTAGTGCTTGAGCAGTTCATGTTTCCAGATTGGATCGAAATCACAAGATGTAGACAATGGAGATGTTTCTAAATATCTAAAAGGAATACTACAGTTGTTTTCACGGAGGAGGAATACAGAGGTTGGATCGAAATCACAAGATGTAGTGAAGAATGAGCAAGATGAACTTCGACGAACTCATCAAAACCCTAACGGGATCTACGGGGAAAGGAAAAAAAGGAGAACTTAACAGGGCTATTGAACAGCGGAGGCGCGCATGCGAAATCTGGTCGGTTCAGGTCGATGCAGCATTCGTTGTTGAAGCAGTGGTGAAGATCGACGGCGGCGGTGGAGCTTTGGTGCTAGAGCGACACAAGGTGGAAGACAGAGACAATGAGGTGAGGGGGAAAGTGAAAAGGGACCTTTGGCCCTATTTATAACATCGAAAGGATAAGCAACACGTATGGGAATCAAGGAAGCCAAAAAATGGATATATAATGGCACAGATGCCTCGATTGTCAAAGGATCATTGAAAGAGAAGATATATTAAAGATCTGGGCGTTGTATAAAATTAATGACAGGTGATGTCTAGGCGGGGTACTACAAACATAGGAGATGACGTCATGGCAAGTTACAGTGCTTTGCAGAGAGAATGAAGAAGGATTTTCGTGAGTATTGAAGATTGATATGAACAAGTTCAAATCAACCTGGTGCCTAATGTTGGCGATATAACTATTTGATATAACCCGGCCAGAAGGGGCTGGGTTAAGCCGCTAGCAGGTTACTGATACGTCTCCGGCGTATCTATAATTTTTTATTGTTCCATGCCAATATTCTACAACTTTTACATACTTTTGGCAACTTTTTATACTATTTTTGGGACTAACATATTGATCCAGTGCCCAGTGCCAGTTCCTGTTTGTTGCACGTTTTTTGTTTCACAGAATATCCATATCAAACGGAGTCCAAACGGGATAAAAACTCACGGAGATTTTTTTTGGAATATATGTGATTTTTGGGAAGAAGAATCAACACGAGACGATGCCCGAGGGGGGCCACGAGGTAGGGGGCGCGCCCCTGACCCTTGTGGATACCTTGTAAGACAGTTAGTGCCCTTCTTTCGCCACAATAAAGCCAATATCCGGATACAAATCGTGTTAAAATTTCTGCCCAATCGGAGTTACGTATCTCTGGGAATATAAGAAACGGTGAAAGGCCAGAATCTGGGGACGCAGAAACAGAGAGAGACAGAGATACATATCCAATCTCGGAGGGTCTCTTGCCCCTCCCATGCAATGGTGACCAAGGAACACAGGGAGAACCCTTCTCCCACCTAGGGAGAAGGCCAAGGAAGAAGGAGAAGGAGGGGGGCTCTCTCCCCCTCGCTTCCGGTGGCACCGGAGTGCCACCGGGGCCATCATCGTGCGATGGCAATCTACACCAACACCTCCGTCATCTTCACCAACATATTCATCACCTTCCCCCATCTATCTACAGCAGTCCACTCTGTCGCAACCCGCTGTACCTTCTACTTGAACATGGTGCTTTATGCCTCATATTATTATCCAATGATGTGTTGCCATCTTATGATGTCTGAGTAGATTTTCGTTGTCCAATCGGTGATTGGTGAACTGCTATGATTGGTTTAATTTGCTTGTGGTTATGTTGATGTCCTTTGGTGCCCATCATATGAGCGCGCATGTGGATCACACCATAGGGTTAGTTGTATGTTGATAGGACTATGTATTGGAGGGCAAGAGTGTCAGAAGCTTCAACCTAGCATAGAAATTGATGCATACGGGATTGAAGGGGGACCTGATAACCCTCAACCGTAAGGGATCGAGATAGTCTTCGCGGGTAAGAATAACCCAATTTATTGATTCGACACACGGGGAGCCAAAGAGTATTTATAAGCTTTGACAGTTGAGTTGTCAATTCAACCGCACCTGAAATATACTTACTTGCAACAAAAGATAAGTGGTAACAGTGATATGATAGTGATGATAGTGATAGTAAAAGTAAACAGTAAAAGTAAATAGCAAAAGTAATGGCAAAAATAGCAACTAGTAACCAACATGATTTAAAACACTGTAGGCTAGGGA
Source organism: Secale cereale (assembly GCA_902687465.1). NCBI lineage: Eukaryota > Viridiplantae > Streptophyta > Magnoliopsida > Poales > Poaceae > Secale > Secale cereale. Next base: position 424,733,069 of record LR738709.1, read on the forward strand.
GATGGATGGTTGGGCGCTGCATGGATGAGATAGATTCTAACTTGGGGCACGGCACACGGAAAAGTAATGATCATCTAGGCAAATATCAAGCATTATGCATGTATTCCGTAGGTAGTTGTACGTGCTTGCAATATGAACTTGCACAACATCTTTTGTCCTACCATCCCGCTACGAACGGGGCCAAAAGGAACTTATGGAGATTAAGGTGCTCCTGTCAAAGAGCACCGGAACAAAGCAATGAACTCAATGGATACATGTAATCCTCAAACTACGGACCATCCCCTTTGGTGTCCCAAGCTGTCACTTTTGGGATCGCCGGTTCCGAACCGTAATAGGTGCAAACAACTCATAGATAGGATCACGAACACAAATATATTCATGCAAACACATATGGTTCAGATCTGAAATCATGGCACTCGGGCCCTAAGTGTCAAGCATTAAGAATAACAAGTTGAAGCAAAGATGATAAACACCATAGTAGATGATAGGCAACATGCCCCCAACGATCTGACAAACTATTACATGATCTAACTCATCCAATCCCTACCATCCCCTTCGCCTACAGCAGGGGAATTATTCACACATGGAGGGAGAAGTCATGGAGGGATGATGGAGTGGTGATGGTGATGACGATGGCGACGATCTCCCCTCTTCGGAGGCCAATTCAGCCTCCAGATTAGCCCTCTCGAGGAAGAACAGAGGGTGGCGGCGGCTCCGCGACGGAAAACTGCGAAAAGAACTTCTGATCTGGGGTTTCCGCATCGCGAGTAAAAATACGAGGCAAAGTAGGGCACCAGGGGGTGTGGGCCCCACCCAGGCGACCCCCGGCGTGGCCCAGGGGGGGGGGGCGCCCACAGGGCGCCTGGGCACCCCTTGGCCCCCCTCTGGCTCCCCTTCTGGTTCCTGGTTCCTTCGGGTGCGTGGATTTTCTGTGATTTTTCGTGGATTTTTCTAAGATACCTAAAAATCCGTTTTCCTGCACACAATAAAACCATACAGGCAGCTTTGCTGAAAACAGCGTCAGTCCGGGTTAGTTTAGTTCAAATCATGCAAGAATGAGGTCAAAACAATATCAAAAGTGTTTGGAAAAGTAGATACGTTTGAGACGTATCAACTCCCCCAAGCTTAGCATATTGCTTGTCCTCAAGCAATTCAGTTCAACGAACTGAACGCGACAAAGAAAACTTTGACAAACTCTTTTGTTTCATTAGATGTATATAAGCATGTACTACGAAAAGAGTCTGGCAAGTATTGAAACAGTACTATGAGGACAATGCAAGGAGCAATCCTTCTTTCAAGTGACCAGTCACAAATACTTAAAAGTAAATAATATATTACTGAAAATCAAGACAATATTACATTGCACATAGCTTGAGCATACTAGGGTGGTATCTCGCTAGTCTCCATGAGTGAAGCAAAACATAAATGCAGAGACTCCTCCAGAGTTTCAAAGGAGACTAGAACTAAGAATTTCAGAATGAATCATATCACAAGCATGCAGAAGACAATGTAATACTTTGGGACAATGCACATTACACTCAGAATGACAATTATGCTCTCCTAGTTAGTGCTTTGAAGAAAGAAGGTGGAGACTCTCGAACCGTGGCTTTTGTTGGCAAAGTTGAAAACTCGTGATCGGAAACAAAAACTAAACATGTACCAGAGCTCTTGGTTTTAAAAACAGAAGTAAACACGTTTTTGAGAGGTGCATATTTCGTCAACGAATGCTAGCAGATAACTTAATCACTTTTTGAGTGGACAAGTCTCGAGGAACGGCTCCCGCATGAGGACGATCACATCCTCTTAATCACCTTTGTTTATCACTGCCAAAGTTTTCTGATTTATCATGAACAAAGCGTGAAGGAGGGTTTGTTTGTTATATTATCTTTTGGAGCCGGGCGCACTCAATGCCAGTTCCTTCTCGTATTATGGGTTTGCACATTATACATGCAATCCAGGGGTGAAACTTGTCCAACTTAAAAAGATCATGAATTAACTACTACTTCCTCATGAGCTAAAACATGAGCACAAAAGAGAATTGCTTTTGATTAGTTTCGAGATGGTACATGAAAGTCTTCGTTAGGAATGGCAGGTAAATACCATGTATAGGAAGGTATGGTGGACTCATATGGCATAACTGGTTTTAAGGATTTTGGATGCACAAGCAGTCAGTCCGCTTAGTACAGGTGGAGGTTTAGCAAAAGACTGGGAAGCGACCAACTAGAGAGCAATAACGGTCATAATCATGCAGAGCGACAAAGCAACATTGAATCGGGCATGAAAGTGATATAACTATTCTAAAACTCAAAGATCATCAAGGCAGAGTAGACTTTTTAGTCTTAACATGTGTAAGCATGTGCCAAGTCAATCCACAAAATTCTCTAAAGGGAAATACCACCTTAGTATACCATACTATGAACAGTGCAATGCATGTAGATCATTTCAATAACACATTATATACTCTAGTTATTCGGGACTAGCCACAAGGAAAGCATGAACCACTGGAAGAGCATTGTAAACATAGCCCTATGTCGCTACAAGCTGGTCTCTAGATCATAAGTACAGGCATATGTACAAAAGTAGAAACAAAAAGAGTTCATACCGGTCTTCCTTGTTGCTTCCCTTCAGTCGATCTTCGTCATTACTGCTTGTCACTTGCACGATCGAACGTAGGAAATATAATTAAATGCCATCACGGACTCGAGCTGAACTTTGAAAACAAAGCAAACTAAAGAGAGAAAGGAAATCTTTTTGGATTTTTCAAAGGTTGAATAAAAGCAAAAGAAAGAGAAAATCTTTTTGTTGTTTTTGCAAAGAGAGAAATAAAGAAGAACGGGCAAAAACTTCGAAAAGAACAAAGCGAATAAAATGGATAATACAATGGAAAAGTGAGAGGAGCACGTACTCCCCCAAGCTTAGGCTTTTGGCCTAAGTTGGTAGCAGCTACTGCCCCCAGGAGCCTCCTGCTCCGGGGGTATGGTGGTGAGTCCAAGGGTCGTAGAAGGATGCTGGCGCGTACACCGAACCCCTCGGAGTCTCCCACGAGGAAGGTTCCGAACGCCAAACAGAGGAAGAACCTTCACCAAACTCGGTGGCGGTTTCTCCCTGAAAAGGTGGTAACTCACCGTGCTCCTCCTCTTCGGGCACAACCCCCTCCATGGGGTTATGAAACTGATGCTGGACCATGAACTCATCGAACTGGACAACATCAAAGGACCATCCGTTCCTGCAAGAAAAATCAAACAAAAGAGGTGCAGGTAGACGGATCTCGCGTTCCGCGGTAGTTCCGAAACGCAAGATATAAACAAGATTATCCAGCTCTGAAGCCATGGTAACAAACTTATGCCTTTTCATAGCAGCAAGATCAAAACTTAAATAAGTAAAAGGATTATCATCAGAGTGTGGGGTGCCTCCAAGATGTTCTAAGATAAGTGTGGCATAAACGCCACCATATAAGTCCCCCTTGTTACCGTTCATAGCAAGGCGTCGAGCAATTAAGGCACCCAGATTATAATCAGACCTCCCTGAGAGGGCTGCTGCCAGGATAGCAATATCCGGAGCAGAAATGCTGCTCGTGTTGTCACGAGCTAATACCCCTCTGGCAATATAAAATGCAAAATACCTGAGGTGAGGAAATAAGATGCTGGAGATCTTCGACCGATGAATATCCCTCGTACCCATGCTGTAGAGAGAGTTGATGACGGTTTTCAGCTCGGAGGGCTGAGTGGCCATCCTAGCCGTCCTCCCAACGTTCGGCACACCTATTATTTCACAAAAATTTCCCAAAGTCATGGTGATAAGATCATTGTACATTTTAAACTCAATAGCACCTGAATCAGGATTATATCTGAAACTGTTAATGAAACTGGAGGTGAGTTTTTGATACTGGGTAACACGGCACGTGACGAGCCGTGTCAAACCTGCATTAGCACAAAGATTATAAAACTCATCCTTGATTCCCGCAGCTTCAAGGAATTCATCACATGGAAATGTCATCGCACGTGCTGGACTTGTGTCTTCCAACAACTCCAGGGGCACATGATCTTCATTATAGCTCACCCTAGCAGTCGATGGTGAAGCTGCGGCTCTAGTAACTCGATCGGAGTGTGCGGGCCTCCTCTTCTCAAGCCATCCTTTTGCCCTTCCTAACAAACTCATTTCTAATTTTTTTTTGCAATTTACAAAAATGAGGATTAAAACAAGATGAGTTAAGGCAAACTACTCAACTCACTTGCCCAAGGCATAAACTTGCATCAAAACTTGGAAAATAACTTTCTACAAATGCATGCCAGCTCATCTCTACAGCACCAAGAACTACTAAATACTCACAAATGAGGCCACCAATCAAAAATCTAATTGGAGGGGTGGAGGAGTCACATACCAGGGAGTATTTGCTCAAAATTTCAGCTCAAATGATGGGCTGTAGAGAGAGATCGAAGAATCGCCTCCAAGAACAGCAAGAACGCAAGAACAAGTGCAGAACTCGAGTTTTTGGAGAAAGAGAGAGAGGGAGGAAGAAGACATACCTAGAGGGGGGTCCTGTGGGCCCCAGGCGCGGCCAGGGGCTGGGCCGCGCCAGCTGGCCGCCTAGGCCACTGGTGGGTCCCCCTGGCTGGCCCCAGGACTTTTTGGGTCTCTCCTGACGTGGAAATTTTTATTATAATTTTTCTGGAATTTTTCTGAAAACTTCACTGTTGAAATTTTTTCGAAGTTCAAAAAGCTGCGAGACTCTCTGAAAACTTGAAGCAGTTAGTAGTATTGTGAAGCTTTCAAAACATAAATACTTGGTACAGCAAGTAGAACAAAAACTAAAAACAAATGAAAACATAACAAGCTCAACTTTTTATCTATATAAAACATGTTTACTAGCAAGGTTGATCAAGTCTTACCAACAAACAGGCTATATATAGAGCAAAAAGTCTCACCTCCTACTAAGTAGTTACTAAACCTTTACTTTGATGGACATTTTCCCCACCATGATAGTTTTATATTTGTGAGGCACATGTAGTGGACAATCCCATTCTCCAATTTTCACGGTCTCGATATTCTCTATAGAGTTGAGGCCATGCCTCGTGTCGGTCTTCTTTGGAAAATATACCGTGTGTTCTTTATCATTCACATGGAAAGTAACCTTCCCTTTATTGCAATCAATAACAGCACCCGCGGTGTTAAGAAAAGGTCTACCAAGAATAATGGACATGCTCCCATCCTCGGGCATGTCAAGCACAACAAAATCAGTAAGAATCAAACAATTAGCAACTTCTACGGGAACATCCTCACAAATACCTATCGAGACGGCGGTTGACTTGTCAGCCATCTGAAGGGAGATATCTGTAGGAATTAGTTTCTCTAAACAAAGCCTCTCGTAAAGAGAGAGAGGCATAACACTCACTCCTGCTCCAAGATCACATAAAGCAGTTTTGACATAATTATTCTTTATGGAGCAAGGAATGGTGGGTATACCTGGATCACCGAGCTTCTCAGGAATCTTGCCACTGAAAGAGTAGTTAGCAAGCATAGTAGATATTGCATCATTAGGAACTTTTCTTTTATTAGTGACAATATCTTTCATATATTTTGAATAAGGAAGTAACTTAATAGCATCAGTCAAAGGGATTTGAAGAAAAAGAGGTTTAATCCACTCACAAAACTTATTGTAATGCTCTTCTTCTTTGGATTTGATGGACTTACCTGGAAAGGGCATGGGTTTCTGTACCCATGGTTCTCTTTCCTTCCCATGTTTCCTTGCGATGAAGTCTTCTTTAGTGTACCTCTTACGTTTGTCAGGTGCTTCTTCTTCTCGAACTTCAGGCGGATCATTCTTCTCATTATTATTACCTTCAGGTTTAGCACCGTCTTCAGTCTCAGCATCGGACATAGATACACTGTTGGGATCAATAGATGGTTCTTCATTTGCAATAGGGTCATTAGAATTGTCAGTCTCCTTATGTTTCTTCTTCTTCTTTGGAGAGCCAACAATTTCTTCTTCCTGCATTTGAGAATCTTGCTCGATTATCCTCGGATGACCCTCTCGGTAAAGAGGATCTTGAGTGCTAGTTCCTCCTCGGGTCTTAATCCCGAAAGCCTGCAAATTATCTTGTTTGGCATTGTTAGCAAGCAAATCTCTTTGCACATTAGAAATTTGATCAAGCTGAGTTTGAACCATATGAAAATGCTTCACAAGACATTGAACATCATTAACTGTTCTATCTAAAACATCAAGAAGTCTTTTGATAGCAAGGGAATTATCATGCAATTGACTTTGTATCCTCTCATTAAAATGATTTTGTTTCATAATAAAATTATCAAACTCATCTAAACATTGATCAGGAGGCTTACCATGAGGGATGTCACTTGCGTTGAAATCTAAAAGAGAGTGTACCTCTACCATAGGAGGGTGAGTAGTAGGCTCACACAGCTTCTCAATAGGGGGTAGATTCTTCACGTCTTCAGCTTTAATACCTTTCTCTTTAATAGACTTCTTTGCTTCTCGCATATCCTCGGGGCTCAAAACAAACATGCCCCTCTTCTTCGGTTTTGGAGGTGGTTCAGGGACGGACCAATGTTCATGGTTTTTGGCAATCCTGCCCATCAAATCTTCCGCATCGTCCGGTGTTCTTTTCCTGAAAACACAACCAGCACAACTGTCCAAATAGGACCTGGATTCATCAGTTAGACCAGCATAGAATATATCGATTAATTCATTCTTAGGGATTTCATGTCCTGGTCTAGCCCGAATCAGACCGCAGTACCTCCCCCAAGCTTTAGGGAGGGACTCATCCTGCAACTGTTTAAAGTTATAAATTCTTTGTAAAGCAGCATGTTACATGTGAGCAGGAAAGTACTTATCAACAAAAGTGTGAGCTAAGTCTTGAGGGCTCTTAATGGAACCGCATGGAAGTGAATCATACCATGATTTAGCACCTTCCTTCAAGGAGAAAGGAAGAAGCTTGGTGATATAAAAGTATCGTATCTTCTCATCTGTGGTAAACAGGCCACCTAACTCACCGAGTTTAGTTAGGTGTGCAATAGCATCATCATTTTCTCTGCCATAAAAGGGGTCAGCTTCAACCATAGGTATAAGTGAAAGATCAACAGAGAAATCAAAATCAGGATCATCAATGCATATAGGAGATGTAGCAAATTCAGGATCAGGAACGGTTTTGTTCTTCAAAGAGTGTTTTTCAAATAGCTTCTTAATGACTTCAGGGTCAGAGCCAGAAAACTCTGTCAGTTCCCTGCATAAATCTTCATCAAGCATATAGTTTACTCAAATCAGGATAATCATAAGTTTCACCAATAGGGTAGCGAGTAACAGGAAGTTCAATTCCAGATTTTTTAGCAGCAGCAGCAATTTGTTTCTCAAGAGCATAACCAAGCGAACTAATATCATCAAAAGTAGTAGAAGCATCATCAAGAGTATCAGCCATAGTAACAGATTCAATAGGAGCATCATGTGGTGGTGGTGAGGCAAACTTACTCATAACGGAAGGTGAATCAAGTGTAGCACTAGTGCTCAGAGCAGTACCTCTTCTTGTAGTGGATAGTAAGATCGGAACCTTGGGGTCTCCTTTCTTACCCATAGTGGATGAAGTGCAGCAGGTAGGATACCTCAAGTAGACTTGTAAATATTGCTATGCTCCCCGGCAACGGCGCCAGAAAACGGTACTTGATAACCCTCAACAGTAAGGGATCGAGATAGTCTTCGCAGGTAAGAATAACCCAATTTATTGATTAGACACACGGGGAGCCAAAGAGTATTTATAAGCTTTGACAGTTGAGTTGTCAATTCAACCGCACCTGAAATATACTTACTTGCAACAAAAGATAAGTGGTAACAGTGATATGATAGTGATGATAGTGATAATAAAAGTAAACAGTAAAAGTAAATAGCAAAAGTAAATGGCAAAAATAGCAACTAGTAACCAGCAGGATTTAAAACACTGTAGGCTAGGGAGATGGATGGATGGGCGCTGCATGGATGAGATAGATTCTAACTTGGGGCACGGCACACGGAAAAGTAATGATCATCTAGGCAAATATCAAGCATTAGGCATGTATCCCGTAGGTAGTTGTACGTGCTTGCAATAAGAACTTGCACAACATCTTTTGTCCTACCATCCCGCTACGAACGGGGCCAAAAGGAACTTATGGAGATTAAGGTGCTCCTGTCAAAGAGCACCGGAACAAAGCAATGAACTCAATGGATACATGTAATCCTCAAACTACGGACCATCCCCTTTGGTGTCCCAAGCTGTCACTTTTGGGATCGCCGGTTCCGAACCGTAATAGGTGCAAACAACTCATAGATAGGATCACGAACACAAATATATTCATGCAAACACATATGGTTCAGATCTGAAATCATGGCACTCGGGCCCTAAGTGTCAAGCATTAAGTATAACAAGTTGAAGCAAAGATGATAAACACCATAGTAGATGATAGGCAACATGCCCCCCAACGATCTGACAAACTATTACATGATCTAACTCATCCAATCCCTACCATCCCCTTCGCCTACTGCAGGGGAATTACTCACACATGGAGGGAGAAGTCATGGAGGGATGATGGAGTGGTGATACGTCCAAAATGCATCACTATTTTGTATCATAATTCATCTTTATTCATTGATATATTTCACATCATGATGATGTTCTTATGTTGTTTTGGTCTATTTTACACAGTTTGCAACTTTCCGGTGCCGGAACAGCAGACGCAAGATTCAGCAGGAAAAAGTGGATACTGAGTTGCTGAAGAAGAACACCTCCGAATTACCTGAAAATTGACGGGAGGTATTTTTTAGACGAATAACGAAGACACGCAAAAGGGGAGTCAGAGGGGGGCCACAGGGTGCCCAGGCGGCCTGGGGGCGCGCCCCCCCTGGCCGCGCCCGGGGGGGCGCCTGGAGCCCCTGGCCCACCTCTGGTCGCCCCTTTTTGCATATATGCTCTCCGTCCCCCGAAAACCCTAGGCACGGGACTTTTTACGGAGTTCCGCCGCGGATTCGAGGCGGAAACCTACAGAGAAGAAAAGGGCATCTCCGGCGGGCAGATTCCGCCGGGGAGATCACCTCCCGGAAGGGGAGATCGTCGCCATCGTCATCACCATCATCACGGGCATCATCGAGATCATCATCAACATCATCCCCAACACCAGCACCATCTCCATCTTCATCCAAATCTCATCTTTCCATCGCAACTCGTATTGTAACTTGTACTACCTATCCTCTCTACTCCATCGATGTTGATTACTACTTTGTGGTGAATGCTATTGAGTTTTGTTGGAGAAATATTATTATGTACAGATTGTTTATCACATATTTATCCCCACTGATCATGATCTCTTTTATGTCTTGTGAGTAGTTACCTTAGTTCTTGAGGACATGGGGAAAGTCTTGTTGTTAGTAGTCATATGATGTTGAAGTAATATGTGTTGTTTGATACTTAAGTTGTGTTATCATTCTACTAGTGGTGTTGTGTGAGTCGAACACCCAACACTTCGCCTTATTAAGGACCTAGGAGAATACATTGTGTATAAAGAATGCTTATGGTGGGTTGCCGGAGTGATAGAAACCTGAACCCCAGTTCGCACGCTTTTGCGTAAGGGAATAATGGATCCTCGATTGTATTGCTATGGTTAGGCTTTTGCCTTAAATTCAATCTTGTATTTGCGGATGCTTGCAAGGTGTTTAATCATAAGAGTGCATTCATCTTAGTCTAGAGAGTGCACTAGCATAGATCCACCCACCAACACTTATCAACACATAACATAGTATCGATACGGAATATGGCAAAAGCACATGACTACCTCTCCCGTGTGTCCTCAAGAATGCTTTAGTCTTTATAAGTTCAGTTGCTAGGCCTCTCCTTTGCTAGGAAAGTATTGGGCCACTTGTTACTCTCAGTACCTTTTACATTACTTGCCTTTACATTCCTGTTGCTTATATCGAGAAAACCCCTAAGAGTTATCTTTCAGTGCTTGCAGTAATTTCTTGCTCAGAATCGCTTATCAATACCTTCTGCTCCTCGTTGGGTTCGACACTCTTACTTATCGAAAACGCTGCAACCGATCCCTTACGGTTGAGGGTCATCAAGTACCGTTTTCTGGCGCCGTTGCCGGGGAGCGTAGCGCTATTGGTAAAGTGAAACTGGTAAGAAAGTCTTTTTATAATTCTGTTTTTATTTTTGCTGTTGCTGCTCTTCATCCTTATGGATAATCCTATTATTGGAGCATTGCTTGCGGGAAGACACCCCACACCTGTGGTGGTTGATCCTCCCCCTACTGAAATTGTGCCTTATAAAATACCAGCTGGCATTATCGATTATGTTTTGACTAATCGTTATGCAGGGGACAGACATCCCGGTGAACACTTGCTGTATTGGTCACGACTATATACATTATTTAAGCTTGCAGGTGTATCGATGGAGTTTGTCATGAGGAAATTGTTTGTTGTATCCCTTATAGATAAAGCTTCAGATTGGTATGGGCTTCTCGATAACCCACACTTGCTGGACTGGCAGGAGCTTATGTCTCTCTTTTATACTAAATTTTATCCTCTTCATGAAATTCATCGAGACAGGAATTATATCTATAACTTTAGGTCTCGTGATGGAGAAAGCATTGCTCAAGCTTGGGGGAGATTGAAGTCTCTAATGCTCAAATGCCCTATTCATAAGCTTCCCAAGGAAATTATACTTACAAATTTTTATGCCAGGCTTCTCGTCAGGATAAGGAGATGCTGGATGCCTCCTCTAGTGGGGTATTTCAGAAGAAGAGTGTTGAAGAAAGGTGGGATCTCCTTGAAAGAATCCAGAGGAATACCGAAGATTGGGAAATTGATAAAGGTATTGAAACCGCTATAAATTATGAACATGATTATATTGAGAGCTATGTAGAAACTGATTACTTCAATACTTTTTGCTCTAAGATTGGTCTTGATTCCCATCTAGTGATTGATTTGTGTAAGAATTTTGCCTCTCACGTTGATTCTTTTAAAAAGAATAGAGACCAGCACCATGCACCTTTTAAAGAAAAACCTATTGATATTTATGTTGCTGAGCCTATTTTGCCTGCAGTCATATATGAAAAGCCTCCTTTTCCCACGAGGATAAAGGAACACTCTCTTGTAACAGGCATAATAAATAAAAGTGAGAGAAGAGTTGATGAACCTGAGGACCAGATTAGGGTCGATCCTCGAGTTGCGTTGATTAAAGACCTTGTTACTGATGATGTTTTTTGGATTCCAATATAACTTTTTGTGCTGTTTCCACTAACCTTGTCACAGCCAAGAACAAAGGCCCAATTTCAGGTACTCCGGTGGTATCTGTTAAAATAGGAGATCACAATTATTATGGGCTATGCGATTTGGGATCGAGTGCAAGTGCTATTCCTTATTCACTCTATGAAGAAATCATCGGTGAGATTTCCCCTTGTGAACTTGAGGAAGTTGATGTTACTATTAATCTTGCAAATAGATCAACTATCTCTCCTATCGGAATTGTGAGGAACGTTGAAGTCCTATGTGGAAAGGTAAAATACCCTACCGACTTTTTGGTACTTGGTTCAGCCAGGGACAATTTTTGTCCCATCATTTTTGGTAGACCTTTTCTTAGAACTTGTGGAGCTATAATAGATTGCAAGAAAGGTAAAGTTTTTGTTGAATTCAATGGTGAGCCATATGAATTTAATTTTTCTAAGTTCTCTAAGCAGCCTCGAGGTACTAATTTACCTAGTGATGATAAAATTATTGAAAGTATTGCCTCTATTGCTATTCCCCCTGATGATCCTTTGCAGCAATACATGGAGGACCACGAGAATGATTTACATATGCAGGAAAGAAATGAACTAGATGAAATATTCTTGAGGCAGCCTGCTATCCTGAAGCACAACCTTCCGGTTGAACCTTTGGGAATTTTATCAAAACCGAAAGAAGACCCGGTGTTCGATCTTAAACCTCTTCCCGATACGCTCAAGTATGCTTATTTATATGAAAAGAAAGTATATCATGTTATTATCAATTCTAACCTCTCAGGATATGAAGAAGAGCGATTATTGGAAGTACTTCGTAAACACCGAGGCGCAATTGGCTACACCCTTGATGACCTTAAGGGGATTAATCCATCTATCTGTTAACATACTATCAACCTTGAGCCTGATGCTAAACCAGTTGTTGATCATCAACGACGGTTGAACCCGAAGATGATGGATGTCGTGAGAACTGAGATTCTCAAGCTTCTAGCCGCAGGTATTATCTACCCTATAGCTGATAGTAAGTGGGTAAGTCCGGTACATTGTGTTCCTAAGAAAGGAGGTACAACTGTGGTTCCTAATGATAAAAATGAACTAATACCTCAGAGAATTATTATTGGATATAGAATGTGTTTTGATTACAGGAAGTTGAACAAGGCCACCAGGAAGGATCACCACCCGTTGCCGTTCATTGACCAAATGCTTGAAAGGTTATCCAAAAATACCCACTTTTGTTATCTCGATGGTTATTCTGGCTTCTCTCAAATTCATGTTAACACTGTCGATCAAGAGAAGACCACTTTTACTTGTCCTTTTGGTACTTATGCTTACAGACGTATGCCTTTTGGTTTATGTAATGCCCCTGCTACTTTTCAAAGGTGTATGTCTGCTATCTTTCATGGTTTCTGCGGGGATATTATGGAAGTCTTCATGGACGATTTCTCCGTCTATGGAACTTCATTTGACCATTGTCTTCACAACCTTAATAAAGTTTTGCAGAGATGCGAGGAGACAAATTTGGTACTCAACTGGGAGAAGTGCCACTTTATGGTTAATGAAGGAATTGTTCTTGGTCACAAGATTTCCGAAAGGGGAATTGAAGTGGACAAAGCCAAGATCGAAGCTATTGAGAGGATGCCTTATCCAAAGGACATCAAAGGTATTCGCAGTTTTCTCGGTCATGCAGGTTTTTATAGAAGATTTATTAAAGACTTTTCTAAAACCTCGAGACCCCTCACTAATCTTCTCCAGAAGGATGTTCCTTTTGCGTTTGATGAAAATTGTAAGGAAGCTTTTGAAATCCTTAAGAAAGCTTTAATAACTGCTCCTATAGTACAACCACCTGACTGGAACTTACCTTTTGAAATTATGTGTGATGCAAGTGATTTTGCTGTTGGAGCTGTTTTAGGACAAAGGGTTGATAAGAAATTGAATGTTATACATTATGCTAGTAAGACCCTTGATAGTGCTCAAAGAAATTATGCTACTACTGAGAAGGAATTCTTAGCTGTAGTTTTTGCTTGTGATAAGTTTAGGCAGTACATTGTTGATTCCAAAGTTATTATTCATACTGATCAAGCTGCCATTAAATATCTTATGACAAAGAAGGATGCCAAGCCAAGGCTTATCAGATGGGTACTCCTTCTCCAAGAATTTGATTTGCAGATTGTTGATAGGAAAGGAGAAGACAATCCGGTAGCGGACAATCTTTCAAGAATGGAAGATATACCGCATGACCCCATCCCAGTTAATGATAGTTTTCCAGACGAGCAACTTGCCGTTGTAAAAGTACAACCTCTCTCCGATCCTTGGTATGCAGATTATGCTAATTTTATTGTTGCAAAGTATTTGCCTCCAGGTCTAACGTTTCAGCAAAGGAAGAAGTTCTTTCATGATTTGAGGCACTACTTTTGGGATGACCCACATCTTTTCAAAGAAGGCCCCGACGGGATCGTGAGAAGATGCATTCCGGAACATGAGCAGAAGGACATTCTCCGACGATGTCATGATAGTCCCTATGGAGGACATCATGCCGGTGAGAGGACTGCACATAAGGTTCTCCAATCAGGTTTTTATTGGCCTACTCTCTTTAAAGATGCTAGAAATTATGTTTTAGCCTGTGTTAAATGCCAGAGAGTTGGTAACATTAGTAGAAGGAATGAGATGCCTATGAATTACTCACTAGTGATTGAACCTTTCGATTGTTGGGGTTACGATTTTATGGGTCCTTTTCCTTCTTCGCACAAGTACACTCACATTTTAGTAGCTGCTGATTATGTGACCAAGTGGGTTGAAGCAATCCCCACTGAAAGTGCTGATCACAAAACATCCTTGAAAATGCTTAAGGATGTAATATTTCCTAGGTTTGGTGTACCAAGGTATCTCATGACCGATGGAGGATCACACTTCACGCACGGAGCTTTTAGAAAAGCTTTGGCTAAATACGATGTTAATCATAGAATTGCTTCACCTTATCATCCTCAAACTAGTGGGCAAGTTGAGCTCACCAATAGAGAGATTAAGTTGATCTTGCAGACAACAGTAAACAGAAATAGGAAGGATTGGTCAAATAAATTAGGAGACGCTTTGTGGGCATATAGAACTGCTTACAAAAACCCCATGGGCATGTCCCCCTATAAGATGGTATATGGCAAGGCTTGCCATTTGCCATTAGAGCTAGAGCACAAAGCTTTCTGGGCTGTTAGAGAGCTTAACGCTGACCCAAAACTAGCTGGTGAGAAGCGTCTCATGAACTTGACTTCTCTAGATGAATGGAGAAGTGAAGCTTACGAGAGCGCTAAAATGTTCAAGGAAAAGGTAAAAAGGTGGCATGATAGGAAGATTCTGAAACGTGAATTTAATGTTGGTGATAAAGTTTTGTTGTTTAGAACCCGTTTCAGGTTTTCTCCAGGTAAACTACTTTCCAGGTGGGAAGGACCATTTCATATTGAAGAAGTTTATCGGTCTGGTGCAATTAAGATTAATAATTTTGAAGGCACCAAACCTCAAGTTGTGAATGGGCAAAGACTTAAACATTACATAGCAGGAGACCCTGTCGATGTTGATGTGAATATAATATACACAACAACCCACGAAGAACATGTTGCAGCCCTGTTTCAGACGCCAGCAGAAGCAGAATAAAGAAAAGGTATGTAGTACAGTAAGAAAACACCGCAAAACATCATAAAAGTTCCGTATTACGAGTTTTTGCAAAATTAGTAAAATTCCGAGTCGAAGTGGAGCCGGAGACGACCACCAGGGAGTCCAGGCGCCCCCCTTGGCGCCCCCCCTGGGCCGCGTCGGCAGGCCGCCTGGACACCCCGGTGCCCGTCTCCGACCCCGCTTTGGTCCGTTACCTTCCTTTCTGTGCATAAATTTTTCCTATATATTTGCCTGGGTTGTTCCGGCAACGTATCTTGCGATTTCGTGTGTTTTCTCTTCGATCTGTTTCTGCCAGGAAATCTTTCAGCTAAATTTAGGTGCCATGGCTTCTCCAAGTTCCCCCAAGGACACGTTCGTCGTCAACGTCATCAACCCTTACCTCGCTGAGGTGAAGAAGCACCCTCAGGTGGTTCAGATGAAGGAAGGCGTCCTTCATCAAGAATATCTGAAGGGACCTATCAAGGAGGGGAGCGTCCAGGCTAGGCTGGAAGAGGTGGAGCAAGAAGTCTTCAAGTACAAGAAGATGACCGAGCGTGGTGTCGAAGCTAACTTTGACATCACCAACGAGCTGAAGAACTACTTTCTGAAGGAGATGAAAGAGATGTGGGAAAGAATCGCCGCGTCTGAAGACAGAATTATAGAGCTACAAGGGCAAATTAATGATCTACATAACCAGAACTGTGAGTATGAACTAAGGTTTCTACCCATGGGTTTGGGTGCTGAATGCAGGATCCAGGAGACGAGCTTCTCATATGAGACTGGAGAACCCCTTCCATGGAAGAGTTTCGCCAAGAATTACTTGATCAACGCCAACAAGGATGATGAGTGAAATCTCCGTGGTAATGGCATTCCCTTGGCTTGTTCCAAGCTTGGGGGAGTGCCCGGTATCTTTATCTTTTACCTTTTGTCTTTTAGAAGTCAAGTAGAGTCCTATCATGTCTAGGGAGATTATTATATGAGATAGGTGTGTGCATTGAGGTCTATCACCCCTTTGGTGAAGAATTGTATCCGTGAGTGTGGAGTCGTCTATGATGGAATATTAATGAGAAGTTTATCGGTTCCTTTTTGCTGCACTCGGTATTCTTTTCACGCAATCGACCTTATATGATGATTCTTATGGGGAGTATTGACCTTATATCAGGTATGGCTATGAAACTTTATTTAATCTTGGCAAAAATAGCTTTGGTCATAACAACAAGCATGATTTTCTTAGAGTATCAATATAGCCAAAACCTTTATGTTATTATGCTTGAAGTGTTATGTTGACAAGGAAGACAACTTGATGTGTTATGCTTATTTCAATGTTCATGCTTTATATTGCTTTGCATCTTAGTCATCATCAATTGTCTGCTCTCTCAAAACCTTTGCTAGCCTAACTCTGTACTAAGCGGAATTCTGCTTGTGCATCCATACCCTTAAGCCAATACCTTCCATATGAGTCCACCATACCTACCTACTCGTGGTACTCCACTACCACCTCCTAAAGTATATAATTTATGTGTTATCCTTAAATTTTCAAAATCTTTTATTTTGTGCCCCTGCTTTAGCTCATGAGGAAGTAGTAGCTAATTCATGACCTTTTTGAGTTGGACAAGCTTCACCCCGGGATTGCATGTATAATGTGCAAACCCATAATACGAAAAGGAACTGGCATCGAGTGCGCCCGGCTTAAAAATAATATAACAAACAAACCCTCCTTCACGCTTTGTTCATGAGAAATCAGAAAACTTTGGCAGTGATAAACAAAGGAGAATAAGAGGATGTTATCGTCCTCATACGGGAGCCGTTCCTCGAAACTTGTCCAGTTCAAGAAGTAATTGAGTTATCTATTAGCATTCGTTGACGAATAATGCACCTCTCAAAAACTTGTTTTCATTCTGTTTGATTTGAGGATAGCACATGAGTTTTCCCTACTACCCTAGAGCAGGGCCTATCTTTTACTTTTAAGTTGAGTCAGTTATTTCTACTTCCCTCTATTTTTCAAAGAGAGCTGACGTTTGATGTTGATAAGGATTCATTCATATAAAGCTGCATTAAGATTTGTCATATCATATCCTTGTTGACATTATCATTTGATAAGTAAGTTGTTTGTCATGCCCAGCTAAGGCAAATATCTTCCTTTGTGTTAACACTTTCACTTCTTGCTTATTAACATGTTATTCCAAAAAGCTTCAATTAATCCCATCAAATATAAGAGCAAAAGCTAAAATTATTTGTTGTTCTTTGACCAAAGGACATGTTTGCCATAATATAATGAGTTTCCTTGGTCCTACTTTCGAATATAAGTGTTAACACTCTTTCATAAGAAGCCTTATGAGTTGAAGATTGCTGCTGAGGATATTTGAGTTGGTGAAGAGACTATGATGCTTCTTGTCCGTATTCTATTTATCGACACTTCACTCTCTAAACTTGTGGACAGGTTTACCGAGTTCATATTCGCTTGGGGACAAGCGAG
The DNA here is from genome assembly GCA_902687465.1 of Secale cereale. Taxonomy (NCBI): domain Eukaryota; kingdom Viridiplantae; phylum Streptophyta; class Magnoliopsida; order Poales; family Poaceae; genus Secale; species Secale cereale. The sequence goes on from LR738709.1 coordinate 424,750,434, forward strand.
GTCTAAGCTTGGGGGTGTTGATACGTCCAAAATGCATCACTATTTTGTATCATAATTCATCTTTATTCATTGATATATTTCACATTATGATGATGTTCTTATCTTGTTTTGGTCTATTTTACATAGTTTGCAACTTTTCGGTGCCGGAACAGCAGACGCATGATTCAGCAAGAAAAAGTGGATACTGAGTTGCTGAAGAAGAACACCTCCGAATTACCTGAAAATTGACGGGAGGTATTTTTCAGACGAATAACGAAGACACGCAAAAGGGGAGTCAGAGGGGGGCCACAGGGTGCCCAGGCGGCCTGGGGGCGCGCCCCCTGGCCGCGCCGG
>LR738709.1:424757202-424806671 GCA_902687465.1 Secale cereale
GGCACTAGGGCTCTAGGCGCCCTGGCGGCGCGCCCCCCCAGGGCCGCGCCGGGGGGCGCCTGGGCCCCCCGAGGCTCCTCCGATGCCCCCCTTTGGCATATATTTAAAGCGTCTCGAGAAACCCTCGAAACAGGAACTCTTTTTCGCGATCTCATCTCTGTTCTGCCGCCGCCGCCGCTTCCAAGATCGGGAGCACCAGGAGAACTCTTCCCGGCACCCTGCCGGAGGGGAGGATCATCATCGGGAGCCTCTCCACCACCATGGACGCCTCCCGGATGAGTTGTGAGTAGTCTCCCTTGGACCATGAGTCCATGACCAGTAGCTATGTGATGTTCTCCTCCCGTTCTTGTGCTTCACTAATTAGTCCTCGTGAGCTGCCATAAATGATCGAGGCACATATGTAATCCTTATGCTGTTGCTATGATGAGTTTGCTGGGATCCGATGGATTATGAGATTATGTTCAGATTGTGCCTGAGTAATATATTTGATCTACCTCTTTTATATTTATGTTCATAAGTAATTCTTGCATGTTCTCCGTTGTTATTTATTGCTTTGGCCAAGTAATAGGTAGTGACTCCAAGAGGGAACGTTATGCTCGATTGTGAGTTCATGCCCCTCGATGACTAGTTTGAGTGACAGAAACATGAGTCTAGGGGATGTGCTGTTGCCACAAGGGAGAAAACAACGGTGCTTGTGCCCGCGGGTGCAAGGATTGTTTACTTTACGCAAAGTTCTTTTATTGCAGTTGTCTGTTGCTTTGAGTTTACACTATGGGTGGGGCTCGCAACTTAATACCAGCGAGATGTTCTGGATAGATATCTCAAGGTGGATGATTAGTAGTAGATATTGATGGATTTCGGTCTACTTACTTTGGCGCACCGCCCATGCTTTGAACCTCAACCTTTCTTGCAATGTAGTCAGCATTGGTTTGCGGACATGGTCCTGTCAATTGCCCAGCTGTAATTCGTTTACCTCACATAGCTATTTTATCGTCTTTTGGGAGAGAGACATCACTAGTGAACATCATGAGACTCCGGTCCATATTACCATCATTGATCACATCCGCTATTTACTTTTCGCTTTTATTTACTATTGCAAACAATATATCTATCACTACTATTATTTGCGTTTAATCCTTTGTAAACTTCAAGGCCGGAGGGATTGACAACCTCTCTGTACTCGTTGGGAGCAAAGTTATTTGTATCTGTGTGCAGGTCCACGTTGATTGCTAATATCTGGCGCCGTTAGCAGTTGACACCTTCTTGTTGAACCTAGGAGTCTCTGGGGATTCGATCCTTGGTATCTTTGCCAAGGGAAAAACTTCCGCAACACTACATCTCACACCTTCCACTTGGGGTAACCAACGAGGGGCGAGAAGCCTAGCAAGAGTTTTTCTGGCGCCATTGCCAGGGACTCCACTCTTCAGGATAGGGGAGTTGCACGCTATCTTTTACCTTTGCTTTTTAGTCTTGTTAGTTTACCTTTCAGTTTTGCTTTAATATCTTTTATCGAAAATCACAAAAATAGTTATCTTGCTTGCTTACTATTATGGGTTCCACCAAAAACACTGGATGGGAGGAGTACACACCTTCTTCCATTACACCAATCACCACTGTTGGGATCTACAAAAGTAATAAACCTTGTGATTATGTTAGTCTTGACGGAGGGTTATGCCCATGGCATGGTCTTCCAGGAAAAGAGTATGAGCCTCAGTTTAAAATTGCTCCTAAGCTTCCCCAAACTTGGGAAGACATTCAAACTCTTATAATAGAGAGCGATTCAAACAAAGAGGATGACACTACAATTCTGCCCAATAATGATAAAATTAATTTTGATAATTGTAGTATCTCAGAAGTTGTCACCTTTCTACAAGGAATGGCCAAAGATCCCCACACTAGCACGCTTAATCTTGCCTTCACAGAGCATATCACTAATGCTCTCATCAAAGCTAGGGAGGAGAAACTTAGAGTAGAAGCCTCCATACCTAGAAAGCTAGAAGATGGTTGGGATCCTATGATTAAAATTAAGATAAACAACTTCTCATGCTATGCTTTATGTGATATTGTAGCCAGTACTTCCATTATGCCCAAAAGACTATATGATATGCTTAAATTGAGACCTTTTGATTCTTGTTCTTTTGGTGTTCGTCTCGTTGATTCTTCCATAAAGAAACCTTTGCGGAGGATCGACGATGTTCTTATCGTTGTCAATGATAATTATGTTCCCGTTGATTTCACTATTATGGATATTGAATGTGATCCTTCTTGTCCAATTATTTTGGGACGTCCCTTTTTACGCACCGTTGGTGCTATCATTGACATGAAAGAGGGTAGTATAAAATTTCAGTTTCCTCTCAAGAAAGGGATGGAACACTTCCCTCGAAAGAAGATCAAGTTACCTTTTGAGTCTGTTGTACGGGCTAGCTATTCTTTTACTCTTGATAAAACTTGATCTCTATGCATTATGCCTAGCTTAAAGGCATAAAAGAAAAAGCGCTTTTGGGAGGCAGCCCACATGAATAAAAATTTTATTTTGCTTTTGTTACATCTTGATGTTGTTTACTACAGTAGCATCATCATTGTATCTTTGCTTTTCAATTTTGTGCCAAGTATAGCCTCTGATTGCTAGAAAGTTCAAAAGTTGTGAGGTGCTGTCCAGGAAACAGATTCTGTCCTTGGATAGAAAAATTCGTATAAAATCACCAGATCATCTTTTTGGTCTGAATTTTTTCGACAGTGTTCTCTATATAATTGTCTTTCGTGTGTCTGTTCTGAGTTTTTTGATTAGAGTTGCAGAAGTGCCCCGAACAAATCAATTACTACCTGCTGTTCTGTTTTTCCCAGATTCTGTCCTGTTTTGCCTTTCCTTCATTTTGCAAACCAAGAGCTTGCTTTTTCTTTGCAAAAACTTTTTGGCAATCTTGAGAAACAGTAGACCTTCAAGAATATCTTTATTTCCAGCAAGGTACAATTATTTTATTATGGGTACTAACCTCGCTAATCAGATTATGATGAGTTATGTATGAAGGGAGTTTTCAAGTGTGCGAGGGAAGATGATAAAAAGATTCAGGAGTGTCAAGCGCTCAAGCTTGGGGATGCCCCCGTGCACCCCCAAGAAATATTCAAGGAGACTCAAGCGTCTAAGCTTGGGGATGCCCCCGTGCATCCCCTTCTCCATCAACATTATCAGTTCGTCTTTCGTTCCACTATATTTTAATCACTTCATGTGTTATGTGCTATGCTTGGAGCGTCTTACTTTTAGTTTCCACTTTAGCTATTCCTAACGAGTCGGAACTCAGCGTTCTTTATGTGGGAGAGAAACACGCTCCACTTATACCTAGAACATAACATAGAATTTTCATGTCTATCTTTGCTGTGTGTGTTCTTTGCCTTTTAATAGCTACTATCATGTTCTGCTCTTAGTATTCATGCTTATCTTTTCAAAGAGCTTTTTAGTTGGTTGCTTGAACTCTCTTTAATTACCATGCTTATCTCATTAAGAGAGTTTGCTTCCGTTGCATTGGTTAATATGTCTATGATAAAGATGCTACGTGCATGATGGCGCTTAGTAGTTCATGTTTTCTTATGGTTAGTCTCAAATAGCTGGGGGGTTCCCAATGTGTTATTGGAGTACCAACATGATTTGTTTACCTATGATGTGGTATGGTTTAGTAATATCTTCCTTCGAGAATTTACTTTGATTGACTTGGCGTATGCTCACGCATATTTAAGACTGTAAAGAAAGTCTGTCAAGCCTTGATGATCTTTTGTTTCTGAGTAGCGATATAACTTCCATGCCTGATTCAATGTTGCTTTGTCGCTCTGCATGATTATGACCGTCATTGCTCTCTTAGTTGGTCGCTCCCAGTCTTTTGCTAACCTCCACCTGTACTAAGCGGACTGACTGCTTGTGCATCCACATCCTTTTAAACCAGTTATGCCATATGAGTCCACCATACCTACCTATATGTGGTATTTCACCGCCACTCCAAGTAAATTTACATGTGCTACCTTTAAAACCTTCAGTTTTTGCAATACATAGCTCATGGGAAAGTAGCTTAAAAACTATTGTGGTAAAGAATATGTTGCTTATGTATCTTATTTCTTATAAGTTGCTTGCTGAGCGGTATCCATGTTTCTGGGGACGCCATCAACTGTTACACTTTTGTTGAATATCATGTGAGTTGCTATGCATGTTCGTCTTGTCTGGAGTAAGGGTGATTTGCCATGGGTTGAATGGTTTGAGTATGCATATTGTTAGAGAAGAACATTGGGCCGCCAACCAAAGCCATGTATCATGGTGGAAGTTTTAGCTTGGACATTAATCCTCAATCTCTTATGATAATATGCTTAAGCATTAAAGAGGAGTCCATTATCTATTTTCTATGTTGTCCCGGTATGGATGTCCTCAAGTTGAGATCTATCAGAAACGAGAAATCAAATGCGATCTATCTCCTTGGACCTTTGTACAGGTGACATAGAGGTACCCCTTTGTGACACTTGGTTGAAACATATGTAATGCAATGACAATCCATGGAAATCCGAGCTAATTAGGACAAGGTGCGAGCACTATTGGTATTCGATGCATGAGGCTTGCAACTTATAGGATGTCTTATGGATAACACATATGAAGTACTACTACCGTTGACAAAATTGTTTCTATGTTTTCAAAATAAAAAGCTCTAGCACATGAGTAATCCATGCTTCCCTCTGCGAAGGGCCATTCTTTTACTTTTATGTTGAGTCTCCACCTTCTTTCTTCAAAGCACCAACTACTGAGAGCATGATTGTCATTCTGAGTGTAATGTGCATTGTCCCAAAGTAGCATTGTCTTTTGCATGATTGTGATATCGTTTATTTTGAAATCATTGTATCTAGTCATCACTTAAACCTTGGAGGTGCCCCTGCATTTATGTTTTGCATCACTAAAGGGGGCAAGCTAGATATCACTTTATCATATTTGCACACCATGTTCATTACAAATCTATTTGATGTTTCAATGTCATGTTGTAAAACTTTCAGTTCTTTGTGATTTTCTCATGAGGCAACTCAATTACTACAGATTCATTATCTCAGTAAGCTTTTGTCATATGACTATGAAAAAGTCCTATATGGTTAATAGCATGTCACCACAGAAATTACTCTTGTTATCATTTACCTACTCGAGGACGAGCAGGAATTAAGCTTGGGGATGTTGATACGTCCAAAACGTATCTATAATTTCTGCTTGCTCCATGCCTCTTTTGGGTGATATTGCTATGATATTTATACACTTCCATACACTTTTGATCATATTTGGACTAACCTATTAACTCAGTGCACCCCAGTGCCAGTTTCTGTTTTCGGCTGTTTTTGTATTTCAGGTTTTCACATTACGAGAACTGCCAGGAAAAATCCAGAAAAATTATATAAAAAATCAGTGTTCCAGAAACTACCGTTCGCCCGAAGGACAGCCGGGGGGGCACCAGGGCTCCAGGCGCCCTGGCGGCGCCCCCCCTGGGCCGCGCCGGGGGGGGGGGGGGGGCGCCTGGGCCCCCCGAGGCTCCTCCGATGCCCCCCTTTGGCATATATTTAAAGCGTCTCGAGAAACCCTTGAAACAGGAACTCTTTTTCGCGATCTCATCTCTGTTCCGCCGCCGCCGCCGCTTCCAAGATCGGGAGCACCAGGAGAACTCTTCCCGGCACCCTGCCGGAGGGGAGGATCATCATCGGGAGCCTCTCCACCACCATGGACGCCTCCCGGATGAGTTGTGAGTAGTCTCCCTTGGACCATGAGTCCATGACCAGTAGCTATGTGATGTTCTCCTCCCGTTCTTGTGCTTCACTAATTAGTCCTCGTGAGCTGCCATACATGATCGAGGCACATATGTAATCCTTATGCTGTTGCTATGATGAGTTTGCTGGGATCCGACGGATTATGAGATTATGTTCAGATTGTGCTTGAGTAATATATTTGATCTACCTCTTTTATATTTATGTTCATAAGTAATTCTTGCATGTTCTCCGTTGTTATTTATTGCTTTGGCCAAGTAATAGGTAGTGACTCCAAGAGGGAACGTTATGCTCGATTGTGGGTTCATGCCCCTCGATGACTAGTTTGAGTGACAGAAACATGAGTCTAGGGGATGTGTTGTTGCCACAAGGGGGAAAACAACGGTGCTTGTGCCCGCGGGTGCAAGGATTGTTTACTTTACGCAAAGTTCTTTTAATGCAGTTGTCTGTTGCTTTGAGTTTACACTATGGGTGGGGCTCGCAACTTAATACCAGCGAGATGTTCTGGATAGATATCTCAAGGTGGATGATTAGTAGTAGATATTGATGGATTTCGGTCTACTTACTTTGGCGTACCGCCCATGCTTTGAACCTCAACCTTTCTTGCAATGTAGTCAGCATTGGTTTACGCACATGGTCCTGTCAATTGCCCAGCTGTAATTCGTTTACCTCACATAGCTGTTTTATCATCTTTTGGGAGAGAGACATCACTAGTGAACATCATGAGACTCCGGTCCATATTACCATCATTGATCACATCCGCTATTTACTTTTCGCTTTTATTTACTATTGCAAACAATATATCTATCACTACTATCATTTGCGTTTAATCCTTTGTAAACTTCAAGGCTGGAGGGATTGACAACCTCTCTGTACTCGTTGGGAGAAAAGTTATTTGTATCTGTATGCAGGTCCACGTTGATTGCTAATATCTGGCGCCGTTAGCAGTTGACACCTTCTTGTTGAACCTAGGAGTCTCTGGGGATTCGATCCTTGGTATCTTTGCCAAGGGAAAAACTTCCGCAACACTACATCTCAGACCTTCCACTTGGGGTAACCAACGAGGGGCGAGAAGCCTAGCATGCGGCTGCTTAGGTTTAAAAGGGGGGCGCCGATCGCGTGGCCTCGACGTCCGTGATCACGGCGCGACGGCAAGCGCGCGCTTTGTCTCTGCAACATAGTGATGGAGGAAGACGGCGAAGAGGGGTGTGAGGCTGACGAGTGGGACCGCGGGGGAAAAAGTGAACGGCGCGACTGCGCGCGACGCTGGCGCTGTTTGGGCCGCTGCGGGAGAAGAAGTGGGCCGAGGGGGTGCGGGTGAGTTGGCTGGGCCTGGAGGAGGAGGGAGGTGGCCCAAGCCACTGCTGCTGCTGTTATTTCTTTTCTTTTCTTATTTTCTTCAGACAGAAAATGAAAAGAAAAGTGCAGGCACAAAGGAAAAGAGTTAGGAGATAAATAAAATATCCCCATGCTCCTTGATTTATGCCCTATTTAATAAAATTGGTTTGGACATTTTTGGAGGTAGAAAAATAAAAGGAGTTTGAATATGGTTCAAACTCTTGTCATTTTTGAACCCAACCAAATCACTTCTAAGTGGGGCATGGCTTTGCATGATGGCACATGCCATAGCAACGGAGAAAAGGGGAGGAGTTGAACATTAATGGAATGGCTAGATCACTTGCAAAATATAAAATAAAGAAAGGAAGAAAAGGAAGAAAAGGAGGTAAGAGAAGAGGTGAAGAAGAAGGAGGGGCCTAGGGTTTTGGGCAAGGGCATGACTTACACCAACACTCACACAACATCAGCAAGGTGGCCTCACAACACGGAATGGCTAGATCACTTGCAAAATATAAAATAAATAAAGGAAGAAAAAAAGGTAAGAGAAGAGGTGAAGAAGAAGGAGGGGACTAGGGTTTTGGGCAAGGGCATGACTTACACCAACACTCACACAACATCAGCAAGGTGGTCTCACAACACTACCAGAACAAGTAAGAAGCTAAGATGACTAAGATGCCATGATGATGAAGCAATGCATGGATGCAAAAATAAAATGAAAAGACAATGCAAAAATAAAATAAGCTCAAATGACAAGAAACCCCAAGGATAAGGACAAGGATCAAATTGAGAATTGCTTTATTGCCATTATTGGAAAGTATCACATATGGGGTGTTACAAACTCTCCTACACTACAATAAGATCTTGTCCCGAGATCTAGGACTGGAAGGAGGAGGGATACTCGGAACGAAGATGATATTCTCGTTCCCACGTAGCTTCTCGGTCGGTATGGTGTGACCACTTCACTTTCAAGAACTTGATGGACTTGTTGCGGGTCTTGCGCTCAGTTTCTTCAAGAATAGCAACAGGGTGCTCACGATAAGACAAGTCTTGTTAAAGATCAATCTCCTCGAACGGAATGGTGTGTTCAGGTGTCTTGAAGCACTTGCGGAGTTGAGACACGTGAAACACATCATGAACATTTGCAAAGTTGGAGGGAAGCTCGAGTTGGTAGGCTATATCGCCTCTCTTGCCAAGAATCTTGAAAGGGCCCATGTATCTTGGAGCAATCTTGCCCTTGATACCGAACCTCTGAGTGCCCTTCATGGGAGAAACATGGATATAGACATGGTCTCCAATGTCGAAAGCCAAGTAATGATGCTTGCCGTCATAGTAGCTCTTTTGACGCGATTGCGCGGCTTTGAGATTCTCACGTATGACTTTGCACATTTCTTCGGCTTCTGAGATCAAATCATTTCCAAGAAGTTGACGTTCACCAGTCTCGGACCAGTTGAGAGTGGTACGACACTTTCTGCCATAGAGGATTTAAAAAGGAGTTTTGCCGGCACTTGCTTGGAAGCTGTTATTGTAAGAGAATTCAGAAAACGGGAGGCAATCTTCCCATTTCATACCGAAAGAGATGACACAAGCTCTTAGCATATCTTCAAGGATCCGGTTCACTCTTTCGACTTGACCACTAGTCTGAGGGTGAAACGCAGTGCTGAAACGAATCTTTGTGCCCATGGCTGACTGGAAAGAATCCCAGAACTTGGAGGTGAACAAACTTCCACGGTCTGAGGAGATCACTTGAGGAATGCCATGCAAAGAAACAATTCTGGAGGTATACAACTCTGCCAACTGAGCTGCGTTGATGGATTCTTTGACGGGAAGAAAATGAGCTACTTTAGTTAGCTTGTCAATCTCCAAAAAGATAGCATCATTTCCCTTCTTGGACTTAGGAAACCCAATGACAAAATCCATTTCAATGTGATCGAATTTCCACTCGGGAATAGGTAGAGGTTGAAGGAGATCGGCTGGACGTTGATGCTCTGCCTTCACTCTTCTACAGACATCACATTCATTCACGAATTGGGCAATCTCCCTTTTCATGCGAGTCCACCAATATGATTGCTTGAGGTCTTGGTACATCTTGGAACTTCCGGGATGAATCGAGAGGAGGGAGTCATGTGCTTCGTTCATTATGAGCTTCCTGAGATCACCATTGGGAACCACAATTCTGTCCTCAAAGAATAAGGTGTCTTTCTCATCAACGCGATATCACTTGTATTTGGGAGTACCCTTAGCAATACCGTGTTTCACTTTCTGCACCATAGCATCTTTGAGTTGGGCCTCACGGATTTGATCTTCCAAGGTAGGAGCAACTTGAAGGTTTGCAAGAAAGCCTTGCGGAACGACTTGGAGGTTGAGCTTCCTGAATGATTCACAAAGTTCAGGCTGGAATGGTTTGAGAAGGAGACTGTTGCAATATGCCTTTCTACTCAAGGCATCTGCAATGACATTGGCCTTGCCAGGTGTGTACTCAATGCTAGGATCATACTCTTGAATCATCTTAACCCAACGAGTCTAGTGAAGGTTAAGGTTTGGTTGTGTGAAGATGTACTTCAAGTTCTTGTGATCTGTGAAGATGTCCACTTTTTTGCCCAACAGAAGGTGTCTCCACGTGATCAAGACATGTACCACTGCTGCTAGCTCAAGATCATGTGTGGGGTAATTCTTCTCATTTGGTTTCAACTGACAAGAAGTGTATGCCACAATCTTCTTGTCTTGCATGAGAACACCACCAAGACCTTGCAAAGAAGCATCACAAAAGACTTCATAAGGCTTGGACTCATCTGGAGGAGTAAGAACCGGAGCAGAAATGAGCTTCTCTTTGAGTATTTTGAATGCCACATCACAATCAGGAGTCCATGAGTACTTGACATTCTTCTGCAACAGGTTGGAAAGAGGCTTGGCAATCTTGGAGAAGTTCTCAACGAACCTTCTGCAATAGCTAGCGAGACCAGGGAAGCTTCGGAGTTGCTTGACATTCTGCAGGGGTTCCCAGTTGACAATAGCTTCAACCTTCTCGGGGTTCACGGAAATGCCCTCGACAGAGATAATATGGCCAAGATATAGGAATTTATCCAGCCAAAATTCACGTTTGGAGAAATTCGCATATAACTTGTGTTCGCGGAGCCTGTCGAGGACCAAACGGAGGTGCTTGGCATGGTCTTCTTCATTCTTGGAGAATACCAAGATGTCATCCAGATAGACGAGAACAAATTCATTGGTGTAAGGGTTGAATATGAAGTGCATCATCCTTGAGAAGGTGGGTGGAGCATTTGCAAGGCCGAAAGACATGACCGTGTATTCATAAGAGCCAAAACTCGTTATGAATGCGGTCTTAGGAATATCCTCTTCACGGATACAGATCTGATGGTAACCCATCTGGAGATCGAGCTTCGAGAACACCTTTGCTCCTTTGAGCTGCTCGAACAATTCATTGATATTGGGAAGCAGATACTTGTTCTTTATTGTCTTCTTGTTCAATGGCCGGTAATCAACGCAAAGGCGTTTCGTGCCATCCTTCTTCTTGACAAATAGAAAACCACAACCCCAAGGAGAAGTACTAGGCCTGATTAGACCCATACGTTCTTGCTCATCGAGTTGTTTCTTCAGCTCCTTCAACTCATCAGGGGAAAGCTTGTACGGACGCCAACATGCTGGCTCGGTACCGGGCTCGAGTTCAATGACGAATTCAACTTGACGATGGGGTGGCATGCCTGGAAGCTCTTCAGGGAAAACATTTCATATTCATTGACCACCGGAATCTGAGAAATGGCATTAATCTCGCCCTTGTCATTGAGGGAGAATAGCCTGATTGTGTTATCTCGAGAGGCGAAGATAATCACCTCTTCGTCAGGATGAGTAAGCTTGACTTCCTTATTTGCACAATCATTGTTTGCATCATGCTTGGAGAGCCAATCCATCCGAGGAATAAGATCAATGTCGGAGTTGCCGAGAATAACCAGAGAAACCAGAAAACTGTAATCACCCATATGAATAGATATATCCGGATCCACCATACTAGAAGTCATGTTTTTACCCGGAGAAGTAACTTGCAACTTTTGAGGTAATGCCACTATGTCCACATTATGCTTGGATGCAAATGGATATGACATGAAAGAATGTGATGCACCAGAATCAAACAAAACTTTAGCAGGTTTAAGGTTAACTGGAAGATTACCAAGTATCACATCTGAAGAATTCTCTGCTTGAGCTGCATTCATCAGATTCACTCTTGCAACCTTGGATTGTGCTTGATAATAGCAGTGCTGACAGGTGGAGGCGGCGGAAGGCGCCTTGGGTTGGGACACTTGTTGGCATAGTGACCCTTCTGAGAACACTTGTTGCAAATCACTTCTGAGAGAGGCCGGTGATAAGGACCACTTGATCTTGAAGCTTGAAACTGAGGCTTGGACTGATTGCCTGGGTTGGGTGGGTGGGAGAAACCACGGCCATCTAAGTGCTTGTTGTTGTTTGGAGGACGGAGCACTCGAGGAGGAGGTAGCCAGAACTTCTACCGCTTGGCAACCACTTGAGAAGAAGAGGAGGATTGAACATCATCTCTGATCCTCTTTTTGGAAGCTTCACTCTTGAGCTTAGCTGCCTCTTGCTTGAGAGACATATTCTAGAATTGGTCAAATTCATCTGGCTCGAACAAGGTGAGAGCTAGTTGGAGTTCATCTTTCAGACCACCATGGAACTGATAAATCTTGCTCTTGGCATCGGGGATGTCTTGCTTGGTATTGATAGACGGACATGGTGCCTTGCTTCAGGTTGCGGAATTGCTCACGCATGCCTTCAATGACACTGGTTGGAATGTGGTGAGAGCGGAAATCTTTGCATAAGTCAGTCCATGAGATCTCACGTTCACCTCTAGAATCTTTGTACCGCTACCACCAATCAGCAGCTTGATCTTTGAGTTGGAAAGTGGCAAACTTGACATAATCCTCAGGTCTCACGTTACTGCATTCAAAGTGCTTTTTGATGTATGTGATCCAGTCTTTAGCATCTAGCGGTTCCACACAGTAACTGAACGACTTCGATTGGTTTGCCAGGAATTGGTTCAGAGTCGCAAAGTGAGGTTGATTGAACAGATTGCCTTGGACTTGGTTTCCATGATTGCCTTGATTTGCTTGGTTGGCTTGAAAGTTCTGCATCATTTGCATGAGCATCTGGGTGTTCTGGTTGGTCGCTTGCATAATTGCTCTCCATGCCTCAGACGGAGGACGAGGGGAAGGAGGACGTTCAGGAACACGCTCTTCTTCGCCCTCTTGGTTAGGGTTGGGAACGTTCTTAGGAGCCATCCTGAATTTGATGACAACCGTTAGCCATTGATGGAAAATATATAAGCTGAATCAACGGCTAGAAATTGCAACATAAGTCTTCACAAGAACATTCGAACAAAATGAACGAATGAATTCCATAGTTTAATGGTACAACTATCTTATCGAGAAGCCACTTGGGAGAACAAAAGATAAAATAAAAACAACAAGGTGCATATGGAACAAATACATGATAGAAGCTTCGTCCCACATGTTCGTGTTGAATGCCCCATGGAACGTGTGACAAAGGGTGTTGCAATCCCCGGATCAGCATAGCCAAGGACCCTTTAAGATGCAACTCCCAATTGGAACAATGCCCATGAAACCTCTTCACTCGATGTTGAACCCCAAGCCTCATACCATGCACTCATTGGAAGAATGCCTATGAGCTACTTGAAGAACCCACCTATTAATTCCCGAAGGTTTCTGGTTATGCAATCGGGTGTTGGGGATACAGGGGAAGCACCGCGCACTCAACTCTAATCCTACATCCAGCTGTATCCATCCGTCAACACATAACCAGTCATCCTCGGAAACTGTTTACCTCAGACCTTCGAAACGCATCCGCTATACTAGCTGTGGCAATACTCCCGAACTATCCCACCAGTACTGGGTGATGTCGGGGTTATCTCACCACTAACCGCATAGAAGAGTTTTCGATGTCGGACATCTTAAGTATTCTAGAACCGCTGTGATACATTTGTGACAACAACACCTCGGAGCTCAACTCCCTGGGACACTGCCACAACCCCTAAATGACAGGAGGGATAGAGAACAATGTTCTCGTCACAAAGATATCGGAACAATCCAAACAATACTCGCGTGATCCTAAATTTTTTTAGTGAATTTTTGAGAGTAGAAGAGATAGAACAACGTTAGGAGTCCTCACCAGAGCGATGAAGGGATGAGGAGTAAAAAGAAATCCTACTCTCCGATATGTATATAGGACTCAAAACATTTTAATGTGTGTGCCTAGACTCAACAGTCAATGATTCGATCAATCAGGGGGGCTCCTAGGTCGGAGAAGGCTCTGAATACCAACTTGTAATGCCCAGTATGCGGCTATGTCCCCCACGTGCCGAGGCACGACTTAAGGACATAAACGCATACTAGAATGATCTCAAGTATGGTATCTTTGCACGACTCATGTAAAAGCAGGGATGAAAGTGTAAAATGATAGTTGGCTTACACTCGCCACGTCACACAATGAAATACATTAACATACATCATCCAAATAACAACAGAGTCTGACTATGGACGAAATCCAAACGAAAATATACCATTAGACAACACAAGGCCCGAATCATCCTAGTAAGAGCCACTACTGATCGTCGGGATAAGACACGTAGTAACGTCCACGCTCTTCATCGAACTCCCAGTACAGCTCTGAGGCACCACCTGTATAGTTCTCAACGGTACCTGCATCTGGTGTTGTGTTGAATCTGTGAGCCACAGAGGACTCAGCAATCCCGTTCCCGGGTAACAAGACTATCAAAGCCTTAGGTGTGGACAAGGCTTTAAACAAGGTTGCAGCAGCACTAAGCACTAACTTACGAGTTTAGAGCGAGAAGAGAACAAGTGCCAACGATCGCCAAGTTGATCAAGAAGTGATCCTAACTACTCACGATCAAACATAACCCCACCGTGTTCACTTCCCGAATCCCTACGGAAAGAGTCCGTCACGGTTACTCATGTAGGTAGTGTATTCATGAACATGGAGTCAAGTTATCTACAACCGGATATTATCAAATTCCCGTCTGCCACATAACCGCGGGCACAACTTTCAAAAGATCAAACCCTGCAGGGGTGTCCCAACTTAGCCCATCACAAGCTCACGATCTGCGGAGTCGCAACTCCAAGGTGGGAAGACCCGAGTATTCTCGGAATCCCGTGCTCAAGATATTCCGACAAAGGTAAAACTAATCCAGCAAGACCTCCTGGCGTGCCGACACCCTGACAGTAGCCGCGCGTATCTAGTCTCAGGCCACGACTGGATGGGACATCCTACAGGTGTATACAAGCCCTTGAGTTTCCCCGAGGTGGCCCCGCAGGCTGCCCAGTTTAGACCAACACTCATGAGGAGCACTGGCCTGGGTTGTTAATTAAGAACTCGGATTTGCAACGCCCTATGCAAGTTTTAGTTTTTAGGCAAATGTAAAACCAAAGTTGGGCCTTGCTGGAAAATCTTTAGCACTGAGCGAGTTATCGAGGGGGGCCCATAAACCCCAACCGTGTTAGGGACGCAAAATCAAGGAACATAACACCGGTTTATCGGTTCCTAGGGTGGCATGGGTGGAACAAAACACCAAGCAAGAGGCTTAGCCTTCCACCCATTACCAATATATAGGTGATTTAGTTTAACAGGTTATATATATTGTGATATCCCAACAATAACTTCATCACGGGGCAAGAATCTTCAAATCTTCACCTGCAACTAACAACGCTATAAGAGGGGCTGAGCGATGCGTACTAAGCCAAACACGGTTTGCTAGGAGGGTGGTTAAAGAGTTTCATGGCAACAATAGGAGGGCTGACAAACAGGAATAGGCATCGATGCAATATCTAAAGAGCGAGACATCTAGCATAGGTAAATATAGTAGTGATATCTGGGTATGGTCATCTTGCCTGTTGATTCCATGGAGGGATCATAACCTTGCTCCTCAAACTCAGGCTCGGTAGGAACCTCGTACTCCGAATCATCAACTGGCTCTAACCAAACACAACAAGCAACACCGGAATAACAATCAATCATCATGCAATGCTCAACCACATGATGCATGATCATGATGCATAAGGACATGAATAGATATGATGCATGGCCTAGGATCACAAGGGTGCACTAACATCATAGCAAACAGGATCACCCACATGAAAGAAAACAAGCAAAAGAACAAACTAACGAGTTTATGTAGATTATTCAAACAAGCACCCAACAAGTTTAAAGGAGTTGGTTAACATGGCAAGGGTGCAACAAGGACTACAGCAACATGCTAGCATATTTAAATGGGCTGGAAATAACAAACAACATTTTCCAGAACTCCCATAATTATTTAAGTGCATTTGGGACAGATCGGAGAAACTACTGTTTAAAAGTTGTTAAACATGCAAAACAACAGCACCCCAATACTCTACACATTTTTCCACCCCAAATGCATATAAAGTTTGCTAGATTTGGAGTTGTAGATATTTAGTTATGATTTTTACAAGTTTTAAGCATATTTAACATAGGAATAAATCAAACAACATTTTAAATGTTTTAAACATGGCAACAAACAACATATTCATAATCAACATGAAAAACTAAGCATTTTCATATATAATACAGATCCATCAGATGCATATATCAACAAATATTAAAAAAACAAAGAATATGCAGAAAAAGAAAAAGAATAACAAAAACAGAAAAGAAAATAGGCGCAAAAGGTCAAAAGTGACCCAGGCCTATTCTAGCCGCAGCCACTGACATGTGGGATCAGGGCGCTGATGTGGCAGCGACTCGGTGCGCGTGTGGGCGTGCAGCGAGCGGTGAGGCTGGCAGGTGGGGCCTGCCTGTCAGTCTCACATTAGGCAAAAAATGGGGGGATTAAATCCCACTGCTCCCGGTCGGAATCGAACCCGCGTCTCACTGATAACTGACGAAGGAGCTAGCCACTGGGCTAGAGAGGTGTTCTTGACAGAACACAGGCGCATAGTCTGAAGAGATAACTGAATAAGCTAGCGACAGGGAGAAACAGAGGCTCGTTGGAGCTGATCGTCGGAGCTGCTCCGGCGACCTAAAGGGACGGCGGAGGGGTTCGGGCAGTTCCTGGGGGAACGCCGCATCCACTCCATGCGCTTGTGGCACCTAGCACGCACTACATTGACGGCGACGAGCTCTCGTCAGATCAGCGGCGGCGGAGCTCTAGGCGACAAGCAAGGGCCTAGGCGGGTCGGCGACGACTCTACGCCGGAGATGAGCTCGGGATCGGGCCGGCCATGGCGAGGGGTGCGGGTGTGCATGGGCGCTTACCTGGCCGGCGCGTGAGGGAAAGAGGGAGGAGGAGGAGGAGACCTAGGGCTGCGGCTGCTCGAGTTTAAAAGGGGGGCGCCGATCGTGTGGCCTCGACGTCCGTGATCACGGCGCGACGGCGAGCGCGCGCTCTGTCTCTGCAACAGAGTGACGGAGGAAGACGGTGAAGAGGGGTGTGAGGCTGACGAGTGGGACCGCGGGGGAAAAAGTGAAAGGCGCGACTGCGCGCGATGCTGGCGCTGTTTGGGCCGCTGCGGGAGAAGAAGTGGGCCGAGGGGGTGCGGGTGAGTTGGCTGGGCCTAGAGGAGGAGGGAGGTGGCCCAAGCCACTGCTGCTGCTGTTATTTCTTTTCTTTTCTATTTTTCTTCAGACAGAAAATGAAAAGAAAAGTGCAGGCTCAAAGGAAAAGAATTAGGAGATAAATAAAATATCCCCATGCTCCTTGATTTATGCCTCATTTAATAAAGTTGGGTTGGACATTTTTGGAGGTAGAAAAATAAAAGGAGTTTGAATATGGTTCAAACTCTTGTCATTTTTGAACCTAACCAAATCACTTCTAAATGGGGCATGGCTTTGCATGATGGCACATGCCATAGCAACAGAGAAAAGGGGAGGAGTTGAACATTAATGGAATGGCTAGATCACTTGCAAAATATAAAATAAAGAAAGGAAGAAAAGGAGGTAAGAGAAGAGGTGAAGAAGAAGGAGGGGCCTAGGGTTTTGGGCAAGGGCATGACTTACACCAACACTCACGCAACATCAACGAGGTGGCCTCACAACACTACCAAAACAAGTAAGAAGCTAAGATGACTAAGATGCCATGATGATGAAGCAATGCATGGATGCAAAAATAAAATGAAAAGACAATGCAAAAATAAAATAAGCTCAAATGACAATAACCCCCAAGGATAAGGACAAGGATCAAATTGAGAATTGCTTTATTGCCATTATTGGAAAGTATCACATATGGGGTGTTACATTGCATGTCTAATAGTGATGTGCATTACAGAGAGGGACCAGAGATACCTCTCCGATACACGGAGTGACAAATCCTAATCTTCATCTATGCCAACTCAACAAAGACATGCGGAGACACCTGTAGAGCATCTTTATGATCACCCAGTTACGTTGTGACATTTGATAGCACACAAGGTGTTCCTCTGGTATTCGGGAGTTGCATAATTTCATAGTCAGAGGAACATGTATAAGTCATGAAGAAAGCAATAGCAATAAAACTAAACGATCATTATGCTAAGCTAATGGATGGGTCATGTACATCACATCATTATCCTAATGATGTGATCCCGTTCATCAAATGACAACACATGTCTATGGTCAGGAAACATAACCATCTTTGATGAACGAGCTAGTCAAGTAGAGGCATACTAGGGACACTCTGTTTTGTCTATGTATTCACACATGTACCAAGTTTTCTGTTAATAAAATTATAGCAGGAATAATAAACATTTATCATGATATAAGAAAATATAAATAACAACTTTATTATTGCCACTAGGGCATATTTCCTTCAGTCTCCCACTTGCACTAGAGTCAATAATCTAGTTCACAATGCCATGTGATTTAACACCGATAGTTCACATTGTCATGTGATTAACACCCAAAGTTCACATCGCCATGTGACCAACATCCAAAGGGTTTACTAGAGTCAATAATCTAGTCCGCATCGCCATGTGATTAACACCCGGAGAGTATAAGGTGCGATTATGTTTTGCTTTGTGAGAGAATTTTAGTCGATGGGTTTGTCGCATTCAGATCCATATGTATTTTGCAAATTTCTATGTCTACAATGCTCTGCATGGAGCTACTCTAGCCAATTTCTCCCACTTTCAATACACATCCAGATTGATACTTAGAGTCATCTGGATTAGTGTCAAAGCTTGCATCAGCGTAACTCTTTACGACGAACTCTTTATCACCTCCATAATCGAGAAACATTTCCTTAGTCCTCCAGTTACTAAGGATAATTTTTGACCGCTGTCCAATGATCCATTCATGGATCATTATCGTACCCCCTTGCCACACTCATGGCAAGGTACATAATAGGTCTGGTACATAGCACAACATACTTTATAGAACCTATGGCTGAGGCATAGGGAATGACTTTCATTCTCTCTTTATCTTCTGATGTGGTTGGGTTTTGAGTCTTACTCAACTTCATACCTTACAAGTCAGGCAATAACTCCTTCTTTGACTGGTCCATTTTGAACTCCTTCAAAATCTTATCAAGGTATGTACTCATTGAAAAATCTTATCAAGCATCTTGATTAATCTCTATAGATCTTGATGCCCAATATGTAAGCAGCTTCACCGAGGTCTCTCATTGAAAAATTCTTATTCAAGTATCCTTTTATGCTATCTAGAAATTCTATATCATTTCAAATCAGTAATATGTCATCCACATATAATATCAGAAATGCTACAGAGCTCCCACTCACTTTCTTGTAAATACAGGCTTCACCGTAAGTCTGTATAAAACCATATGCTTTGATCACCTCATCAAAGTGCATATTCCAACTCCGAGATGCTTGCACCTGTCCATAGATGGATCGCTGGTGCTTGCACACTTTTGTTAGCACCTTTAGGATTTACAAAACCTTTTGGTTGCATCATATACAACTCTTCTTTCATAAATCTATTTAGGAATGTAGTTTTGACATCCATTTGCCAGATTTCATAAAATGCGACAATTGCTAACAAGATTCGAACAGACTTAAGCATCGCTACGAGTGAGAAAGTCTCATCGTAGTCAACTCCTTGAACTCGTCGAAAACCTTTTGTGACAAGTCGATAGATACGTCTCCAACGTATCTATAATTTTTGATTGTTCCATGCTATTATATATTCTGTTTTGGATGTTTAATGGGCTTTATTTTACACTTCTATATTATTTTTGGGACTAACCTACTAACCCAAGGCCCAGTGCAAATTGCTCTTTTTTGCCTATTTCATTGTTTCGCAGAAAAGGGATATCAAATGGAGTCCAAACGGAATGAAACCTTCGGGAGAGTTATTTTTGGAACCGTATCTACCCAGAAGACTTGGAGTACACGCGAGGGTACGAGAGAGGTGGCCACGAGGGTCCAGGGCATGCCCAGGGGGGCAGGCGCGCCCCCCACCCTCATGGGGCCCCTCATGGGGCCCCTCTGGCTCCCCTTGCCCTCCTTCCCCCTATATATATATCCATGTACCCTGAAAACATCGAGGCAACAGAGAAAACCCTATTCCACTGTTGTAACCTTCTATTCTCGTGAGATCCCATCTTGGGTCCTGTTCCGGAGCTCCGCTGGAGGAGGGATCTACCACGGAGTGATTCTACATCAACACCATAGCCTCACCAATGAGTTGTTAGTAGTTTACCACATACCTTCGGGTCCATAGTTATTAGTTAGATGGCTTCTTCTCTCTTTTTGGATCTCAATACAAAGTTCTCCTCGATCTTCGAGGAGATCTATTCGATGTAATCTTTTTGCGATGTATTTGTCAAGAACCAATGAATTATGGGTTTATGATCAAGATTATCTATGAACAATATTTGATTCTTTTCTGAAATCTTTTATGTATGATTATAATATCCTTGCAAGTCTTTTCCAATTATTGGTTTGGTTTGGCCTACTAGATCTATAGTTCTTGCAATGGGAGAAGTGCTTGGCTCTGGGTTCAATCTTGCGGTGTCCTTTCCCAGTGACAGCAGGGGCAACAAGGCACGTATTGTATTGTTGCTATCGAGGATAAAAATATGGTGTTTATATCATATTGCTTGAGTTTATCCCTCTACATCATGTCATCTTGCTTAAAGCATTACTATGTTCTTATGAACTTAATACTCTAGATGCATGCTGGATAGCGGTCGATGTGTGGAGTAATAGTAGTAGATGCAGAATCGTTTTAGTCTACTTGTCACGGACGTGATGCCTATATATAATGATCATGCCTAGATATTCTCATAACTATGAGCTTTTCTATCAATTGCTCGACAGTAATTTGTTCACCCACCGTAGAATTCTGCTATCATGAGAGAAGCCACTAGTGAAACCTATGGCCCCCGGGTCTATTCTCAACATATTAATCTTCCATCTACTTTACTTTGCTTTATTTACTTTCTGTACTTATACCAAAAATACCAAAAATATTATACTATCCTATCTATCAGATCTCACTTTTGTAAGTGACCGTGAAGGGATTGACAACCGCTTGAGACCGTGAAGGGATTGACAACCCCTTATCGCGTTTGCTGCGAAGTTCTTATTTGTTTGTGCAGGTGCGAGGGACTCGCGCATGGTCTCCTACTGGATTTATACCTTGGTTCTCAAAAACTGAGGGACATACTTACGCTACTATGCTGCATCACCCTTTCCTCTTCGAGGGAATACAACGCAAGCTCGAGAAGTAGCAAGAAGAATTTCTGGCGCCGTTGCCGGGGAGATCTACGCAAAAGTCATATACCAAGTACCTATCACAAACCCTTATCGTTCGCACTACATTATTTGCCTCTCATTTTCTTCTCCCCCACTTCACCCTTGCCATTTTATTTGCCCTTCTTCTTCCGTGTGTTTACCGTTCGCTTGCCTCTTGTTTGCTTGTGTGTTGGATTGCTTGCTTGTCACTATGGCTCAAAACAATACCAAAGTGTGACTTCTCCAATACCAACAATAATGATTTTATTAGCACGCCTATTGCTCCTATTACCAATGCTGAATCTTGTGAGATCAATGCTGCCCTATTGAATCTTGTCATCAAAGATAAATTTTCTGGCCTTCCTAGTGAAGATGCCGCTACTCATCTGAACAACTTTGTTGATTTATGTGATATGCAAAAGAAGAGGGATACATATAATGATATTGTTAAATTGAAGCTATTTCCGTTTTCACTTAGAGATCATGCTAAAACTTGGTTTTCCTCTTTGCCTAGAAATAGTATTGATTCATGGAATAAGTGCAAATATGCCTTTATCTCTAAGTATTTTCCTCCCGCTAAGATTATCTCTTAGAAACGATATTATGAACTTTAAGCAACTAGATCATGAGCATGTTGCACAAGCTTGGAAGAGAATGAAATTAATGATACGTAATTGCCCTACACATGGTTTGAACTTATGGGTGATTATACAAAACTTTTATGCTGGCTTGAATTTTGTTTCTAGAAATCTTTTAGATTCGGCCGTGGGGGTACTTTCATGGAAACCATCTTAGGAGAAGCTACCAAACTCCTAGATAATATTATGGTTAACAACTCTCAATGGCACACCGAAAGATCTACTAGTAAAAAGTGCATGCTATTGAAGAGATTAGTGTTTTGAGTGGAAAGATGGATGAACCTATGCAATTATTTGCTACTAAGAGTGCTTCTTCTGATCCTAAGGATATCCCTTTATCCACGTTGATTGAAAATAGTAATGAATCTTTGGATGTGAATTTTGTTGGTAGGAATAATTTTGGTAACAATGCTTATAGAGGAAACTTTAACCCTAGGCCTTTTCCTAGCAATTCCTCTAATAATTATGGTAATTCCTACAATAACTCTTATGGAAATTTTGGTAAGATGCCCTCTGAATTTGAAACTAGTGTTAAAGAGTTTATAAATTCGCAAAAGAATTTCAATGCTTTGCTTGAAGAAAAATTGCTTAAGATTGATGAGTTGGCTAGAAACGTGGATGGAATTACTCCTGATGTTGATTCTTTGAAACTTAGATCTATTCCACCTATGCATGATATCAATGAGTCTCTCAAATCCATGAGAATTTCCATTGATGAGTGCAAAGAAAGAACCGCTAGGATGCGTGCTTAAAAAGATTGCTTTATGAAAGCCTGTTCTTCTAGTTATCATGAAAATAAAGATGAATATCTGAAAGTTATTGATGTGTCTCCTATTAGATCCGTGTTTTCCAGTATGAATCTTGATAAAGATGGGACTAGAGATGAGTCTACTTTAGTTAAAAGGCGTCCCAATGATTCAGAGTTTTTAGATCTTGATGTTAAAATTGTTCAAAGTGGGATTGGAGAGATTAAAACTTTGCATAGTGATGAACCCACTATCTTGGATTCCAGGGGATTCAATTATGATAATTGCTCTTTATTAGATTGTATTTACTTGTCGCAATCCGTACTAAATTATCCGCATGCTTATAATCAAAATAAGGCTTTTACCAAACACATAGTTGATGCTTTGATGCAATCTTATGAGGAAAAACTTGAATTAGAAGTTTCTATCCCTAAAAAGCTTTATGATGAGTGGGAACCTACTATTAAAATTAAAATTAAAGATCATGAAGGCTTTGCTTTGTGTGATTTGGGTGCAAGTGTTTCTACAATTCCAAAAACTTTGTGTGATTTGTTAGGTTTCCATGAGCTTGATGATTGTTCTTTAAATTTGCATCTTGCGGATTCTACCATTAAGAAACCTATGGGAAGGATTAATGATGTTCTTATTGTTGCCAATAGGAATTATGTTCCCATAGATTTCATTGTTCTTGATATAGATTGCAATCCTTCATGTCCCATTATTCTTGGTAGACCTTTCCTTAGAATGATTGGTGCAATTATTGATATGAAGGAAGGAAATATTAGATTCCAATTTCCGTTAAGGAAAGGCATGGAACACTTTCCTAGAAAGAAAATTAAATTACCTTATGAATCTATTATGAGAGCCACTTATGGATTGCCTACCAAAGATGGCAATACCTAGATCTATTCTTGTATCATGCCTAGCTAGGGATGAAAATGGAGTGAAAACTTTCCGTTTTTCCGGAGGAAAAATGGAAACGGAGAGGAAATATGAAAACGGAAACGGAAATTTGCAAAACGGAAGTGGAAGTGGAATTTTTTATGCGGAAATGGAAACAAAAACAGAACAGTATTTTCCGGTGGAACAGGCGTGGAAACGGAACTTTCCGTTTCCGTGAATATGGAATTTCTGTTTTTACTATAGATCTATGGTTGCTTTGTACTCCAACCACCAAATAACACACTATTATACAATGAGTAGAAAAGGATCATTTGAGTCCAACTTCTACTACCACACAACTACTCAGCCTAACCCTATACGCAATTGTCCAGTACTACTACAATACTATGCTAAGGTGCTAACATAATGATATTATTTTGTAGCCATGTTAACAATTCATTAAATTTGTTTGTGTCTTGTGTGTATTTCTCTATGATTCAAGGGTTTTCTAGGTTCCGGTCAACGCCCACTTCTGTTTTCGTGTCCGCTTTGTATTCGCTCCGCGTCCGTTTCCGGTAGTATCTGTTTCCATATTCATTTCCGAGGTTTCTGTATTCATTTCCGCTTCTGCAAAGATATATGAAAACAAATATGATAGCACTCAGTTCCGTCCGTTTCCGCTCCGTTTTCATCCCTATGCCTAGCTAGGGGCGTTAAACGATAGCGCTTGTTGGGAGGTTACCCAATTTTATTTTCTTTGTTTTTTGCTTCTGCTTAGGAATAAATATTGCATATAGCTTCTGTTTAGATGTGGTTTTGTGTTTTAATTAGAGTTTGTGCCAAGTAGAACCTTTGGGAAGACTTGTGTGAAGTTTATATGATCATGCTGTAAACAATAGAAACTTTAGCACTCACGAGATTGGCTGTAATATTTTACCGGAGAGTGCTATTTAGTTGATTCTTTTTGCAGATGTTTAATAGACAAATTCCTCACGTTTACCAATTTATTTCAATTTTTTTTGAGTTACAGAAGTATTCGAAAGTTACAGATTACTACAGACTATTCTGTTTTTGACAGATTCCGTTTTTCGTGTGTTGTTTGCTTATTTTGAAGAATCTATGAGTAGTATCGGGGGGTATGAATCATGGAGAAGTTGGAATACAGTAGGTTTAACACCAATATAAACATATAATGAATTCATTACAGTACTGGTACTTCTCGAGCTTGCGTTGTATTCCCTCGAAGAGGAAAGGGTGATGCAGCACAGTAGCGTAAGTATTTCCCTCAGTTTTTGAGAACCAAGGTATTAATCCAGTAGGAGACCACGCGCGAGTACCTCACACCTGCCCAAACAAATAAGAACTTCGCAGCCAACACGATAAGGGGTTGTCAATCACTTTACGGTCACTTACGAAAGTGAGATCTGATAGATAGGATAGTTTGATATTTTTGGTATTTTTGGATATAAGAACAGAAAGTAAAAACAGCAAAGTATGTAGATTGATATGTTGAGAATAGATCCGGTGGCCATAGGTTTCACTAGTGGCTTCTGTCACGATAGAAGAATTCTACGGTGGGTGAACGAATTACTTTCGAGCAATTGATAGAAAAGCGAATAATTATGAGAATATCTAGGCATGATCAATATATATAGGCATCACGTCCATGACAAGTAGACCGAAACGATTCTGATCAACTACTATTACTCCACACATCGACCGCTATCCAGCATGTATCTAGAGTATTAAGTTCATAATAACTGAGTAATGCTTTAAGCAAGATGACATGATGTAGAGGGACAAACTCAAGCAATATGATATAAACCCCATCTTTTTATCCTCGATGGCAATAATACAATACGTGCCTTGCTGCCCCTGCTATCACTGGGAAAGGACACCGCAAGATTGAACCCAAAGCCAAGCACTTCTCCCATTGCAAGAACTATAGATATAGTAGGCCAAACCAAACCGATAATTCGAAGAGACTTGCAAGGATATTATAATCATACATAAAAGAATTCAGAAAAGAACCAATTATTTCTCGTAGATAATCTTGATCATAAACCCACAATTCATCGGATCTTGACAAACACACCACAAAAATATTACATCGAATAGATCTCCTCGAAGACCGAGGAGAACTTGGTATTGAGATCCAAAAAGAGAGAAGAAGCCATCTAGGTACTAACTATGGACCCGACGGTCTGTGGTAAACTACTCACAACTCATGGTGAGGTGTGGTGTTGATGTAGAAGCACTCCGTGGAAGATCCCCCCTCCGGTGGAGCTCCGGAACAGGCCCCAAGATGGGATCTCACGGGAACAGAAGGTTGCGGAAGTGGAATTAGGGTTTTCTCTGTTTCTTCGATGTTTTCAGGGTACATGGGTATATATAGGAGGAAGGAGTATGTTGGTGGAGCAACATGGGGCCCACGAGGGTGGGGGCGTGCCCAGGGGGAGGGGCGCGCCCTGGACCCTCGTGGGCACCACGTGTCCCCTCTGCCTTGGTTCTCAAGTCTCTCATGAAGATATCGTTTCAAAAATAACTCTCCCGAAGGTTTCATTCCGTTTGGACTCCGTTTGATATTCGTTTTCTGCGAAACCCTGAAATAGGCAAAAAACAACAATCTGGACTAGGCCTTTGGGTTAATAGGTTAGTCCCAAAAATAATATAAAAGTGTATAACAAAGCCCATTAAACATCCAAAACATCATATATAATAGCATGGAACAATAAAAAATTATAGATACGTTGGAGACGTATCAAGCATCCCCAAGCTTAATTCCTGCTCGTCCTCGAGTAGGTAAATGATAGAAACACAAATTTTGATGTGGAATGCTAACCAACATAATTTTAAATGTAATTATCTTTATTGTGGCATGAATGTTCAGATCCGAAAGATTCAAGACAAAAGTATATATTGACGTAAGAAATAATAATACTTCAAGCATACTAACAAAGCAATCATGTCTTCTCAAAATAACATGGCCAAAGAAAGTTATCCCTACAAAATCATATAGTCTGGGTATGCTCCCTCTTCATCACACAAAATATCCATATCATGCACAACCCCGGTTTCAGCCAAGCAATTGTTTCCATACTCAATTTTTTCAAACCTTTCAACTTTCACGCAATACATGAGCGTGAACTATGGATATAGCACTATGGGTGGAATAGAGTGGTGGTTGTGGAGAAGACAAAAAGGAGGAAGATAGTCTCACATTGACTAGGCGTATCAACGGGCTATGGGGATGCCCATCAATAGATATCAATGTGAGTGAGTAGGGATTGCCATGCAACGAATGCACTAGAGCTATTAATGTATGAAAGCTCAACAAAAGAAACTAAGTGGGTGTGCATCCAACTTGCTTGCTCACGAAGACCTAGGGCATTTGAGGAAGCCCATCGTTGGAATATACAAGCCAAGTTCTATAATGAAAATTCTCACTAGCATATGAAAGTGACTAAACATGAGACTCTCTATCATGAAGAACATGGTGTTACTTTGAAGCACAAGTGTGGAAAAAAGATAGTAGCATTGTCCCTTTTTTTTTTCTTTTTTTGGGCCTTTCTTTTTCTTGGCCTTTCCTTCTTTTTTTTCTTTGGGACAATGCTCTAATAATGATGATCATCACACTTATATTTATTTATAACTCGACATTACAACTCGATACTAGAACAAAGTATGACTCTATATGAATGCCTCCGGCGGTGTACCGGGATGTGCAATGAATCAAGAGTGACATGTATGAAAAAATTATGCATGGTGGCTTTGCCATAAATACGATGTCAACTACATGATCATGCATGGCAATATGACAATATGAAGCGTGTCATATGAACGGAACGGTGGAAAGTTGCATGGCAATATATCTCGGAATGGCTATGGAAATGCCATGATAGGTAGGTATGGTGGCTGTTTTTAGGAAGGTATATGGTGGCTGTTTTGAGGAAGGTATATAGTGGGTGTATGGTACAGGCGAAAGTTGCACGGTACAAGAGAGGCTAGCAATGGTGGAAGGGTGAGAGTGCGTATCTGGACTCAACATTAGTCATAAAGAACTCACATACTTATTGCAAAAATTTACGAGTCATCAAAACAAAGCAATAAACGCATGCTCCTAGGGGGGAGGTTGGTAAGAGTTAACCATCGCGCGCCCCGACCTCCACACAAAGGATGACACTCTACAAATACCTCATGCTCTAACTTCTTCACATAGCGGTTCACCATACGTGCATGCTACGGGAATCACAAACTTTAACACAAGTATTTCTCAAATTCATAATAACTCCACTAGCATGACTCTAATATCACTATCCCCATATCTCAAAACAATCATCAAGTATCAAACTTCTTATCATATTCAATGCACTTTGTATGAAAGTTTTTACTACATTCATCTTGGATGCCTATCATATTAGGACTAGTTTTATAACCAAAGCACATTACCATGCTGTTCTAAAAGACTCTCAAAAGGATATAAGTGAAGCATGAGAGATCAACAATTTCTACAAAATAAAATTACCACTGTGCTCTAAAAGATATAAGTGAAGCACTAGAGCAAAACTATTTAGCTCAAAAGATATAAGTGAAGCACATAGAGTGTTCTAACAAATTCTAGACCATATTTATCTCTCTAAAAAAGGTGTGTCCAGCAAGGATGATTGTGGCAAACAAACAAGCAAAGACTCAAATCATACATGACGCTCCAAGTAAAACATATATCATGTGGTGAATAAAAATATAGTCCCGAGTATAGTTACCGATAGATGAAGACGAAAGAGGGGATGCCTTCCCGGGGCATCCCCAAGCTTAGGCTTTTGTTTGTCCTTGAATTTTACCTTGGGGGGCCTTTGGAATCCCCAAGCTTAGGCTCTTTCCACTCTTTGTTCCATAGTCCATCAAAGCCATACTCAAAACTTGAAAATTTCCCAACACAAAACTTAGCCAAAAATGTCATGAGCTCCGTTAGTATAAGAAAACAAACCACCACTCAAAGGTACTGTAATGAACTCATTCTTTGTTTATATTGGTGTTAAACCTACTGTATTCCAACTTCTGTATGATTCATATCCTCCAATACTACTCATAGATTCATCAAAATAAGCAAACAACACACGATAAAAACAGAATATGTCAAAAACAGAACAGTCTGTAGTAATATGTAACTTTCGCATACTTCTGTAACTCCAAAAAGATTGAAATAAATTGGTAAACGTGAGGAATTTTTCTATTAATCATCTGCAAAAGGAATCAACTAAATAGCACTCTCCAGTAAAATCTGATGACTATTCTAGTGAGCGCTAATGTTTCTGTTTTTTTACAGCAAGATCATATAAACTTCACACAAGTCTTCCCAAAGGTTCTACTTGGCACAAACACTAATTAAAACACAAAACCACATATAAACATAAGCTAGATGCAATATTTATTCCTAAACAGAAGCAAAAACAAAGAAAATAAAATTGGGTTGCCTCCCAACAAGCGCTATCGTTTAACACCCCTAGCTAGGCACGATACAAGGATAGATCTTGGTATTGCCATCTTTGATCTTTACCCGTTTAAAAGTGTCAAGCTCGAATCCGGGAGGTTCTTTACGTTTCCCTTCATATTTGGAAATCTTTAGATCTAATGAATCCGACCGCTTATTACAAAGGGTAATCAACATATTCATGCGGTGGAGATTTCCACTAACACTCTTAAGAGGTTCAAGAGATTTTTGTAATATTTTTGTTACTTCGCAAATTTTCTCAAAAACTTGTGTCTCTTCCTGGGACTGATGTAACCCTTTTTGTTGACGTAGTGTTCCCACTATTCCCTCTATAAGTTCATGCGCAATACTAGGATCAATTTCGATAAAATTTCCTTTGGCAACGCAATCCAAGAGTTGTCTATGGGACATATTTAGTCCAACATAAAAATTGCGAAGTACAATCCTAAAATTCACCTCTAAGGTACAGTTACGATAAGATTTCATGATCCTGAAACAAGCCTCTTTTATGTTTTCTCCTTGCTTTTGCTTGAAGTGAAGAACTTCAAACTCGGGGGACAAAGGAGCGGATAAGGGACTAGCCATGACGGCAAGGCAAGGCGAACGATAAACACACGGCAAAAAGAAGGGCAAATAAAACGGCAAGGGTGAAGTGGGGGAGAGGAAAACGAGAGGCAAAAATGTAATGTGAAGGATAAGGGTTTGTGATAGGTACTTGGTATATGACTTTTGCGTAAGCCTCCCTGGCAACGGCACCGGAAATTTTCTTATTGCTACTTCTCGAGCTTGCGTTGTATTCCCACAAAGAAGAAAGGGTGATGCAGCACAGTAGTGTAAGTATTTCCCTCAGTTTTTGAGAACCAAGGTATCAATCTAGTAGGATACCACACGCGAGTCCCTCACACCTGCACAAACAAATTAGAACCTCGCAGCCAACGCGATAAGGGTTTGTTAATCCCTTTACGGTGAAGTGAGATCTGATAGATAGGATAGTTTGATATTTTTGGTATTTTTGGATATAAGAACAGAAAGTAAAAACAGCAGAGTAAGGTAGATTGTAGATTGATATGTTGAGAATAGACCCGGGGGGCATAGGTTTCACTAGTGGCTTCTCTCATGATAACATAATTCTACGGTGGGTGAACGAATTACTGTC
Source organism: Secale cereale (assembly GCA_902687465.1). NCBI lineage: Eukaryota > Viridiplantae > Streptophyta > Magnoliopsida > Poales > Poaceae > Secale > Secale cereale. The sequence goes on from LR738709.1 coordinate 424,786,974, forward strand.
GAGCAATTGATAGAAAAGGGAATAATTATGAGAATATCTAGGCATGATCATTGTATATAGGCATCATGTCCGTGACAAGTAGACCGAAACGATTCTGCATCTACTACTATTACTCCACACATCGACCGCTATCTAGCATGCATCTGGAGTATTAAGTTAATAAGAACAGAGTAATTCTTTAAGCAAGATGACATGATGTAGTGTGATAAACTCAAGCAATATGATATAAACCCCATCTTTTTATCCTCGATGGCAACAATACAATACGTGGCTTGCTGCCCTTGCTGTCACTGGGTAAGGACACCGCAAGATTGAACACAAAGCCAAGCACTTCTCCCATTGCAAGAACTAGAGATCTATTAGGCCAAACCAAACCGATAATTCGAAGAGACTTTTTAAGGATATTATAATCATACATAAAAGAATTCAGAAAAGAACCAAATATTTCTCGTAGATAATCCTGATCATAAACCCACAATTCATCGGATCTCGACAAACACACCGCAAAAAGATTACATCGAATATATCTCCTCGAAGACTAAGGAGAACTTGGTATTGAGATCCAAAAAGAGAGAAGAAGCCATCTAGGTACTAACTATGGACCCGAAGGTGTGTGGTAAACTACTCACAACTCATGGTGAGGCGATGGTGTTGATGTAGAAGCACTCCGTGGAAGATCCCCCCCTCCGGTTGAGCTCCGGAACATGCCCCAAGATGGGATCTCACGGGAACAGAAGGTTGCGGTGGTGGAATTAGGGTTTTCTCTGTTGCTTCGATGTTTTTAGGGTACATGGGTATATATAGGAGGAAGGAGTACGTCCGTGGAGCAACATGGGGCCCACGAGGGTGGGGGCGCGCCCTGGACCCTCGTGGGCACCACGTGTCCCCTCTGCCTTGCTTCTCAAGTCTCTCATGAAGATATCATTCCAAAAATAACTCTCCCGATGGTTTCATTCCGTTTGGACTCCGTTTGGTATTTCTTTTCTGCGAAACCCTGAAATAGGCAAAAAACAGTAATCTGGACTAGGTCTTTGGGTTAATAGGTTAGTCCCAAAAATAATATAAAAGTGTATAATAAAGCCCATTAAACATCCAAAACATCATATATAATAGCTTGGAACAATAAAAAATTATAGATATGTTGGAGACGTATCAAGTACCTTTGAGTAGTGGTTTGTTTTCTTATACTAACGGAGCTCACGAGATTTTTGGCTAAGTTGTGTGTTGCGAAGTTTTCAAGTTTTGAGTATGGCTTTGATGGACTATGGAACAAAGAGTGGCAAGAGCCTAAGCTTGGGGATGTCCAAGGCACCCCAAGGTAAAATTCAATGACAACCAAAAGCCTAAGCTTGGGGATGCCGCGGGAAGGCATCCCCTCTTTCGTCTTCATCTATCAGTAACTATACTCGGGACTATATTTTTATTCACCACATGATATGTGTTTTGCTTGGAGCGTCATGTATGATTTGAGTCTTTGCTTTTTCGTTTGCCACAGTCATCCTTGCTGGACACACCTTTTGAGAGAGATAAATATGATTTAGAATTTATTAGAATACTTTTTGTGCTTCACATATATATTTCGAGCTAGATAGTTTTGCTCTAGTGCTTCACTTATATCTTTTAGAGCACGATGGTGGTTTTATTTTGTAGAAATTATTAATCTCTCATGCTTCACTTATATCCTTTTGAGAGTATTTTAGAATGGCATGGTAATGTGCTTTGGTTATAAAACTAGTCCTAATATGATAGGCATCCAAGATGAGTATAGTAAAAACTTTCATATAAGTGCATTGAATATGATGAGAAGTTTGATACTTGATGATTGTTTTGAGATATGAGGATGGTGATATTAGAGTCATGCTAGTGGAGTAACTGTGAATTTGAGAAACACTTGTGTTAAAGTTTGTGATTCCGGTAGCATGCACGTATGGTGAACCGCTATGTGCCAAAGTTGGAGCATGATTTATTTATTGAGTGTCATCCTTTGTGTGGAGGTTGGGATCGCGCGATGGTTAACTCCTACCAACCCTTCCCCTAGGAGCATGCGTTGAATACTTTGTTTTGATTACTCGTAGATTTTTGCAATAAGTATATGAGTTCTTTATGAGTAATGTTGAGTCCATGGATTATACACACTCTCACCATTCCAGCATTGCTAGCCTCTCTTGTACCACACAACTCTCGCCGGTACCATACACCCACCATATACCTCCCTCAAAACAGCCACCATACCTACCTATCATGGCATTTCATTGCCATTCCGAGATATATTGCCATGCAACTTTCCACCATTTCGTGCATATGACATGCTTCATCATTATCATTCACACATAGTCATATTTTGTTCTAGCTTCGAGTTGTAAGTAAATAAAAGTGTGATGATCATCATTATTAAAGCATTGTCCTAGTGAGGAAAGGATTATGGAGACTATGATTCCCCCACAAGTCGGGATGAGACTCCAGGCGAAAAATTAGGCCATAAGAAAAAAAAGGCCCAAAGAAAAAAAGAAAAAAGAGAGAAAAAGAGCGAAGGGACAATGTTACTATCCTTTTTCCACACTTGTGCTTCAAAGTAGCACCATGATCTTCATGATGGAGAGTCTGTTGTTTTGTCACTTTCATATACTAGTGGGAATTCTCATTATAGAACTTGGCTTGTATGTTCCAATGATGGGCTTCCTCAAATGCCCTAGGTCTTCATGAGCAAGCAAGTTGGATGCACATCCACTTAGTTTCTTTTGTTGAGCTTTCATACACTTATAGCTCTAGTGCATCCGTTGCATGGCAATCCCTACTCAGTCACATTGATATCTATTGATGGGCATCTCCATAGCCCTTTGATATGCCTAGTTGATGTGAGACTATCTTCCTCCTTTTTGTCTTCTCCACAACCACCACTCTACCTATAGTGCTATATCCATGGCTCACGCTCATGTATTGCGTGAAAGTTGAAAGGTTTGAAAAAAATTGAGTATGAAACAATTGCTTGGCTGAAACCGAGGTTGTGCATGATATGAATATTTTGTGTGATGAAGAGGGAGCATAGCCAGACAATATGATTTTGTAGGTATAACTTTCTTTGGCCATGTTATTTTGAGAAGACACGATTGCTTTGTTAGTATACTTGAAGTATTATTATTCTTATGTCAATATAGACTTTTATCTTGAATCTTTCGGATCTGAACATTCATGCCACAATAAAGAAAATTACATTGAGAATTATGTTAGTTAGCATTCCACATCAAAAATTCTGTTTTTATCATTTACCTACTCGAGGACGAGCATGAATTAAGCTTGGGAATGCTTGATACGTCTCCAACGTATCTATATTTTTTTTATTGTTCCATGCTATTTATATTCTGTTTTGGATGTTTAATGGGCTTTATTATACACTTTTATATTATTTTTGGGACTAACCTACTAACCCAAGGCCCAGTGCAAATTGCTGGTTTTTGCCTATTTCAGTGTTTCGCAGAAAAGGGATATCAAACAGAGTCCAAACGGAATGAAACCTTCGAGAGAGTTATTTTTGGAACCATATCTACCCAGAAGACTTGGAGTACACGCGAGGAAACGAGAGAGGTGGCCACGAGGGTCCAGGGCGCACCCAGGGGGGCAGGCACGCCCCCACCCTCGTGGGCTCCCTCTGGATCCCCCGATGCCCTCCTTCCTCCTATATATATATATATATATATATATATATATATATATATATATATATATATATATATATATATATATATATATATATATATATATATATATATCCATGTACCCTGAAAACATCGAGGCAATAGAGAAAACCCTAATTCCACCGCTGTAACCTTCTATTCCCGTGAGATCCCATCTTGGGGCCTGTTCCGGAGCTCCGCTGGAGAGGGGATCTGCCACGGAGTGCTGCTACATCAACACCATAGCCTCACCAATGAGTTGTGAGTAGTTTACCACAGACCTTCGGGTACATAGTTATTAGCTAGATAGCTTCTTCTCTCTTTTTGGATCTCAATACAAAGTTCTCCTTGATCTTCAAGGAGATCTATTCGATGTAATCTTTTTGCGGTGTGTTTGTCGAGATCCGATGAATTGTGGGTTTATGATCAAGATTATCTATGAACAATATTTGATTCTTTTCTGAAATCTTTTATGTATGATTATAATATCCTTGCAAGTCTCTTCGAATTATTGGTTTGGTTAGGACTAGTAGATCTATAGTTCTTGCAATGGGAGAAGTGCTTGGCTTTGTGTTCAATCTTGCAGTGTCCTTTCCCAGTGAGAGCAGGGGCAACTAGGCACGTATTATATTGTTGCCATCAAGGATAAAAAGGTGGGGATTATACCATATTGCTTGAGTTTATCCCTCTACGTCATGTCGTCTTGCTTAAAGCATTACTCTGTTCTTATGAACATAATACTCTAGATGCATGCTGGATAACGGTTGATGTGTGTAGTAATTGTAGTAGATGAAGAATCGTTTCGGTCTACTTGTCACAGACGTGATGCCTATATATAATGATCATGCCTAGATATTCTCATAACTATGCTCTTTTCTATCAATTGCTCGACAGTAATTTGTTCACCCACCGTAGAATTCTGCTATCATGAGAGAAGCCACTAGTGAAACCTATGCCCCCCAGGTCTATTCTCAACATATTAATCTTCCATCTAGTTTACTTTGCTTTATTTACTTTCTGTTCTTATACCAAAAATGCCAAAAATATTATACTATCCTATCTATCAAATCTCACTTTCATAAGTGACCCTGAAGGGATTGACAACCCCTTATCGCATTGGCTGCGAAGTTCTTATTTGTTTGTGCAGGTGCGAGGGACTCACGTGTGGTCTCCTACTGGATTGATACCTTGGTTCTCAAAAACTAAGGGAAATACTTACGCTATTGTGCTGCATCACCCTTTCCTCTTCGACGGAATACAACGCAAGCTCGAGAAGTAGCATCGATCTTTGTAGACAGTGACATTACCATCAACGTCAATCTTCCACTTGAAGATCCATTTATTCTCAATGTCTTGCCGATCATCGGACAAGTCAACCAAATTCCACACTTTGTTCTCATACATGGATCCCATCTCAGATTTCATGGCCTCAAGCCATTTCGTGGAATCTGGGCTCATCATTGCTTCCTCATAGTTCGTAGGTTTGTCATGGTCTAGTAACATGACTTCTAGAACAGGATTACCGTACCACTCTGGTGCGGAACGTGCTCTGGTTGACCTACGAGGTTCGGTAGTAACTTGATCTGAAGTTTCATGATCAATATCATTAGCTTCTTCTCTAGTTGGTGTAGGCATCACGGGAACGGCTTTCTCAGTTGATCTACTTTCCAATTCGAGAGAAGGTACAATTACCTCATCAGGGTCTACCTTCCTCCCACTCACTTCTTTCGAGAGAAACTCCTTCTCTAGAAAGGATCCATTCTTAGCAACAAACATCTTGCCTTCAGATCTGTGGTAGAAGGTGAAACCAACAATTTATTTTGGGTATCCTATGAAGACGCACTTCTCCGATTTGGGTTCGAGCTTATCGGGCTGAAGCTTTTTCACATAAGCATCGCAACCCCAAACGTTAAGAAATGACAGCTTAGGTTTCTTGCCAAACCACTGTTCATATGGTGTCGTCTCAACGGATTTAGACGGTGCCCTATTTAACGTGAATGTAGCTGTCTCTAATGCATAACCCCAAAACGGTAGTGGTAAAATGGCAAGAGACATCATTGATCGTACCATATCTAATAAAGTACGGTTACGACGTTCGGACACACCATTACGCTATGGTGTTCCAGGTGGCGTGAGCTGTGAAACTATTCCACATTGTTTTAAATGAAGACCAAACTCGTAACTCAAATATTCGCCTCCGCGATCAGATCGTAGAAACTTTATTTTCTTGTTATGATGATTCTCTACTTCACTTTGAAATTCTTTGAACTTTTCAGAGTTATGTTTCATTAAGTAGATATACCCATATCTGCTCAAATCATATGTGAAGGTCAGAAAATAATGATACCCGCCGCGAGACTCGACACTCATCGGACCGCATACATCTATATGTATTATTTCCAATAAGTCAATAGCTTGCTCCATTGTTTCGGAGAACGGAGTTTTAGTCATCTTGCCCATGAGGCATGGTTCGCAATCATCAAATGATTCATAATCAAGTAATTCCACAAGTCCATCAGCATGGAGTTTCTTCATGCGTTTTACACCAATATGACCTAAACGGCAGTGCCACAAGTATGTTGCACTATCATTATCAATTCTGCATCTTTTGGCTTCAATATTAGGAATATGTGTATTACTACGATCGAGATTCAATAAACCATTCACCTTGGATGTATGACCATAGAAGGTTTTATTCGTGTAAACAGAATAATAATTATTCTCTGACTTAAATGAATAATCGTATTGCGATAAACACGATCCAATCTTGTACATGCTAAACGAAAGCACCAAATAACATTTATTTAGGTTTAACACTAACCCCAAAAGTACAGGGAGTGTGCGATGATGATCATATCAATATTGGAACTACTTCCAACACACATCGTTACCTCACCCTCAACTAGTCTCCGTTTATTCTGCAACTCCTGTTTCGAGTTACTAATATTAGCAACCGAATAGGTATCAAATACCCAGGGGCTACTATGAACACTAGTGAGGCATACATCAATAACATGTATATCAAATATACCTTTATTCACTTTGCCAACCTTCTTATCCGCCAAATATTTGGGGTAGTTCCGCTTTCAGTGACCATTTCCTTTGCAGTAGAAGCACTTAATTTCAGGCTTGGGTCTAGCTTTGGGCTTCTTCTCAGTAGTGACAACTTGCTTGCCATTTTTTTGAAGTTCCCCTTCATTTCCTTTGCCCTTTTTCTTGAAACTAGTGGTCTTGTTAACCATCAACAATTGATGCTCTATCTTGATTTCTACATTCGTTGATTTCAGCATCACGAAGAGCCCGGGAATTATTTCGTCATCCGTTGCATATTATAGTTCATCACAAAGTTCCAGTAACTTGGTGATAGTGACAAGAGAACTTTGTCAATCACTATCTTATCTGGAAGATTAACTCCCACTTGAATAAAGTGATTGTAGTACTCAGACATTCTGAGCACATTCTCACTGGTTGAGCTATTCTCCTCCATCTTGTAGGCAAAGTACTTGTCAGAGGTCTCATACCTCTCGACACGGGCATGAGTCTGAAATACTAATTTCAACACTTGGAACATCTCATATGCTCTGTGGCATTCAAAACGTTTTTGAAGTCCCGGTTCTAAGCCATAAAGCATGTCGCACTAAACTATCAAGTAGTCATCATACCGAGCTTGTAAAATGTTCATAACGTCTGCATCTGCTCCTCGGTGCATCAAGGACATAATTCTTCCGTGCAGCAATGAGGATAATCCTCAGATCACGGACCCAGTCCGTATTATTGCTACTATCATCTTTCAAATTTTCTCTAGGAACATATCAAAAATATATAGGAGCTATATCGCGAGCTATTGATCTACAACATAGATATGCAAATACTATCAGGACTAAATTCATGATAAATTAAAGTTCACTTAATCAAATTACGTAAGAACTCCCACTTAGATAGATATCCCTCAAGTTATCTAAATGATCACATGATCCAAATCAACTAAACCATGCCGGATCATCACGTGAGATGGAGTAGTTTTCAATGGTGAACATCTTATGTTGATCATATCGACTATATGATTCACGCTCGACCATTCGGTCTCCGGTGTTCCGAGGCCATGTATGTACATGCTAGGCTCGTCAAGTTTAACCCAAGTATACTGCACGTGCAAAACTGTCTTACACCTGTTGTATGTGAACGTAGAGCTTATCACACCCGATCATCACGTGGTGTCTCGGCACGACGAACTGTCGTAACAGTGCATACTCAGGGAGAACACTTGTACCTTGAAATTTTGTAAGGGATCATCTTATAATGCTACATCGTTCTAAGCAAAATAAGATGCATAAAAAGATAAACATCACATGCAATCAAGATATGTGACATGATATGACCATCATCATCTTGTGCTTTTGATCTCCATCTCCAAAGCATCGTCATGATCTCCATCGTCACCGGCTTGACACCATGATCTTCATTGTAGCGTCGTGGTAGTCTCACCAACTATTGCTTCTACTACTATCGCTAACTCATAGTGATAAAGTAAAGCAATTACATGGCGTTCGCAATCCATACCATAAAGAGACAACCATAAGGCTCCTGCCGGTTGCCGATAATTTACAGAACATGATCATCTCATACAATAACATATAATGCATCACATTTTGACCATATCACATAACAACATGCCCTGCAAAAACAAGTTAGACGTCCTGTACTTTGTTGTTGCAAGTTTTACGTGGCTGCTATGGGCTTCTAGCAAGAACCGTTCTTACGTACGCATCAAAACCACAATGATTTTTCGTCAAGTGTGCTGTTTTAACCTTCAACAAGGACCAGGCACAGTCAAAGTCGTTTCAACTAAAGTTGGAGAAACAGACACCCGCCAGCCACCTGTGTGCAAAGCACATCGGCAGAACCAGTCTCATGAACGTGGTCATGTAATGTCGGCCTGGGCCGCTTCATCCAACAATACCGCCGAATCAAAGTAAGACGTTGGTGGTAAGAAGTATGACTATTATCGCCCACAACTCTTTGTACTCTACTCGTGCATATCATCTATGCATAGACCTGTCTCATGATGCCACTGTTGGGAACGTAGCATGCAATTTCAATTTTTTCCTACGCTCACTCAAGATCTATCTAGGAGATGCATAGCAACGAGACGGAAAGAGTGTGTCTACGTACCCTAGTAGACCAAAAGTGGAAGCGTTAGATTAACGCGGTTGATGTAGTCGAACGTCTTCGTGATTCAACCGATCAAGCACCGAACGTGCGGCACCTCCGAGTTCTGCACACGTTCAGCTCAATGACGTCCCACGAACTCTTGATCCAGCAGAGTGTCGAGGAAGAGTTTCGTGAGCACGATGGCGTGGTGATGGTGAAGTGATCCACGCAGGGCTTCGCCTAAGCACTACGACAATATGACCGAGAAGCAAACTATGGAGGAGGGCGCCACACACGGCTAGGAACAATTGATGTGTGTTCTAGGGGTGCCCTCCCCACGTATATAAAGGAGGGAGAGGGAGGGAGACAGCCTAGCGCGTGCCCAAGTAGGAGGAATCCTACTTGGGCCCCTAGTCCAATTCGCCCCCCTTACCATATTTGGACAAGGGGAAAGGAGGGAGGGGGGACAGGAAGGAAGTAGCAGTCCTACTTCATACTTTCATTTTCCTCCACTCCTTTCCCTTTCTACCCACGTGGCTAGCCCTATAGGGGGCGCACCAGCCCCTTGTGGGCTGGTGTGTTCCTTTACTTGGCCCATTAAGCCCATATCTTTGCCGGGGGTTGCCCGGAACCCCTTTCGGTGACCCGGTATCACCCGGAACACTTCAGGTGTCCAAATACCATCGTCCTATATATCAATATTTACCTCTCAAACATTTCGAGACTCTTCGTCATGTCGGTTATCTCATCCGGGACTCCGAACAAACTTCGGTCACAAAAACACATAACTCATAATACAAATCGTCATCAAACGTTAAGCGTGCGAACCCTACGGGTTCGAGAACTATGTAGACATGACTGAGACACATCTCCGGTAAATAACCAATAGCGGAACCTAGATGCTCATATTGGCTCCCACATATTCTACGAAGATCTTTATGGGTCAAACCGCATAACAACATACGTCATTCCCTTTGTCATCGGTATGTTACTTGCCCGATATTTGATCGTCGGTATCATCATACCTAGTTCAATCTGGTTACCAGCAAGTCTCTTTACTCGTTCCGTAATGCATCATCCTGTAACTAACTCATTAGTCACATTGCTTGCAAGTCTTATAGTGATGAGCATTACCGAGAGGGCCCAGAGATACCTCTCCGATACACGGAGTGAGAAATCCTAATCTCGATCTATGCCAACTCAACAAACACCTTCGGAGACACCTATAGAGCATCTTTATAATCACCTAGTTATGTTGTGATGTTTGATAGCACACTAGGTGTTCCTCCGGTATTCGGGAGTTGCATAATTTCATAGTCGTAGTAACATGTATAAGTCATGAAGAAAGCAATACCAATAAAACTAAACGATCATTATGCTAAGCTAACAGATGTGTCATGTCCATCACATCATTCTCCTAATGATGTGATCATGTTCATCAAATGACAACACATGTCTATGGTCAGGAAACATAACCATCTTTGATCAACGAGCTAGTCAAGTACAGGCATACTAGGGACACTATGTTTTGTCTATGTATTCACACATGTACCAAGTTTCCGGTGAATACAATTCTAGCATGAATAATAAACATTTATCATGATATAAGGAAATATAAATAACAACTTTAATATTGCCTCTAGGGCATTTTTTCTTCAAGATATCCTTCAACCATACTACGAATATCTTACCCCTACTAAAATTGAAGCTTTTAGGATCATTGAAACGGTTTGTGTTAAAAACAAATTTTCCACTCGTGAAAATCTTCTATTGCAAGAGCACATCATCGGTCTCTGAATCGTCATCCGTACATTGGAGATCCTTTTGAAGTTTCATGATCATCATCATTAGCTTCTTCTCTAGTTGGTGTAGGCATCACATGAACGACTTTCTCAGTTGATCTACTTTCCAATTCGAGCGAAGGTACAATTACCTCATCAAGTTCCGTAATGCATCATCATGTAACTAACTCATTAGTCACATTGCTTGCAAGTCTTATAGTGATGTGCATTACGGAGAGGGCCCGGAGATACCTCTTCGATACACGGAGTGACAAATCCTAATCTCGATCTATGCCAACTCAACAAACACCTTTGGAGACACCTGTAGAGCATCTTTATAATCACCCAGTAATGTTGTGACGTTTGACAACACACAAGGTGTTCCTCCGGTATTCGGGAGTTGCATAATTTCATAGTCGGTGGAACATATATAAGTCATGAAGAAAGCAATAGCAATAAAACTAAACGATCATTATGCTAAGCTAAGGGATGTGTCATGTCCATCACATCATTCTCCTAATGATGTGATCTCATTCATCAAATGACAACACATGTCTATGGTCAGGAAACATAATCATCTTTGATCAACGAGCTAGTCAAGTACATGCTGTGGGGACCCCGACTTAGAAGTCGAGATCACCGAATGCACGTGTACAGTGATCCCAGAGATCAATGCTCACTGAACACACAGAAGCTGAATAACAAGAGTCTTACATCCATACATAACGTCTTACACAAATTATGGCCATTATGGCCAAGTCTTACATAGATAAAGCCTCATGGGCTGAATAGCAAATAACTCAAATAGCGGAAGTCTTCGATAATAGGTAGAACCCATGCCATCTGCCTTAACCCTACAGGCATTCTGACTGGGATAGCGTCCTAGTTCGCATGTTCGTCTCCAAAGAACTCTTCATCAAATTCCTGTTCCTCCATGCCTGGCCAATTAAATAACTAGTGGCAAGCCAATGAGTACTTTGAATGTACTCGCAAGAAACCCATGATGTGGTTTAAAGTAACAGTGCAATTGAACAATAATGAGCAATCTAGCAAAGGGCTAGAATAAATATTCTACCATCAAGTTATGCATCAATAAACTCGCGTAACCTCGAAGGCAGGTTACCGATATCAACATGAATATGATTCAACTCCTCGAGTCAAGTCACCACCTTGACTCTCATACACACACATGGTTTCGCAAACATTGGACGTAGCCCAAGAGCGGTTAACCAACTGTCCTTGACCGTGGACACGGCTATTCGAATAGTTTTACACTCTGCTGAGGTTGTACACTTTACCCACAAGATCCGGGAAGCTTTCATGTCATCCACGATCCCGCAGTACCTCAAGTACTCGGGGGAAGCACCCGGTCATTATCTTTCCTTAGACGACACTAACATAGAGTCCACTCGTTGGTACACGGCCCTCGGGTACAAACAATAGATCACGGGACTTGCCCTAATTTCAATGTCACGCGTACCCGAAGGTACCAACGGTGTGTCCGGTGCCCTGTAAAAACAGTCATGGCCGTCTATCCAAGCACGACCCCGTCCCGGGAAAGACCTCAAGTCTACCCATCACTAGTAATGCGGGCACCATGCTAGTATCGACCTAAGTAATCAATAAAGCCCCGTCCCATAAGGGGTAGTGTGGTTGCACAGGTATGGTTGGAATAACGGTCGCAACTTAAAGCAATCCGTTTGAAAAACACACACTTGTCTCGGTACACCATTTCGTCATCAAGTGGTTACCCAACTCATCATCTCCCTCGGGCATGAATGGCACCCAACGGGGTTTTATGCAAAGATTTCAACCACGAAGGTTCATGTCACACATGCATCACTATTCATTACTACTAACCATATGCATTGCATCTAGCACATGGCAAGATCAAGAGTAAAGCATGCATCATGTGGTGGTTTCAACTAGGTCACCACCGTAACCCTATCATCATGCATCGGAAACAAACAGGTTCCAAAGAACAAGTGTATCATGGTCAAAGGGCTGCTTGCCTGGATTGGCTTGGTCTTCAAAGTCTTCAAATCCTTCTCCTTCTCCTTCTTCAGCAATTTCGTCAAATACGGTATCTATACGTCGCATTATAACAACGGAAAAATAAGACCACAAATAAAACAGAAAATCAAAGTGCTCAGAAAAATGTCAACTTATTTTTGTTAAATACTAGAGGGATTTCTAAGATGGGGAAAATTCTTAGTTGGGGTTTTGGAGTTACAGAATGGAATCTAGGGATTTTAGAACATGAGTTTTATTGCTCAAATTTGAATTTAAATTTGAACAGAACTGAAAAGTTTCATGGATGTGTGTGAAAGTGACACCATTAAATAGGTTGGAATATTACAAGAATTTAGGAGTTGGAATTATTTCATTTGGACCAATATTCATTTCTGTAAAAATGTTAGAAATAATTACAGAAAAGAAAAGAAGAAAAAGCCCTGTGCAACTGGGCCAGAGGGGCCACAGTGCACGGCCCAGGGCATCCAGCCCGGCCGCTCGGGCGCCAGCGCGCGCACGTCAGGTTTTCAAACCTGACGGGCGGGGCCCGGCGGTCAGCGGCTGTGTGGGGAGGGAGAGAGGGGTGAGGATGACAGGCAGGGCCCGCCTGTCATCTCCAACCTCACGGCCACGGCGACGGCGAGCTCACCGGCATTGATTCCGGCCACGGCGACGGCAACGGAGGGCAGGAACGGATTCATTGTCGAGTTGCGGAGGTAGTGGTGGTGGTGCGGCATGCCGGGGAGGTCGGGTTCGTCGGCGACGTGGTGGGACGGCGGAGGAGCTTCGGGAGGTCGTCGCTCCGGCCGATTCCGACTGCTAGAGAGAGGGGAAAGCGATGGGAAAGTATCAGTGGTGTGTGGTGGTTCCAAATCGGGCAAAAGGAAGGGCGGAGGAGGCTTGTACTGCGAGATCGCCGGTGGCCCAACGCGGCGGAGCTCCGGTCGATCCCGAGCACTGGAGCCTTCTGGGGACGAGCGAGTGGTGCTGGTGTGTTGTTGTGAGAGTGTGGAGGCTGCTGGTGCCGTTGGAGAGGCTCGGGGGTGCTTATATAGCTGAGCCCTCGGTCCACCGTGGACTCGTGCGCCGGCGAGGTTGCAGGCGAGGCCAGAGGGGGTTCTGTTGCCTGTGATCAAGCCGGGGAGGATCGTGGACGTGTTCCACGTCCAGTTGAGGGGAGAGGAGGAGCGGGGAAGCTTCCAGACTGTGCGCGCGTGTGAGGCCGAGGAGTGGGCGTTGCGGGCGGCCGGTGCGCGTGTGGCGACGGCCACTAGAGGGCGCAGGAGGAGGGGGACAGCGCCGGTGGAGGCTGCGGACGTCGAGGCGCGTTGAGAGGCGCGAGGGGGGAGCCCGAGGCTTTCGGGGGCAGGTGATTGGGCGAAGCTACAGTGCGTTGGCGCACTGTAGCGCGCTCTGGAGCGCCCTTATCGCATGCCATGGCATGCCATTGGCCCTCTGGACGCGTCCATCGTGTCTGGGGGGTCCAGGGTGATGCAAGCACTACGGTTGTAGCTTTGGATGCTCTGGAGATGCTGTGAGAGAGAGGAGAAGCTGGTGACTTGGTAAGAAATGGCTGTCCAGCAGGGTGGACTAGGGTTTTTACCCCTCAATCATGGAGCTGGGGACTTGGGGAAGTTACTGGAGGTAGCTAGTAACTAGATGAACGTGTGGTAGAAAGTTGAGGCCAAGGTAAAAGGTAAAAGTGATCAAGAAGAGGGTTTTAGTAATTCTGCAGAAGGTGTTTGATCAGTGTTTGGTCAAGAAAATGATCTCCACTTGCCATGACACTTAACAGGATTGAATGACATGTGAAAATAGGGTGCTTCACCAAATTTGGGCTCATTTGAAGAAACAAGCCAATGTAACTTTGGTGAACCCTAGAAAACAACAGAAATGGCTTCATCTTGTTTGAGTCAAGCTAATCATCTCCCCTTGATGCACCACTTGGTGTAGTTTCATCATTTGGGGTTATGATCATGCCCACAAAGTTTGAAGCTCCAGGTAAAAAGTTGGTAATGTAAAGTTGTTCAAATTTGCATTTGAACAGAAAGGGTTTTGGGGTGATCTGATCAAGTTGCTCTATTCCAAATCTTGTGCCATTTGGTCTAGATGCCTTATTAGGCATTTGTAGCATGTGCACCAAGTTTGAGAGCATTTGGACAAGTTTGGCAATGTAGAGTTGCTCAAACTTCAAATATGGACAGAATGGGTATGAAGGGTTTTGAGGATGTTTTCTTGCTTCCCAAGGCATGGGACTTGGCAAGATCATCAAGTATGTCATATATGACATGATAGAATTTCCCTGGAAAATTTGGAGAATATTTCCTTTGTAAATATTTCAAAAGCTTGAAATATCCAGAAAGGGTTTTAGAGGTATTAGCCCATTATTTTGAACATGACCAAGTGTTGAAACTCTTATATATGGACAATATATGTCCTCTGAGTCTCCCTGAATTTTGGCAAATATTTTTGAAATACTTAAATAATGTTTCCTTATTAAAGACCATTTATGGCCTTAATAAAAAACTTTTAAATAAAATAGGAAAATAACTTTTAAAATTATACTCCTGTGGTTTCTGGGAGTCCTATGACTACTAGGTCTCAAATGTACCTTTTGAAATAATTTTCTCACCCTAAACCAAGTACTTGCAGTGCAAATCTCAATTCAGGGGTTTTTGGAAAACAAAATTTATAAAATACATTTTGGCCAAATTAATTTTGTAAGAAAATAATATACTGCTATATAACACTTGGTATGATCATTGGGCAGAAGTTTTTGGTATGGAGATGAACTCTACAAGAGGTAATAGTTGACTTTAATGAGCACGTGAAAAGCATATGAAGAAAAATTCAATTCCAAATAAAAGCCAAATGATGCTAAAAAAATTTGCTGGTCCAAATTTTTCATGCTTCAATGATGCAAATAACATGTTACAAAATGTAGGGTGTGACAGACCTACCCCCCTTACAAGAATCTCGTCCCCGAGATTCCTAAACTAGGTCTTAAAAGAGATCGGGAAACTCGGATCTAAGATAGTCTTCACGTTCCCAGGTTGCTTCTGCTTCGGTGTGGTTGCTCCACTAGACCTTGAAGTACTTGATGGTACGGCTTCGCGTCCGTCGTTCTGCTTCATCCAGAATGCGAATGGGCTTCTCGCGGTAGGTCAAATCAGGCTGCAGATCAATGGCTTGGTGATCAACATCCTTGAAGAGATTAGGCTTGTCCGGAACTTGGAGACATTTCCGAAGTTGTGACACATGGAATACATTGTGCACATCGGATAGCTCAGGTGGTAGTTCCAACTGGTAAGCCACTTCTCCTCGTCGGTCGGTGATCTTGAAAGGGCCAATGAACCTTGGCGCAAGTTTCCCTTTAACGTGGAAACGCTTGGTTCCCTTTAGAGGGGTTACCCGCAGGTACACATGATCTCCGACACGGAAACTCATGTCTCGGCGTCGAGTGTCAGCATAACTCTTCTGCCTTGACTTGGCTGCCTTCAAACGTTCTCTGACTAGTTGGACTTGCTCTTCTGCTGCGCGGAGAATATCCAGTCCAAAGACTAGTCCTTCTCCAGTCTCTGACCAGTTGAGGGGTGTGCGACATCTGCGTCCGTACAACACCTCAAATGGTGCCATCTGAAGGCTCGACTGGTAACTGTTGTTATAGGAGAACTCGGCAAAAGGGAGACAATCTTCCCACTTGGCTCCATACGCCAGGACACAGGCTCGGAGCATATCTTCAAGAATTTGATTGACTCGCTCTGTCTGACCTTCGGTCTATGGGTGGAAAGCTGTGCTGAAAGACAACTTGGTTCCCAAGGCTTCTTGGAATCTTATCCAGAACCTTGAAGTAAACTGGGTGCCTCGATCTGACACAATCTCCTTGGGAACGCCGTGGAGACTTACGATTCGGTTGATATAGAGAGTTGCCAGCTGGTTGCCTGAGTAGGTAGTCTTGACAGGAATGAAATGGGCCACCTTGGTCAAATGATCGACTATGACCCAGATAGAGTCATGTCCTCTATTCGACCATGGTAATCCAGTGATGAAGTCCATTCCGACTTTATCCCACTTCCACTCAGGAACTTTGAGTGGTTGAAGCAATCCAGCAGGTCGCTGATATTCAGCCTTGACCCTTTGGCACACATCGCACTTTGCAACATAGGTTGCAATCTCTCTTTTCATCCCGTGCCACCAGAATCGTGCCTTCAAGTCTTGGTACATCTTGGTTCCTCCGGGGTGGATGGAATACGGAGTGTCGTGGGCTTCTTGCAGGATCAGGTTCTTCAGCTCTGTGTTGTTTGGTACGCAGATGCGGCCTTTGTACCAAACAATCCCGTGCTCGTCTTCGGAGAATCCTGGGGCCTTGCCTAGCTTCATCTTCTTCTTGATGCCTTCAATGCTTGCGTGTCCATCTTGTACCTTCTTGACTTCGTCCATCAGGGTCGGTCTGACTTCCAAATGATCCAGAAATCCAGGGGTGACCAATTCCAAACTGAATTGTTTGAGTTCCTTAAACAAGGCTGGCTGCCTTTCTTGAATAACAGCATTCAAGGAGCAAGCCTTCCTGCTTAAGGCATCGGCCACCACGTTAGCCTTCCCGGGGTGATATTGAACACTGAGGTCATAGTCTTTGATGAGTTCCAACCATCTTCGCTGCCTCATGTTCAACTCCTTTTGGGTGAAAATGTACTTGAGACTTTTATGGTCTGTGTAGATCTCACACCGTTTCCCTAGGAGGTAATGCCGCCATGTCTTCAAGGCATGAACTACTGCCGCTAACTCAAGATCGTGAGTAGCGTAGTTCTCCTCATGAGGTCGTAGCTGCCTGGAGAGGTATGCTATGACTCGGCCTTCTTGCATCAGAACGCTTCCCAATCTGGTTCGAGAGGCATCACAATATATCACGAACTCCTTGTGAATATCAGGTGTTGCCAGAACTGGGGCGGTGGTCAATCTCTTCTTTAGCTCTTGGAAGCTCTCTTCGCATTTTGGCGTCCACTCGAACTTCTTGTCCTTCTTGAGGAGCTGAGTCATTGGCCGTGCAATGCTAGAGAATCCTTCCACGAATTTGCGGTAATACCCCGCAAGTCCGAGGAAGCTTCTGACTTCCTTGACGGTCGTTGGAGATTGCCATTGGGTCACAGCTTCGATCTTTGCGGGATCTACTGATAATCCTTCCTCGGTCAAGACATGACCTTAGAATCCAACTTTATGCAGCCAGAACTCACACTTGCTGAATTTGGCATACAGTTGGTGCTCTCGAAGCTTGTCTAGGACCATCCTCAGATGTTGCTCGTGCTCTTCCTCCGACTTCGAGAAGACAAGAATGTCATCGATGAAGACGACAACGAACTTGTCCAAATATTCCATGAAGACTTTATTCATGAGATACATGAAGTAAGCTGGAGCATTGGTTAACCCAAAGGACATGACCGTGCACTCGTACAGGCCATATCTGGTTACGAATGCCGTCTTCGGAATATCTTGGGGTCTGATCTTCAGCTGGTAGTACCCAGATCTGAGATCGATCTTGGAGAACACCTTGGCTCCGCAGAGCTGATCAAACAGATCTTCGATCTTGGGAAGTGGATATTTGTTCTTGATTGTAACTTCATTGAGGGAACGATAGTCAATGCATAAGCGGATGGTACCGTCCCTCTTTGCCACAAACAGAATAGGAGATCCCCAAGGGGAGGCACTTGGGCGGATAAATCCCTTCCTCAGCTGCTCTTCCAGCTGCTTCTTCAACTCAGCTAATTCTTCCGTCCCCATTCTATAAGGCTTCTTATAGATGGGTCCTGCTCCGGGCACGAGCTCGATGATGAACTCAATGTCACGGTCAGGGGGCATTCCCGGTAGTTCATCCGGAAAGACATCAGGATACTCACATACCACCGGTACTTGTTCTAGCCCAACTTCAGACAGACAGTTGACTTGAGCGGCTTGAGTGGAAGAGGAGTTGGAAGCAAACTTGACTTCGACTCCCTGGTCATTGGTCACAGTGACTGTCCGCTTGGCACAGTCTAACAAGCCTTGGTGCTTGCTGAGCCAATTCATGCCTAGGATCACATCCAAGCCTTGTGATCTCAGGACGATGAGGTCTGCTAGGAAATCTACACCGTTAATGGTAATACTGACTCCCTTACAACCTATCTTGGCTCTCATCTCTGCTTCGGGGGTTTGTACCACCATAGGGTTATTCAGGGGTGTAGGGGTCATGCCACTTTTTAATGCAAATCTTTGAATGACAAATGAATGCGTTGCTCCAGAATCAAACAAGACAGTTGCAGGTGCTGAGTTGACAAGGAACGTACCCAACACGACGTCCGGGTCTTCCTGGGCTTCTTCAGCAGTGACGTGATTCACACGCCCCTTCCCATGGTTAGGTGGATTGCGAGGAGCTGGGTTCCTTGGTGGCATCCCGCGGCCTTGTCCCTGGTTCTGCGCATTGGGGCGCGGGGCATCAGGCTTCTTGTTGGGGCACACCCTTGAGATGTGTCCGGACTGACCACATCCAAAGCAAGTGACTTGGTTTGGATTGTTGATCTTGTTGCCACCACTGGTATTGGGGTTGAAAGCTGGCCTTGGGTTGGCATACTGCTGAGGCTGAGGGTTGGTGCGAGGTGTAGGAGCTCTTGGTTGCTGATAGGTTGGCTTGGCCGGGGCTGACTGCCATGGACGAGGCTTCTGGTTGCTGGAACTTCCCTTGCTGACCATCTTGCGCTTGCGAGTGTCTGCCAAAGCACGCCGCTTGTCTTCAAGCATAAGTGCTTTGTTCACCAGGTCAGGGAAGGTTGGGCAGTCGCACACGACAAGCGAGTATTGCAGAGTCTGATTGAGGCCTTCCATGAAGCATTCCCTTTTTGCAGCATCAGTGCTGACATCTTCAGGGGCATACCTTGACAGAACACTGAACTTCTGCATGTACTCCTTGACAGTGCTACTTCCTTGCTTCAGGGCTCGGAACTCACGCTTTTTGATAGCCATGATTCCGGAAGGAATGTGGGCCTTGCGGAATTCTGCCTTGAAGTTGACCCAAGTGATGTCTTGTTCAGCATGCATGACCTTGAATCCATCCC
>LR738709.1:424806726-424819479 GCA_902687465.1 Secale cereale
CCCCCCGAGGCAGTGGGCTGCATAAGCCACCTTCTCGCGGTCTTTGGTGCATCCGACTAGTTCCAGTATTTCCTCAATGGAGCGGACCCAGTCGTCTGCATCCAGGGGTTCAGCAGTCTCGATAAAGGTTGGCGGTGCATGCTTCTTGAACTCTGCCAACGTGGAACGTCCATTGCCATTCCCCGCCGGCTGGCGGTTGTTGGTGACAGCTTGAGTAATCAGCTGAAGGGCTGCAGTGTTGGCTTGGCGTTCCTCTCGGAAAGCTTGGAGAAGCTGAGCCATGTCCATGATTGGAGGAGGTGGTGGTGGTGGAGCTTGGTCGTTGGTTTGGTCGCGGCCTGCCTCTGACTGAGCGGATGCTCCGGCTTCAGGCTGCTGGGTAGAGGTACTAGTATGAGTTACAACAGGCATCCTGTTGGAGCGGTAAAAGGTCTCATGACTCGGAAGAGGGAAAGCAAGATAGATGGATGCCTAGTAAGGGGGTGGGTGTGACACTAATCAAATCATGCAAGGGCCGAAAGGCCAAACACATTCATTAAAAATCCAAATGGGTGATGTAGTCGCTTACACATTCCCGAAGGAAGAATACGACATACATCCAGACACAGCAAAAGCAAATACTAGATGGTTTCATATGAACCATACAAGGACTCGACTGCGCATAGGGGTTACAAGACCTATCCTACCGTAGAGGTCACAACTGGCATATCCGAGTAGCGAATAATGCCTAAGTGGTGGAATGCTCGGTCGCGTATTCCGGCTCTTCTGGGTCTTCCTCCTTGTCTTCATCTGTCTGGGCCTTCTTGTCACTTGAGGGTGTGGGGGAGTGGAGGAGTTGGATACGACGGTGCTTCGTCGGTGGTGCAGGGAAAAGCTTGCGATATTCCCTTGCCGTCATCCAACGTCGCCGAGGTGGTTCTTCATTCTTGGAAGATACATCCTCGGAGGGCCTTCCGCCTCGATATGCGATAGCGGACTGTCCAGAAGGTGCTCCTTCCTTCTTGATCCTATTTGTCTTCTCTTGAGCTCGACGAAGAAGTGCCTTGGTCTTGTGAAGTTCTTCTCGAAGCTTCATTGATTCCGAGGCCAAGTCTTGTGCCAAGCTGTCGGCACATAGACTGAATTAGGTCTGGAACCGAAGCGAGAGTCCTTCCTTCAGTGGAGGGGCTAGTGTGCTGCTTTCTTCTTCACCTTCCTTCCGGTAAGGTAAGAAGCGAGTTGTCATCTTGGCTGCCATCTCCGGAAGAAGCTCGCGGAGACGGGTTAGTGCCTTGAGTGCAGCAGCCTCGACAGCGAGTGGTAGTGTTGCCATCTGGGGTCCCTCGAAGAACCAACTTGTGGGAGGATCGTTTGCCTTCACGATCACTTCCACATGGTACTCCACCTCAGTGTCGCTAACCCAATGCTCAAGGTAGGTGAGGATGGGCGCTCGGTGGAACTGACACTCCTGGAGGCTATCCTCGAGAAGCAAGGGAAACCCAGTGGTCAGGTGCTCTTCGGGTACAGCGGCCATCTACAAAGGTGGAATAGGAGGGGTTAATAAGCTGATGAAATCTCAGGTTTAGAAAAGAAGAGAGGTTCAGAAGGTTTTCTTGAAAAAGGGGCTCATCTAACTAACGCCCATGCTAACTAAGGCTTCCTACAGTCAGGATGGCTCTGATACCAGCTCTGTGGGGACCCCGACTTAGAAGTCGAGATCACCGAATGCACGTGTACAGTGATCCCAGAGATCAATGCTCATTGAACACACAGAAGCTGAATAACAAGAGTCTTACATCCATACATAACGTCTTACACAAATTATGGCCATTATGGCCAAGTCTTACATAGATAAAGCCTCACGGGCTGAATAGCAAATAACTCAAATAGCGGAAGTCTTCGATAATAGATAGAACCCATGCCATCTGCCTTAACCCTACAGGCATTCTGACTGGGATAGCGTCCTAGTTCGCATGTTCGTCTCCAAAGAACTCTTCATCAAATTCCTGTTCCTCCATGCCTGGCCAATTAAATAACCAGTGGCAAGCCAATGAGTACTTTTAATGTACTCGCAAGCAACCCTTGATGTGGTTTAAAGTAACAGTGCAATTGAACAATAATGAGCAATCTAGCAAAGGGCTAGAATGAATATTCTACCATCAAGTTATGCATCAATAAACTCGCGTAACCTCGAAGGCAGGTTACCGATATCAACATGAATATGATTCAACTCCTCGAGTCAAGTCACCACCTTGACTCGCATACACACACATGGTTTCGCAAACATTGGACGTAGCCCAAGAGCGGTTACCCAACTGGCCTTGACCGTGGACACGGCTATTCGAATAGTTTTACACTCTGCAGAGGTTGTACACTTTACCCACAAGGTCCGAGAAGCTTTCGTGTCATCCACGATCCCGCAATACCTCAAGTACTCGGGGGAAGCATCCGGTCATTATCTTTCCTTTGACGACACTAACATAGAGTCCACTCGTTGGTACACGGCCCTTGGGTAAAAAACAATAGATCACGGGACTTGCCCTAATTTCAATGTCACGCGTACCCGGATGGACCAACGGTGTGTCCGGTGCCCTGTAAAAACAGTCATGGCCGTCTATCCAAGCACGACCCCGTCCCGGGAAAGACCTCAAGTCTACCCGTCACTAGTAATGCGGGCACCATGCTAGTATCGACCTAAGTAATCAATAAAGCCCCGTCCCATAAGGGGTAGTGTGGTTGCACAGGTATGGTTGGAATAACGGTCGCAACTTAAACCAATTCGTTTGAAAAACACAGACTTGTCTCGGTACACCACTTCGTCATCAAGTGGTTACCCAACTCATCATCTCCCTCGGGCATGAATGGCACCCGACGGGGTTTTATGCAAAGATTTCAACCACGAAGGTTCATGTCACACATGCATCACTATTCATTACTACTAACCATATGCATTGCATCTAGCACATGGCAAGATCAGGAGTAAAGCATGCATCATGTGGTGGTTTCAACTAGGTCACCACCGTAACCCTATCATCATGCATCGGAAACAAACGGGTTCCGAAGAACAAGTGTATCATGGTCAAAGGGTTGCTTTCCTGGATTGGCTTGGTCTTCAAAGTCTTCAAATCCTTCTCCTTCTCCTTCTTCAGCAACTTCGTCCAATACGGTATCTATACGTCGCATTATAACAACGGAAAAATAAGACCACAAATAAAACAGAAAAATCAAAGTGCTCAGAAAAATGTCAACTTATTTTTGTTAAAACTAGAGGGATTTATAAGATGGGGAAAATTCTTAGTTTGGAGTTACAGAATGGAATGTAGGGATTTTAGATCAGGAGTTTTATTGCTCAAATTTGAATTTAAATTTGAACAGAACAGAAAAGTTTCATGGATGTGTGTGAATGTGACACCATTAAATAGGTTGGAATATTACAAGAATTTAGGAGTTGGAATTATTTCATTTGGACCAATATTCATTTCTGTAAAAATGTTAGAAATAATTACAGAAAAGAAAAGAAGAAAAAGCCCTGTGCAACTGGGCCAGAGGGGCCACAGTGCACGGCCCAGGGCATCCAGCCCGGCCGCTCGGGCGCCAGCGCGCGCACGTCAGGTTTTCAAACCTGACGGGCGGGGCCCGGCGGTCAGCGGCTGTGAGGGGAGGGAGAGAGGGGTGAGGATGACAGACGGGGCCCGCCTGTCATCTCCAACCTCACGGCCACGGCGACGGCGAGCTCACCGGCGTTGATTCCGGCCACGGCGACGGCAACGGAGGACAGGAACAGATTCAGCGTCGAGTTGCGGAGGTAGTGGTGGTGGTGCGGCATGCCGGGGAGGTCGGGTTCGTCGGCGGCGAGGTGGGACGACGGAGGAGCTTCGGGAGGTCGTCACTCCGGCCGATTCCGACTGCAACAGAGAGAGAAAAGCGAGGGGAAAGTATCAGTGGTGTGTGGTGGTTCCAAATCGGGCAAAAGGAAGGGCGGAGGAGGCCTGTACTGCGAGATCGCCGGTGGCCCGACGTGGCGGAGCTTCGGTCGATCCCGAGCACTGGAGCCTTCTGGGGACGAGCGAGTGGTGCTCGCGAGTTGCTGTGAGAGTGTGGAGGCTGCTGGTGCCGTTGGAGAGGCTCGGGGGGTGCTTATATAGCCGAGCCCTCAGTCCACCGTGGACTCGTGCGCCGGCGAGGTTGCAGGCGAGGCCAGAGGGGGTTCTGGTGCCTGTGATCAAGCCGGGGAGGATCGTGGACGTGTTCCACGTCTAGTTGAGGGGAGAGGAGGAGCGGGGAAGCTTCCAGACCATGCGCGCGTGTGAGGCCGAGGAGTGGGCGTTGCGGGCGGCCGGTGCGCGTGTGGCGACGGCAACTGGAGGGCGCAGGAGGAGGGGGACAGCGCCGATGGAGGCTGCGGACGTCGAGGCGCGTTGAGAGGCGCGAGGGGGGAGCCCGAGGCTGTCGGGGGCAGGTGATTGGGCGAAGCTACAGTGCGTGGGCGCACTGTAGCGTGATCTGGAGCGCCCTTATTGCATGCCATGGCATGCCATTGGCCCTCTGGACGCGTCCACCGTGTCTGGGGGGGTCCATGGTGATGCAAGCACTACGGTTGTAGCTTTGGATGCTCTGGAGATGCTGTGAGAGAGAGGAGAAGCTGGTGACTTGGTAAGAAATGGCTGTCCAGCAGGGTGGACTAGGGTTTTTACCCCTCAATCATGGAGCTGGGGACTTGGGGAAGTTACTGTAGGTAGCTAGTAACTAGATGAACGTGTGGTAGAAAGTTGAGGCCAAGGTAAAAGGTAAAAGTGATCAAGAAGAGGGTTTTAGTAATTCTGCAGAAGGTGTTTGATCAGTGTTTGGTCAAGCAAATGATCTCCACTTGCCATGACACTTAACAGGATTGAATGACATGTGAAAATAGGGTGCTTCACCAAATTTGGGCTCATTTGAAGAAACTAGCCAATGTAACTTTGGTGAACCCTAGAAAACAACAGAAATGGCTTCATCTTGTTTGAGTCAAGCTAATCATCTCCCCTTGATGCACCACTTGGTGTAGTTTCATCATTTGGGGTTATGATCATGCCCACAAAGTTTGAAGCTCCAGGTAAAAAGTTGGTAATGTAAAGTTGTTCAAATTTGCATTTGAACAGAAAGGGTTTTTGGGTGATCTTATCAAGTTGCTCTATTCCAAATCTTGTGCCATTTGGTCTAGATGCCTTATTAGGCATTTCTAGCATGTGCACCAAGTTTGAGAGCATTTGGACAAGTTTGGCAATGTAGAGTTGCTCAAACTTCAAATATGGACAGAATGGGTATGAAGGGTTCTGAGGATGTTTTCTTGCTTCCCAAGGCATGGGACTTGGCAAGATCATCAAGTATGTCATATATGACATGATAGAATTTCCCTGGAATTTTTGGAGAATATTTCATTTGTAAATATTTCAAAAGCTTGAAATATCCAGAAAGGGTTTTAGAGGGATTAGCCCATTATTTTGAACATGACCAAGTGTTGAAACTCTTATATATGGACAATATATGTCCTCTGAGTCTCCCTGAATTTTGGCAAATATTTTTGAAATACTTAAATAATTTTTCCCTATTAAAGACCATTTCTGGCCTTAAGAAAAAGCTTTTAAATAAAATAGGAAAATAACTTTTAAATTATACTGTTGTGGTTTCTGGGAATCCTATGACTACTAGGTCTCAAATGTACCTTTTGAAATAATTTTCTCACCCTAAACCAAGCACTTGCAGTGCAAATCTCAATTCAGGGGTTTTTGGAAAACTAAATTTATAAAATACATTTTGGCCAAATTAATTTTGTAAGAAAATACTATACTGCTATATAACACTTGGTATGATCATTGGGCAGAAGTTTTGGGTATGGAGATGAATTCTGCAAGAGGTAATAGTTGACTTTAATGAGCACATGAAAAGCATATGAAGAAAAATTCAATTCCAAATAAAAGCCAAATGATGCTAAAAATTTTTGCTGGTCCAAATTTTTCATGCTTCAATGATGCAAATAACATGTTACAAAATGCAGGGTGTGACACATGCATACTAGGGACACTCTATTTTGTCTATGTATTCACACATGTACCAAGTTTCCGGTTAATACAATTCTAGCATGAATAATAAACATTTATCATGATATAAGGAAATATAAATAACAACTTTATTATTGCCTCTAGGGCATTTTTCCTTCAAGATATCCTTCAACCATACTACAAATATCTTACCCCTACTGAAATTGAAGCTTTTAGGATCATTGAAACGGTTTGTGTTCAAAACAAATTTCTCACTCGAGAAAATCTTCTGTTGCAAGAGCACACCATCGGTCTCTGAATCGTCATCCGTACATTGGAGAGCCTTTTGAGCCTGAAGTATGATGTTGCTACTACCTCACCATGACCATCTTCTCCTTCTTCACCACCAAAGAAGACTTGAGTATCGGGTATGGGCACTCCCCTTGGCTTGAGCCAAGCTTGGGGGAGGTGCCTCGGTATCATATCACACCACCATCTTTGCCTTTATTTATCTTAGTTCGATACTTAGTTATCTTTTGAATTAGTTGAATAAAAGTTTAGTTCGATCTTTCTTTGAGTGTTTTCTTAGTGATCTATCTATCTATATAATCGTGTGCAAGATATATAATAAAGTTTAGTTAGAATTATTGCTTTCCTTACTTCCTTGTTTCAATCAAAATAAAGGAAAGTAAATGAAAAAGATCATATAATAATCTTATGTTAAGTAATGACATCACATAAGGAAAAGTATAAGTAGTAAAATTTATCAAAGATTGATAAACATAGAATTGGTCAATGATGCAATTCATGAAAGAGTTAATAAGGGAAGATAAGATTCACATGCACATGCAAATACACTATCTTGGACATCTTTTATGATTTTGAGCCCCACCAGAATATTATATGCCAGAATTGTTGACGTTGGACAAGGAAGACAATGTAATGACTTATGCTTGTTCATATTCACATAGAAGTTATATTGTCATAGATCCTCTAACATGTGGTGCTTTCTCAATATCATTTCTAGCCAAAAATTCCGCACTAAGTAGAGATACTACTTGTGCATCCAAAAACCCTTAAACCAAAAATCGTTATTGAGATTCCACCATACCTACCTATGGATTGAGTAGGATCCTTCAAGTAAGTTGTCATCGGTGCAATAAGGCAATGAAAATTGCTTCTAAATATGTTGGATCATTTTTTGTAAGAGAAAATTGAGCGTTGTACAAACTTGTGATGGCAAAATAATAAAAGCAACAGACTGCATAATAAAGGTTGCTACCATAAAGGGCAATAAGGCATGACGTTCTTTTGCACTAAGAGATTGAGCATGCAAACCAAAAAGTGCATGACAACCTCTGCTTCCCTCTGCAAAGGGCCTATCTTTTACTTCTACTAGAATATACCCCGTGCGTTGCTGCAGAACTTTGTTGGTTGCATTGGTTTACGATTAAATAGGAAGATGAATGATTTTGGAAGTAAAGCAACATTAAATTGCAGCCAAGTCAGAACATTAAAGAAAGAAAACTGGAGTTAGTGAACATATGCAGCAATCAGTTGTAGACCTTAGTAACTAATTTTAGAAGTACAAATACACTACTATCATTTGCGTTTAATCCTTTGTGAACTACAAGGCCGGAGGGATTGACAACCTCTCTGTACTCATTGGGAGCAAAGTTATTTGTATCTGTTTGCAGGTCCACGTTGATTGCTAATATCTGGCGCCGTTAGCAGTTGACACCTACTTGTTGAACTTAGGAGTCTCTGGGGATTCGATCCTTGGCATCTTTGCTAAGGGAAAAACTTCCACAACACTGCATCTTACACCTTCCACTTGGGGTAACCAACGAGGGGTTAGAGGCCCATCAGGGAGTTTTTCTGGCGCCGTTGCCGGGGACTCCACTCTTCAGGATAGGGGAGTTGCATGCTATCTTTTACCTTTGCTTTTTAGTCTTGTTAGTTTACCTTCATTTTTGCTTTAGTATCCTTTATCGAAAATCACAAAAATTGTTATCTTGCTTGCTTGCTACTATGGGTTCCACCGAGAACACCAAGTTGTGTGACTTCACTAGTCACAACAACGATGACTTTATCAGCACACCTATCACTACACCTGCCACTTCAGCACCCTCATATGAAATTAAACCTGCTTTACTGAACTTAGTCATGAGAGATCAATTCTCCGGTGCTGGAGATGATGCTGCTTTTCACTTGAACAACTTTGTTGAACTTTGTGATATGCAAAAGTACCAAGAAATAGATGGTAATATTGTTAAGCTTAAGCTTTTTCCTTTCTCCTTGAGAGGAGGAGCTAAAATATGGTTTCAGTCTTTGCCTAGAAATAGCATAGATTCATGGGACAAGTGCACAGATGCTTTTATTGGAAAATACTATCCACATGCTAAAATTATCCAACTTAGAAGTAACATAATGAATTTTAAACAATTGGATAATGAACACGTTGCCCAAGCCTGGGAACGTATGAAATCTCTTATCAAGAACTGCCCTACTCATGGTTTGACTACTTGGATGGTTATCCAAACTTTTTATGCAGGCTTGAACTTTACCTCGCGGAACTTGTTAGATTCGGCCGCGGGAGGAACTTTTATGTCAACTACACTTGGTGCTGCCACGAAGCTTCTCGATGAGATGATGACCAACTATTCCCAATGGCTCACCGAACGCGCTCCAACAGGTAGGAAGGTAAACTCTGTCGAGGAGATTTCCTCCCTTAATGAAAAAGTTGACTTGATCATGTCTCTACTTTCGAAGCAATCTACTGTTGATCCTCGTGATGTTCCTTTAAATTCTTTGATTGCTCAAGAACAAGTAGATGTGAACTTTATCTCTAGAAACAATTTTAACAACAATGCTTATAGGAGTAATTTTGGTAGCAATCCTAGACCGTTCCCCTCTAATTCTTATGGGAACAACAATGCTTATCCTAGTACCAAGAACTCCACTACTGAACTAGAGACTATGCTTAAAGATTTCATCACTACCCAAAAAGCCTTTAATAAAAGTGTAGAAGAAAAACTACATAAACTAGATGATCTTTCTTTTAAGGTAGACCATTTAGCCAATGAGGTAAAATTGCTAAAAATTAAAACTTCTCCTCTTGAGGAGAGGGAAGTCACTCCTATAAATGCTATTCAAGTACAAATCAATGAAAACATTAGGATGATGGCTAAACTTAAAGAGAGATGGGCTAGAGAAAGGGAGGAAGAAGAGAGAATTAAGAGCCTTCCTACCCACCACGCTGTTGCTACTATCCAAGTTGTTGAGGATGTTCAAACTCTTAGCACCCAATGTACTCCTGGTCCCATTGGACCTATTAATGGTGATGCTATGACTATAGAAACTACCAAACAAGTGAACCTTAAGGACACCACTACCACTTTACTTGATGCTCGTGACCTTGATTTTGATAATTGCACTCTTACCGAAGTTATTGATTTCCTTCACAAGATGTCTAGAGATCCCCGCACTAGCACGCTTAACCTTGCCTTCACAGAGCATATCACTAATGCCCTAATCAAAGCTAGGGAGGAGAAACTTAGAGTAGAAGCCTCCATCCCTAGAAAGCTAGAAGATGGTTGGGATCCTATCATAAAAATTAAATTGAATGACTTCTCTTGTTATGCATTATGTGATGTTGGTGCTAGTACTTCTATTATGCCCAAAAGAATATATGATATGCTTAAATTGAAATCTTATGATTCTTATTCTTTTGGTGTTCGTCTCGTTGATTCTTCCATAAAGAAACCTTTGGGGAGGATCGACGATGTTCTTATTGTTGTCAATGATAATTATGTTCCTGTTGATTTCACTATTATGGATATTGAATGTGATCCTTCTTGTCCAATTATTTTGGGACGTCCCTTTTTACGCACCGTTGGTGCTATCATTGACATGAAAGAGGGTAATATAAAATTTCAGTTTCCTCTCAATAAAGGGATGGAACACTTCCCTCATAAGAAGATCAAGTTACCTTTTGAGTCCGTTGTACGGGCTAGCTATTCTTTTACTCTTGATAAAACTTGATCTATTTGCATTATGCCTAGCTTAAAGGCATAAAAGAAAGCGCTTTTGGGAGGCAGCCCACATGAATAAATTTTTTGCTTTTGTTGTGTCTTGATGTTGTTTACTGCTGTAGCATCATCATTGTATCATTTCTTTTCATATTTGTGCCAAGTATAGCCTCTGATTGCTAGAAAGTTCAAAAGTTGTGAGGTGCTGTCCAGGAAACAGATTCTATCCTTGGATAGAAAAATTCGTATAAAATCACCAGATCATCTTTTTGGTCTGAATGTTTTTGACAGCGTTCTCTATATAATTGTCTTTCGTGCGTCTGTTCTGAGTTTTTTGATTTGAGTTGCAGAAGTACCCCGAACAGATCAATTACTACCTGCTGTTCTGTTTTTCACAGATTCTGTCCTGTTTTGCCTTTCCTTCATTTTGCAAATCAAGAGCTTGCTTTTTCTTTGCAAAAACCTTTTGGCAATCTTGAGAAACAGTAGAACTTCAAGAATATCCTTATTTCCAGCAAGGTGCAATTATTTTATTAAGGGTACTAACCTCGCTAATCAGATTATGATGAGTTATGTATGAAGGGAGTTTTCAAGTGTGCGAGGGAAGATGATAAAAAGATTCAGGAGTGTCAAGCGCTCAAGCTTGGGGATGCCCCCGTGCACCCCCAAGAAATATTCAAGGAGACTCAAGCATCTGAGCTTGGGGATGCCCCCGTGCATCCCCTTCTCCATCAACATTATCAGTTCGTCTTTCGTTCCACTATATTTTTATTACTTCATGTATTATGTGCTATGCTTGGAGCGTCTTGTTTTTAGTTTTCTTTTTAGTTTTTCATAACGAGTCGGAACTCAGCGTTCTTTATGTGGGAGAGAAACACGCTCCACTTCTACCTAGAACATGACATAGAATTTTCATGTCTATCCTTGCTGTGTGTGTTCTTTGTCTTTTAATAGCTACTATCATGCTCTGCTCTTAGTATTCATGCTTATCTTTTCAAAGAGCTTTTGTTTAGTTGGTTGCTTGAACTCTCTTTAATTATCATGCTCACCTTATTAAGAGAGTTTGCTTCCGTTGCATTGGTTAATATGTCTATGATAAAGATGCTACGTGCATAATGGTGCTTAGTAGTTCAGGTTTTCTTATGGTTAGTCTCAAATAGCTGGAGGGTTCCCAATGTGTTATTGGAGTACCAACATGATTTGTTTGCCTAGATGTGGTATGGTTTAGTAATATCTTCCTTCGAGAATTTATTTTGATTGACTTGGCGTATGCTCACGCATATTCAAGACTGTAAAGAAAGTCTGTCAAGCCTTGATGATCTTTTATTTCTGAGTAGCGATATAACTTCCATGCCTAATTCAATATTGCTTTGTCGCTCTGCATGATTATGACCGTCATTGCTCTCTTAGTTGGTCGCTCCCAGTATTTTGCTAACCTCCACCTGTACTAAGCGAACTAACTTTGCAATACATAGCTCATGGGAAAGTAGCTTAAAAACTATTGTGGTAAAGAATATGTTGCCTATGTATCTTATTTCTTATAAGTTGCTTGCTGAGCGGTAACCATGTTTCTGGGGACGCCATCAACTATTACACTATTGTTGAATATCATGTGAGTTGCTATGCATGTTCGTCTTGTCTGAAGTAAGGGTGATTTACCGTGGGTTGAATGAGTATGCATATTGTTAGAGAAGAATATTGGGCCGCCAACCAAAGCCATGTATCATGGTGGAAGTTTTAGCTTGGACCTTAATCCTCAATCTCTTATGAGAATATGCTTATGCATTGAAGAGGAGTCCATCATCTATTTTCTATGTTGTCCCGGTATGGATGTCCTCAAGTTGAGATCTATCAAAAACGAGAAATCAAATGCAATTTATCTCCTTGGACCTTTGTACAGGTGGCATAGAGGTACCCCTTTGTGACACTTGGTTGAAACATATGTAATGCAATGATAACCCATGGAAATCCGAGCTAATTAGGACAAGGTGCGAGCACTATTAGTATTCGATGCATGAGGCTTGCAACTTATAGGATGTCTTATGCATGACACATATGAAGTACTACTACCGTTGACAAAATTGCTTCTATGTTTTCAAAATAAAAAATCCACCTTCCTTCTTTTAAAGCACCAACTACTGAGAGCATGATTGTCATTCTGAGTGTAATGTGCATTATCCCAAAGTAGCATTGTCTTTTGCATGATTGTGATATAGTTTATTCTGAAATCATTGTATCTAGTCATCACTTAAACTTTGAAGGTGCCCCTGCATTTATGTTTTGCTTCACTAAAGGGGGCAAGCTAGATATCACTTTATCATATTTGCACATCATGTTCATTGCAAATCTTTTTGATGTTTCAGTTTCATATTGTAAAACTTTCAGTCATTTGTGATTTTCTCATGAGGCAACTTAATTACTATAGAATCATTGTCTCAGTAAGCTTTTGTCATATGACTATGAAAAAGTCCTATATGGTTAATAGCATGTCACCACAGAAATTATTCTTGTTATCATTTACCTACTCGAGGACGAGCAGGAATTAAGCTTGGGGATGTTGATACGTCCAAAACGTATCTATAATTTCTGCTTGCTCCATGCCACTTTTGGGTGATATTGCTATGATATTCATACACTTCCATACACTTTTGATCATATTTGGACTAACCTACTAATCCAGTGCTCCCCGGTGCCAGTTTCTGTTTTCGGCTGTTTTTGTATTTCAG
>LR738709.1:424819489-424925687 GCA_902687465.1 Secale cereale
CCCTGGCGGCGCCCCCCCTGGGCCGCGCCGGGGGGGCGCCTGGGCCCCCCGAGCCCCGTCTGGTGCCCCCCTTTGGCATATATTTAGAGCTTCCTTCGAAACCCTCGGGACGGGAACTCTTTTTCGCGATCTCATCTCTGTTCCGCCGCCGCCGCCGCTTCCAAGATCGGGAGCACCAGGAGAACTCTTCCCGGCACCCTGCCGGAGGGGAGGATCACCACCGGGAGCTTCTCCACCACCATGGACGCCTCCCGGATGACTCGTGAGTAGTCCCCCTTGGACCATGAGTCCATGACCAGTAGCTATGTGATGTTCTCCTCCTGTTCTTGTGCTTCACTAATTAGTCCTCGTGAGCTGCCCTACATGATCGAGGCACATATGTAATCCTTATGTTGTTGCTATGTTGAGTTTGCTGGGATCCGATGGATTATGAGATTATGTTCAGATTGATCTTGAGTAATATATTTGATCTACCTCTTTTATATTTATGTTCATAAGTAATTCTTGCATGTTCTCCGTTGTTATTTATTGCTTTGGCCAAGTAATAGGTAGTGACTCCAAGAGGGAACGTTATGCTCGATTGTGGGTTCATGCCCCTCGATGACTAGCTTGAGTGACAGAAACATGAGTCTAGGGGATGTGTTGTTGCCACAAGGGGGAAAACAACGGTGCTTGTGCCCGCGGGTGCAAGGATTGTTTACTTTACGCAAAGTTCTTTTAATGCAGTTGTCTGTTGCATTGAGTTTACACTGTGGGTGGGACTCGCAACTTAATACCAGCGAGATGTTCTGGATAGATATCTCAAGGTGGATGATTAGTAGTAGATATTGATGGATTTCGGTCTACTTACTTTGGCGTACCGCCCATGCTTTGAACCTCAACCTTTCTTGCAATGTAGTCAGCATTGGTTTGCGTTCGTGGTCCTGTCAATTGCCCAGCTGTAATTCGTTTACCTCACATAGCTGTTTTATCGTCTTTTAGGAGAGAGACATCACTAGTGAACATCATGAGACTCCGGTCCATATTACCATCATTGATCACATCCGCTATTTACTTTTCGCTTTTACTTACTATTGCAAACATTATCTATCACTACTATCATTTGCGTTTAATCCTTTGTGAACTACAAGGCCGGAGGGATTGACAACCTCTCTGTACTCGTTGGGAGCAAAGTTATTTGTATCTGTGTGCAGGTCCACGTTGATTGCTAATATCTGGCGCCGTTAGCAGTTGACACCTACTTGTTGAACCTAGGAGTCTCTGGGGATTCGATCCTTGGCATCTTTGCTAAGGGAAAAACTTCCACAACACTGCATCTTACACCTTCCACTTGGGGTAACCAACGAGGGGTTAGAGGCCCATCAGATGTCTTAATCTTTGTTGCAAAACTGCTATGTGATGTTACTGTTCAGCCTTTGTTGTCTGTCAACAACATGTAGGCATGTTTGAAATTGGTGCAACTTTGTGCATGTTGGTCCAAATGGAGTGTATGATATGTCAAATTGTTCAACTCAGAGAGATCTTAATAATCGTTGTATTTGCATACATGTTAGGGTGTATTGTGCCATGTTTATCCCTGTAGAAAAAGTGCATGTTGCTGTTAAGTTGCTGAAACTGTTATAACATGTCGTTTTGTCATTTTCATATCTTTTTGTGTGATTTTTGTTTGAGCATCATGTCTACATGTTGTAGGAGCACAATCATGTCGTCTTTGAAATGGTGTAATTAGTTTTTCATGATATGCCTTGTGGTGAGTGGAAAAAGCTTGCAAAGTGGCCTACTCACTGTTTGTTGTTTTCTAAGACTTGTTGAAAACTGCTAAGTCTGGAACTGTTATATTGTGATGCCATGTTTGCTTGATACTATAGTCAAATCCATGCGTGTTTTGGAATGCCCAGTGACCATGTTTTGAATTCCATGTTATGCTCTATCCATCCATGTCCTTGTTTGCAATTATAAGTTGCTGTAGCATGTCTCTTTCTTTCTCTCAAGTTGTCATTATGGTAAATCTGTCAGCCTGTCAACAGCATGTTCCATTTGGCAAAGCTCATTGTAATCAATCTATGCATCTTATGGA
The DNA here is from genome assembly GCA_902687465.1 of Secale cereale. Classification (NCBI taxonomy): domain Eukaryota; kingdom Viridiplantae; phylum Streptophyta; class Magnoliopsida; order Poales; family Poaceae; genus Secale; species Secale cereale. The sequence goes on from LR738709.1 coordinate 424,821,567, forward strand.
GTTTTGCCTATGGAGTTATTTGTAGTATGCCATGCCTACTACATGTTCATGACCTTTGCATGCTTATTAGGATTGCTATGCTTGCTGTTATGTGCCTCCAAAGCCAGCATCATGATGTTGTTGTTTACATTCCCAGATTTTCACCAAGTCTGAGAATCTGCTATATCATGTTTGCATCTTGTTTTGATGAATGCCATGAACCTGTTGCTCCCATGTATATGCCATGTTGAATTCCTTGAGATCCATGTTATGGACTAGCATTCCATGCTCTTGCTTGCCATTTTCTTGCACAGTAGCATACTTGTTTCTTGCCTCCAACATGCCAATATATTAACTCTGCTCATGTATATGCCCTGTTTTCACTAAGTCACAATCTGTGACATAAAGTTGCTTGTTGCATTGATCATGTTGGATTAATCTTGATGCCTATGAACCTAAAATTTGGTGATTCTTGAAGCATGTAATTTGTACTTTGAGTTCATGCCATGCTTGTGCCTATCTTGTACTTGTAGCATGTTGTTTTGATGCTTGTAAGATGCCTAGTTGCTGTTTTGGACAATTTGTCCTTTAAACTTGTTTCATGTGTATGTATTGAACCGTTGCTCCGTTTTGGGCATGCTCTATATGGAACTTGCTTGGTTTTGGATGTAGATGCATCATGTCATGTTGTATCTATGTTTTGAGTGTGTTTGCTTTATGTTTGAATGCATTTTGCATCAATGCCATGCTTAACTTGTTTTGCTCATATCTTCTAGGTCGTAGCTCCGAATTAAAGGAACTTTATATGTAACTTGACTAGAAATTCATGTAGATCATCATGGTGCATCTTGACTTGCTGTTTGACAACTCTAACATAAGGTTTGTTCAGATATGGACCAATTTAGAAATTTGCATATGAGGACTTACCGGAATTGTTATATGTTGTTTCCGGCCTCATTTAAACTTGCTTGGTTGTGTTGGTCTTGTATGCTTCATATTTTGCCATGAGTTGCATCATGTAGTCTTATCATGCATCATACTTGGTTGAGCATCTTATCATGTTTATGTGTTGTGTGTTTACCACGTTGTTTGCTTCTTCTCGTTAGTTCTTGTTTCGTTGCGGTCATGAGGACTCATTCGACTACGCTTGTTCGTCGTCGTGGCTTTGTCTTCTTCATGGATTTGTTCTTCTTCCTAGCGGGATTTCAGCCAAGATGACCGTCACCTTGGATCTCATTACTATCATTGCTATCCTAGTCGTCTCGATGCTATCGCTATATGTCGCGCTACCCACCACTTGTTTATCAAGCCTCCCCTTATGCCATGAAACACACTCTAACCTTTGACACCATCGCAACAAACTAGTGTTTCGATATTTACTGCTTTCTTAGCCCCTCTTATAGCATTGTTAGTTGCAGGTGAAGATGAAGATTGCTCTATGTCGGAACTTGGATGTTGTAATATCACACTATCTCTTAATTAATTAATGCACCAATATACTTGGTAATGGGTGGAAGGCTTGGCCTTTTGCACGGTGTTTTGTTCCACTCATGTCGCTTGAAGAACCGATAAACCGGTGTTATGTTCCTTGAGTTTGCGTTCCTAACACGGTTGGGGGTTATGGGACCCCCTTGATAGTTCGCTTTGAATAAAACGCCTCCAGCAAGGCCCAACATTGGTTTTACCATTTGCCTAATAACTAAAACTTGCATATGGAGTTAGCGCTACCCGAGGATTCTTAATTTACAACCCGGGCCAGTGCTCCTTATGAGTGTTGGTCCAACCCAGAGTCGTTTGCGGCTTCCCCTGGGGCAACTCGGGTTTCAGTTGTTGTACGCTGTGCTCATCTGGACATTGCGTGAGACGAGATATGCGCGGCTACTATTAGGGTGTCGGAACATCGGGAGGTCTTGTTGGACTTGTTTTACCATTGTTGAAATCTCTAGTGCACCGGGATTCTGAGTCTGATCGGGTTGTCCCTAACATAAGAGGTTTTACCTCTACTGATCGTGAGAGCTTGTGATGGGCTAAGTTTTTTTTAAACCTGTGACAGTGGGAGGGGCTCACACTGTGATATATTACCTTTCAAATATTACATTGTACATTTTTGACGAATCTTATCCAATAAATCCAAGATTTTCGGTGGAAATTTCAGTGTGCAGAGGGCAAAAATGGTAAGCGAGGTGATGACTGTGTTTAACAGTGAGGGTTTGGTTCCATATGACATCATCGACATAGTAGAGGTCAATCTTCGTTCCACAGAGCAAACCAGCGGCATTAGGTCTTGGATTGAGGGCTTATTAGTTCCCAGGGGGAGGTGAAGGTATGTAAATGGCATGTGCCAATCTTGCATTCAAAAATGTTGGCAAGCTCATTTTTAAGATCGACCTCACAATTCATCGCTATTAGGGTCGACTTGTGAGAGTTTATTTTGAGACCAATGGAGGTTGCAAAATCATTGAGGATTTCTTTCATTGTGTGTATTTGGACTAGACATGCTGGCATGATAATTATTGTGTCATCAGCGTACTAGATCACTGGGTAGTCATTTTGACGTTGTCTATCAAAAGGCAGTCGGATCTTCCCTTGTCGGAACGCGTCATTAATGGCAACTTGAAGTAGGTCCGCTGCAATGACGAAAAGGAGAGGTGACAAGGGGTCTCCTTGCCGCACACCACTTGTACATATGAATTGTCTGCCCGAGACACCGTTGAGAAGCACCAAAGATTTCCCAGAGGAAAATATAGATTTGATCCAAGAAAGCCACTTATCATTGTACCCCATATGTTTCATAATCTCAAGCATAGCACCATGTTGAATGGTATCAAAGGCTTTGGCAAAGTCTAGTTTAAGTAGGACAATTTTTTTCTTTGAGACTTGGCATTGGTGAATATATTCGAAGGACCAAGCAAGGCAGTCTTGTATAGTTCTTCGTTTAATGAATCCATATTGGTTGCGATGAACAAGTTTGAGAATGATCTTTTGGAGCGGTTAGCCAGGAGCTTGGTGATCACTTTGAGGCAGCAATTTAGTAATGTGATAGGCCGAAAATCATTAACTGTCTCAGGTGAAGAGATTTTAGGGATTAAGGTGATGAAGCCCTCATTGATGCTTTCCAAGTTTAAAGTTCCTTCATGGAATTGATCACATAGCCTGTAAAAATCCTCTTTGATGATGTGCCAACAAGTTTGAATGAAATGGCCCGTGAAGCCATCCGGGCCTGGAGCTCTCTCAGCTGGCATTTCTTTGATGACCTCGTCAATTTCTTGTTTAGTGAAGGGGGCAGTAAGTTGATCCAAGTCTTCTCTTTTCTTGATGATATTAGGAAAATCAAATTCATTTTATAGTTACCATGAGATCCAAGCCAGTTCTTGTAAGTGTGGTAGATTATGGCCTCTTTTCCAGCATGGTTTTCCACATTTGTACCATTATCAAGCCATAGTGTGGTTATGTTGTTTCTTCTATATCTTTCAGAAGCAAGGGCCTTAAGAAATTTTGGATCCTCATCCCCAAATTGAACCCAACGAATGGTGCATCTCTTCTTCCAGTACTGTTTCTGGTAATTTAATAACCGTAGAAGATGCTTATTTTTTAAGATTTTCCTAAAGTTGCTCTCTGGTATTGATAAAGCCCTTTTATTTTCTCGGGCATCAAGATCTGCCAGTGTGGAATTTGAGTTTTGTATTGCAATGTTAAGTTTTGATACCTTTTTGCTCCAGTGTTTGAGTTCATATCTTAGCATTTTGAATTTTCGGCAGAGGATTGTGGCAGCATTTGGTGAGTTGACAGGTCTATTCCAAACTACAGAGACAAGCTTCATAAACCGTGGATGTTGCACCCAGAAAGACTCAAACCTGAACAATTTGCTTTTTGGTATAGATGTTTCAATAGTGACCACACAAGGAATTTGATCAGATACTGGCTTACCGAGGGGTTTTACCATGGTGTCTGGGTCTGACAATGTCCAATTAGTGGAGGTGAGAAACCAATCTAGTTGTTCTAACCAGGGCTCTTGTTGCATGTTACTCCAGGTATACGCTCTGCCTTTGATTGGTAGCTCAATGAGCCCTTGTGATCGAATGAAATCATTGAAAATTATCATGTCATTAATGTTACCACTTGGTTTATTACGATTAGCAGGGCTTCGAATATTGTTAAAGTCACCAATTAGGAGCCAATCTTCAGCAGTGGGAATATTTAGGTGTAAAAGCTAGTTTGTATAGTCCACTCTGGGGTCACCTTAACAAGGTCCATAAACATTAACTAAAGTCCATTCTTGGGCCGATTGTGTGGATGTGAATTTGATTACCAGCGCAAACTCTTCTTCAATAAGAACCGTGCCAGTAAAAATGGAGCTGTTCCAAATGGTCACAATACCTCCAGAGGCCCCACGAGAAGGAATGTAAGCATATTTATCAAACCTTTTAGGACAACAAGATTTAATGAACATATTATCAAAAGAGGGCTTATTAGTTTCTTGCAAGCAAATCACAGCACAACCACTAGATGAAATAGCATTCGATAGAGCCAAAAGCTTAGGGTTTGAGTTCAGGCCACGAACATTCCAACAAAGGATATTCCGGTTCGAAAGAAGGACCATTTAAAGTTGGGACACCCTGCAGGTTATGAACTTCCGAAAGCTGTGCCCGCGGTTGTGTGGCAGATTGGAATTTGTTAATATCCGGTTGTAGAAAACTTGATAGAGGATCCGTAATAAAATACACCAACCGCATGAGTAACCGTGACCGTCTCTTTTCAATCTGAGAAGAGAACAGGGTGGGGTTATGTTTGACTCATAGGTAGTTCAGGATCACTTAGTGATCATTACTAGTTTGCAACCGTTGGCGTAGATGCTCATCTTATTCTTGTACTCGTAAGTTAGTCGCCATACAAATGCTAGCCGTTGCAACAACCTCACCACTTATCCTTTCCATACCCATTAAGCTTTGCTAGTCTTGATACCCATGGTTATGGGATTGCTGAGTCCTCGTGGCTCACAGATACTACAACAACTGTTGCAGGTACAGGTTTTTCGATGACTTGACGTGAGAGCGATGTTTACCTGTGTTGGAGTTCTTCCTTCTTCTTCTTCGTCAGTCTTGGGATAGGTTCCTGGTCGGCAGCCTGGGATAGCAGGATGGATGTCGTTGTGCTTTCTTGTGTTTTCATCCGTAGTCGGATGCCTTGTGTAGGATGTGTTGTATTCATGTGGCTACTTTATGACTTGTATATATCCCAATCTATTTATGTAATGGTACGATGTAATGATATCCATCTTGCTAAGCGCCTGAAATGCGGTTGTGCCCCAATCACGAGGTATTCACGTGATCAGGATATAATCGCATCTTGGGCGTGACAGCTATGTGATAAAGTGATATAATAAAGTTTGTTGTTGTTACAATAATATGCATGATGCTTCTATGTTTGTATTTTGTTTTTATCTGCACCTCTCTCTCTCTTTCTCTCTCCCTCTCCCTCTCTCTCTCTCTCTCTCTCTCTCTCTCTCTCTATCTCTCTCTCTCTCTCTCTCTCTAAGCACGTGGACATGTTTTTCGATTTCGGTTTTCACTTGAGGACAAGCGAGGTCTAAGCTTGGGGGAGTTGATACGTCCATTTTGCATCATATTTTTGTACTAATATTTATAATGTTTTTATGCATAATAATGCTTTGTGGAGCAATTCTAATGCCTTTTCTATCATAATATGCAAGGTTTATACAAAGAGGGAGAATACCGACAGCTGGAATTCTGGACCTGGAAAAGCTACGTCAGGCCACCTATTCTGCACAACTCCAAATGAGCTGAAAATTTACGGAGAATTATTTTGGAATATATGAAGAATAATGGAGCAAATAACTACCAGAGGAGGCCCATCAGGTGGGCACAACCCACCTGGCTGTGCCCTGGTGGGTTGTTCCCTCCTCAGCCCACCTCTGGTGCCCCTCTTCTGGTATATAAGTCATTTTGACCTAGAGAAATAAGGAGATGACTTTTGGGATGGAGCGCTGCCGTCTCGAGGCGGAACTTGGGCAGGAGCACTTTTGCCCACCGGCAGAGCGACTCCACTGGGGAATGCATTGTGGAGTAGTTATTAGATGATGGGTTGCTAGAGAGACAAAAGCTTAAACCCTAATTTATGCGCTATTTCGTAAGGGACCGATTTAGATCCAAATGTTTAATGCTATGGTTAGATTTTATCTTAATTCTTTTCTCGTAGTTGCGGATGCTTGCGAGGGGGTTAATCATAAGTAGGAGGTTTGTTCAAGTAAGAGCAACACCTAAGCACCGATCCAGCCACATATCAAATTATCAAAGTAGCAAACACAAATGAAACCAACATGGTCAAAGTGACTGGATGAAACTCCCATGTCTCCTCAAGAACGCTCTGCTTATTATAAGAAAACGTTTTGGCCTATCCTTTGCCAGAAAGGGATTGGGATACCTTGTTGCATACTATTTATCGTTACCGTTACTTGATCGTTACAAATTATCTTGCTATCAAACAATCTGTTATCGAAAATTTCAGTGCTTGCAGATATTACCTTGCTGAAAACCACTTGTCATTTCCTTCTGCTCCTCGTTGGGTTCGACACTCTTACTTATCGAAAGAACTATGATTGATCCCCTATACTTGTGGGTTGTCAACACCCTTCTTCATGGTTTATGGTGCTGAGGTAGTTCTACCAAGCGATATTCGTCATGACTCGCCCAGAGTGGTGTAGGGGAATGTTGCATGGAAAACAAAAAAAGTTCTATGCACACGCAAGATCTATACATGGAGATGCATAGCTACAAGAGGGGGAGATCATCTTCATAACCTTGAAGATCGCTAAGCAGAAGCGTTTATCAACGCGGTTGATGTAGTCCACCTTCACGATCCGTCCCGATCAAGTACCGAAAGTACGACACTTCCGCGTTCAACACACGTTCAGCTCGATGACGTCCTCGCCTTCTTGATCCAGCAAGAGGGGCGAAGTAGTAGATGAGTTCCGGCAGCACGACGGCACGGTGACAGTGGTGGTGAAGAATAATCTCCGCAGGGCTTCGCCAAGCATAATGAAAACTATGACGGAGCCCCGGGGGTCTTATCTTGGAGAAAAGGCCTCCTCAAAGTCGGGTTACCCCAGAAGGAAGAGTCCTTCTCAGACTTTCAGGACCATACGCCACAGTGAAAGGATAGATATGGTTGACTAGAGGGGGGTGAATAGGCAACTAACAATTTTTAGCTTTTCTTTAGCAAATTAAACTTAGCATCAAAATATGTTGTCTAGATATGCAACTAGGTGGGCAACCTATATGATGCAACAACAACAAGCACACAACCAAGGAAGAGATACAACACAATAAAAGCTTACACAAGTAAAGGTTAGAGATGACCATGAGTGGAACCGGTGGAGACAAGGATGTGTTACTGAAGTCCTTCACTTTGAGAGGAAGTACGTCTCCGTTAGAGCGGTGTGGAGGCACAATGCTCCCCAAGATGCCACTAAGGCCATGATACGTCTCCAACGTATCTATAATTTTTGATTGTTTCGTGCTGTTATATTATCAATCTTGGATGTTTTACAATCATTTTGCAGTCATTTATATCATTTTTTGGTACCAACCTATTGACATAGTGCCAAGTGCCAGTTGCTGTTTTCTCCATGTTTTTTACATCGCAGGAAATCAATATCAAACGGAGCCCAAACACCACGAAACTTTTTGGAGAATTTTTATGGGCCAGAAGACACCTGATGGGCCAGAGCTGCACCTGGGGGTGCCCCGAGGGGGGGCACAACCCACCAGGGCACGCCAGCCCCCCTAGCGCGCCTACGTGGGTTGCCCACCTCGGTGGCTGTCCGTTTCAAAACCGACGGATCTCGGGTAGGGGGTCCCGAACTATGCGTCTAAGGCCGATGGTTACAAGAGATTGGGGACACGATGTTTATCCAGGTTCGGGCCCTCTCTACGGAGGTAACACCCTACTTCCTGCTTGATTGATCTTGATGAATATGAGTATTACAAGAGTTGATCTACCATGAGATCGTGATGGCTAAACCCTAGAAGCTCAACATGTATGATTATGGTCATGTGTCTGTATCCGGACTACACCCTCCGATTTATATAGACACCGGGAGGATCTAGGGTTACATATAGTCGGTTACATAAGAAGGAATATTCATAATTGGTCGCCAAGCTTGCCTTCCACGCCAAGGAGAGTCCAATCCAGACACGGGTGCAGTCTTCAGCCTTCATGTCTTCATGGCCCACTGATAATAGGCGAGACGCCCGAGGACCCCTTAGTCCAGGACTCCCTCAGTAGCCCCTGAACCTGGCTTCAATGACAAGGAGTCCGGTGCCCAGATTGTCTTCGGCATTGCAAGGCAGGTTCCCTTCTTCCTGTACTCCAAGATAGTCTTTGGTTATGATTATAGTACCCGGACGTGTATATATAATTGCAGAGGATATAATATTTCACGAGTCCGATCCGCTGACGATCTTTTGGTAATATGACATCACGCCTGCTCGGCCATTATTTTTGAGCCGTTAGCTGGCCCATTGTCCCATGTCTCGAGGCGTGGTTTCATTGGATGTCTTATCCAAGCGGAGATTGTGTCCTCCCTTTTTAAGGGATTCTCATCAACCCGGACGTGGGTAACCCAACCGTCGCTTGGGTACAACTCCTTGGGAACAGGCAAGTTTCACAGCCTAGGAGGAGACGCTCGATATTCGCAGTCCTCATATAGGGGTACAAACCCGTGTTTTTCTTTCACGCTTGATTCTTTCTCAACCCCTGCTACCCCGAGTTCCAACACCCAGGCTTCTATAACCACAAGCTCCAACCATGTCCGGATCCAGCCGTCAAGGCCGGTGGGTGGCTTCTTCTGTTACGGAGGGAGATATTGCAATGCTTCGGGCGGCGGGGTATCTGACCGCAGAAATCCTTCATCGTCTTCCAGCCGAGGGGCAGGTTATTCCCACCCTAGATCCGGCGAGAGGGTCGTGTTCATGTCCCACTTCCACCGTAGGTTAGGGTTTGCACTCAATCCCTTCGTCCGCGGGCTCATGTTCTATTATGGGCTAGATTTTCAAGATCTGGCCCCATACTCTATTCTTCTTATCTCGACGTTTATCGTCACGTCCAAAGCCTTCCTCTGAACTCCTCTGCACTTTGGCTTATGGCTCAAGACCTTTGGTGTGAAGCCGCAAGTGATAGAGGGGGAGCAGGCAGAGTGTGGCGGTGCCACAATGAGCAAGATCGCCAGTACCGTTTGGCTGAAAGGATCCTGTGCCAAGTCATCCGATTTATGGCAGCAGGGGTGGTTCTACATCACCGAGCCCCGCGGCTCCAAGTGAGCTGCTGCACCCGTATTTCGATCCAGCGCCCCAATTCAGCTTGCATCATGGGTTAATAAAGGGTTGGACTGGGGATCAACGGACGAGGTGCGGGTTTTGCAGAGCCGCATCCAAAACCTCATTGAGAGGGACATCAATATCGTCAACATTGTTCAAGTGATGCTAGTCCGCCGGATCCTGCCGTGCCAGCGACGGCCTCTCCGTAGGTGGGAGTTCAATCCAGAAGGGTCGCGGACTCTTGAACACTTATTCGGCTCTACGCACGAAGGAATGTGGGGATTATTCTTCAGGAAACGAAAGCAATGGCCAGACACCACCGAAGATGTCGGCCTAGACTGCAACCATCCGGACACCCCGGTAAGTTCCCGCTCACCGAACACCACATAATCATGCACCCAGTGGTAAGACATTGACCGAATCATCCTTTTTCAGGGCTGGATAAAGAAAGTGGAACGGATTAGGTGTCCGGGTCCCCTTCCCGAAGACTCAGCTACCCCCATGTTGACAAGGATGCTGGCCTCCGCACCATACCAGGCGCCGGCAGGGGAGAGTAGAGAGCAGAGTGAGGGAGCCCAAGATGACCTGTGTACTGGAGGTAAATCGGATACTGAGTCCAGAGAAACCGACCTTTCCTTGCTTGAAGATAGAGGCGAAAGGGGACCAATTATCCCTCCTCCGAGATGGAGGAAAAGAGCAGCCACCGATGGTTGTGAAAGGCGGTCTAAGAGAGGCAAGATGCCACCGTCGAGGGGCTTGGGTTTGGAAAGCGACGCCATTGAACAGCTCCTGCATGGGGACAAGCCCTTGACCAAACTGTAAGTGAATCCGGGATACTTTGATCGTGTCCCGTCCTTGTGTCGTTACCGAAGATATACGTAACGTGGCCGTGCATTTTTACAGGTCAGCACAGAGTTTTTCTAGGAAATCCTCTTCTTCGGGAGGTCTCCTCCCAGAGATGAAGGAGAGCGAGACGCCCTCCCCCAACCTTCTCGCCTAATAGGGCGGACGATTCTAAAGTGTCGCCGCGGAGTGTTTTTCTTGATCAACAAGCCGCGCGGGTGATAAAAGAGGCAGTACCCGAAGATGGATCTCCAGCCATCGGGGATTCCGGGGCTGATAATAAAAGTCCGGACTGTCTAACTCGCAGCCGAAGGTGATTCCGGAGACATGTGGACTGAATCCTTCAAATGATGGTTGTGCTCCTAGAGCGGCTTCCGGAGACCAGGAGGCTTCGGATATATTGCGAAACATGTTGCGAAAGGCATCTGTCTCTGGGGAACAACGTACCTTGATGGGTACAGTGGTTGAGAAGATTTTGTCCGCGAAGAGCGGATTGAATGAAGCCTTCATGAGCCTGCTAAAAGGCTTCGAGGTTTGTGACATAATGTTTTCAATTATGTTTTGTTTGCAAAGATGCACCGGTGTATAGGTAGTAGCCCATGAGACTCTGGTTGGCTTCCAATGGGAAGCGAACAGAGGATAAAAAAGAATCGTTCAAGGACTAACCTGATGTGCTTGAACATAGGCTGTTTCCCCCTCGGCCACTTCCCGGACTATGGATATTGCCGAGCTCCAGCGGAAGCTGGATATGGCAGGGGACAATCTTGCATTAATCAATGTGCGTATTGATGAGTCGCAAGGTATGTATTCGGGGCAATCCCCATACATTTCTGTGGTATGAGCATCCTGCTAAAAAGTTATATGCTGGAATATGCATGGCTGAGGATGGTGCTGCAGCCGTTGAAGTTCTTCGAGCAGAGCTGGCCCAGGCCAAGGAGCAGGCCCGGTGTAGTAATGCAGCTGCCAAAAAGGCATCGGCTGAGTTGAGAGCCAAACAAGCTGCACGGCGCCAAGACAAGGAGAAGATATCCAAGATGGCGCTCGAACTAAAAAATGCTACTGGACGCTGCAAATTTTTGGAGAAGGAGAGTGGAGCCAAAGCGGCTGAACTTGTCAAGGCCGTGCAAGAGGCAAGAGAAGCACGGACGGAATCCAGAGCAACCCGTGAGGAAATCCGGCAAGCTAGGGAGATTGCGGCTGGTAAGCCCTTTCTTCTGCAGACTAAGTTCGGCGATCCGAACTATGCCCAGCTTGACCGAGTGTGGAGTTCTCTGGACGACTTTTTAGACTTGCCGAAGAGTTCTTCCGATGCGGTGCAGTATTATCAAGAATGAGAGGGGTACGCAACGGAGAAGCTTTTCTGGTCACAGTTTGGCGCCTCAAAGCGCCCTCTGTTGCTGAATGAATAGATGTCCCAATGGGCCAAACTTCATAGGATATCCGGTGTTGCTATGAGGAACTTCATAGTCTGGTTGTGGCCAACTGAGCCTGTTCCGAATAGCTACTTCGATTTGGTGCAAAGGCTTGTTGACGCGGTGCCGCGTATCAACGCTGTGAAGAGATCGACGTGCATTGAGGGTGCACGGATGGCTTTCGCCCGAGTCAAGACATTCTGGGGGGAGATGAAGGCCATCGATGTTGCGGTGAAGAGTCCACCGAAGGGCAAGGACCGTCCTGGGCCGGAGCATTATTTTGAAGATGTCATAGAGGCTGCCCGCTTAATAAAGGGTCAATGCTCGGAAAACGTAATGTTCGAGTGAGGTGTATGAGCATTGTAAAGACAATTTCATAGTTAATCTATTTTTATCTTTTGCTCAAAAGCTTGAATTCCTCCTGTGCGGCCATTTTAATATAATCTGAAAGTTTTCAAGTCGTCGGATTCAGCCCCCTCGTAGGAAGTACGGGGGTGTTTGACAAAGCATTTAATCACTCTTTATCCAACGTCTTGGTCCATGAAGGAGGTGATAATGCTGCGAACCAGGCAATCAGACTATAGGGCGTTAATACTTTCACTTAGCCATAGGAGTTTTATGGTGGGGCTACGACATAGCCCCTGGTATGTATGCGTGTACTAAAATATGATGCCTTACATATTTGATCTAAAAAAGATCCCTCGTGTGATACGAAGGATCGCTAAAGATTCCAATAAGTCATCAAGTGGTTGACCAACTCTCGCCGCATCATGATAGTCAGTTTTCGGCTTTCTCTACTGAGGTACTTGACCAGATAAACCGGAAGCACAATTGCAGTAGTTCTCCCTTTACTACCCTAGCCGATAGAGCGGAACGTAGGGTAGCAAGCACAGGAGCCGGGTGACCCAACTATTGACCAAAGACAATGATTCAGAGCTAGTGCATACAAGGCCAAACTTGTGACGCCGAAGTACGCTATAGAGTTGTTCGGGCTTTTGCTGGCAACTCCTTTGTTCCCGTACCGAGCCCCTGGCAGGTTATGCCAAGGTACATCTGTGAAACAACCGTAGGAGCCATATTCATTGGCGAAACAACACGGATGATCAATTCGGATACTGTTTTATGGGACCTGAGCGATATGCCAATGATTACTTTATATATAAAGACCACAACCCCGGCTATTTGACATGTTCGGGGTTGTAGGCGGAGGAAGAGGCATAGTACGGGCTCGAAATAAAGAGTGTGGTCTACAAAAGTTACTTTGGACCTCTTGTCGCAGGTCTGCGCCGCCTGTCCTCGACTAGCGGAATCCTAGACGGAAGTAGCCCCTTAGGTGAGTGTATGGATCCGAACTCTCATAGTCGGTTTTAGATGTTTGACTTGTTCGTCACCTGTTTTTAAGAGATAGTGAAAGGAGATAAAAATAAAATAGATAAAAGTGTCACGGGAGTGCTTGCAGGCTTGTCCATAGTGTGCTTCCACCAATGCCCATGGTATTTTGAGTGCGTCGTGATGTATGCGCGGTACAAATTTTGCAGGTGTACGAGGTGGGCGGCGGAAGCCGGACTGCTATTTTCGCTCCGGGAGTAGTCGATCCTTAGGTGGAAATTGCTTCTGACTCCCGGTACTTCGTTGGTGAACCTCTCTGTCATCCCTATCGCCTGGCGGCCTTCTCCCCTTGTGTTCGACGTTGAGCTTGCCGGCCTGCTTAAAGACCCAGCAGTTTCTGTTAGTATGATTAGCTGGTTTGTCGGGGTGGCCGTTAATCTGGCAGGGTCGGTCCAATATCCTGTCTAGGTTGGATGGTTCGTCTCGGCTCGCCTTAAGTGGCTTCTTCCGTTGACCGGGTTTAGGATTGCTGAATCCGGCGTTGACTGCTATGTCGCGTGATCTTTCATTATCATTGCGACTATTGTGTTTACTTCATCGTGGCTTGCCGTTGCTGTCTCAGATTTCAAAGTGCCCGTGTCGCTGGCGTTGTTGCTTCTACGAGCGAGCCAGCTATCTTCTCAAGAGCAAAAGCGAGGCATTAGAGTAGTAAGGGTTGTCATGGATTTAGGTCCTTCTTGACCGAGGTGGAGTGCAAGACATTCGTCCCGAACGCTGTGCCTGAAGGCTGCAAGGGCTTCCGCTTCCGGACAGTCGACGATTTGGTTCTTTTTGACTAAGAACCGAGTCCAGAGCTCCCTGGCTGACTCTCCGGGCTACTGGACGATGTGACTTAGGTCATCGGCATCCGGTGGCCGGACATATGTTCCTTGGAAGTTGTCCATGAAAGCTTCTTCCAAGTCTACCTAGCTGCCTATAGAATTTTCAGGCAGGCTATTCAACCAGTGCCGAGCAGGCCCTTTTAGCTTTAGTGGGAGATATTTAATGGCGTGGAGGTCGTCTCCACGAGCCATATGGATGTGGAGGATAAAATCTTCTATCCATACCGCGGGGTTGGTCGTTCCGTCATATGATTCAATATTGACGGGTTTGAGTCCTTCGGGGAATTCATGGTTCATTACTTCATCAGTGATGCAGAGAGGGTGTGCGGCGCCTCTATGTAGGGCCACGCCGTGACGTAACTCCGAAGGAGTCCATTTGCGGCTTTCGGCTCGGGCGTGGCCGGGTTTATCACGTCAGAATAGGTAACTAGCATCGCGTGTCGAGGCATGCCCCCGCGATCCGTAGATCGATCTTGCGTGCCCTGCTCTACTGTCCCAGTCCCGCCGAGGGTCGTTTGTACAACCGTAAGCTGTGTTATTCCTGCCTTTACGGCGAGGTGGGGCGGTCTGGTGTTCGGCTTGAGTTGCCTCTTTATCCGGACGGGATTGTCGACGACCTGCCGCATTGTGTGATGATGGTGTGGGCTCCAACACTTCGTCATCGAACTGAGGTAGCAATCTATGCTTCGGGTAGCTTTTGACTGGTCCATTAAGGTCGTATTCTTCGGCGGTCAGGACTTTGGTCCATCTATTGTTGAGTAGGTCTTGGTCAGCTTGAAGCTACTGCTTCTTCTTTTTCAGGCTCCTTGCAGTGGCTATCAGCCTGCGCTTGAAGCGCTCCTACTCGAGGGGTTCTTCGGGTACGATGAAATCTTTGTTGCCGAGGCTTACCTTATCTTCGGAGAGCGGAAGGTAGTTGTCATCCTCCGAATTGTTGCTGGGCAGGGCCTGTTCGTCGGGGCTGGCTTGCCCGTTTTCTTGTTCCACCTGCTTGGATCTTGCTCCAACAGGGTCTTCAGTGTCTTCGGCATCGTCCGGAGTGCTGTTTTCTCCGGTGCCCGCGTTATTGCGATGTGACTTAGAGCGGCGTTTAGGGCGCCGGTATTTAGGCTGTGTCTCAGGAGGTTTATTCTCGACTAGATCTTCCTTGTCATCGTTGCTAGGTTTTTTAGGTGAATCAACCATGCACATGTCGTACCAGGAGCTGGCCGTCCTACATTCCATGAATGGCGGGTCTTGGCCTTGCTCCTTGTTGGCATCCTCGTCTAAACCGTCGATGTCTTCGGAGCCATAGTCAGGCATGTTGGTCAAGTCCTCGACAGTGGCTATGAAGTGGGTGGCGGGTGGGTAGTGAAATTCTCCGTTGTCAGCCCCTAGTTCGAACCAGACGTAGTTCGACCGCGAGTTCCCCGCCAAGGACAGGTTTTTGAATGAGTTTAGCACGTCGCCCAGGGGCGAGTGTTGGAATATGTCTGCGGTGCCAAATTCGAAAATCGATAACCGATCCAGCTCGGTGTCCGCAGGCGCATGTAGTTCGGAACTTATAGCCGGAGACGAGTCCGGAGTCCCATTGATGCGAATATTGCAAGGTGTCGAGTCTGTGTGCGGCTCCAATGTCGCGGACTCTGTGGCCTCGGATGGTACAATCTGCACCAGATTTAAGGCCGTTGAAGCAATAGGATCCATCTCCGGGATGTGGTCCGATGGCAGATTTAAGTCATGTTCATCGGAGCGAGGGGGAGCGATCGCCGCAGTCTCGAATTCGTCGAAGATCAAGTCTCCATGGATGTCCGCGACGTAGTTCAAGCTCCCGAATCTAACTCGATGGCCAGGGGCGTAGCTGTCGATCTGCTCTAGATGGCCGAGCGAGTTGGCCCGCAGCACGAAGCCATCGAACACGAAGATCTGTCCGGCAAGTAAGGTTTCTCCCTGGATGGCGTCACTATCGACGATTGAAGGGGCCATCGAACCTTTCGTCGATGGCACAGTGGAACTCTCAATGAAAGCACCAATGTCGGTGTCAAAACCGACGGATCTTGGGTAGGGGGTCCCGAACTGTGTGTCTAAGGCCGATGGTTATAGGAGACTAGGGACACGATGTTTACCCAGGTTTGGGCCCTCTCTATGGAGGTAACACCCTACTTCCTACTTGATTGATCTTGATGAATATGAGTATTACAAGAGTTGATATACCACGACATCGTGATGGCTAAACCCTAGAAGCCTAGCCTGTACGACTATGGTCATGTGTCTGTATCCGGACTACACCCTCCAGTTTATATACACACCGGGGGGATCTAGGGTTACATAAAGTCAGTTACATAAGAAGGAATCTTCATAATGGGTCACCAAACTTGCCTTCCACGCCAAGGAGAGTCCAATCCGGACATGGGTGCAGTCTTCAGCCTTCATGTCTTCATAGGCCACCAGTCCGGCCCACTGATAATAGGCCAGACGCCCGATGACCCCTTAGTCCAGGTCTCCCTCAGTGGCCTCCCGCACCGCCTCTTTGCTCTATAAATACCCAATATTCTAGAAACCCTAGGGAAGTCGACGAAATATTCATCTAGCCGCCGCAGAGTCCAGAACCACCAGATCCAATCTAGACACCATCTCGGATGGGGTTCACCACCTCCATTGGTGCCTCTCTGGTGATGTGTGAGTAGTTCTTTGTAGACCAATGGGTCCGTAGTTAGTAGCTAGATGGCTTCCTCTCTCTCTCTTGATTATCAACAAAATTGTCTCTTGGAGATCCATATGATGTAACTCTTTTTGCGGTGTGTTTGTTGGGATTCGATGAACTTTGAGTTTATGATCAGATCTATCTTTTTATATCCATGAAAGTATTTGAGTTTCTTTGATCTCTTTTACGCATGATTGCTTATAGCCTCGTATTTCTTCTCCGATATTTGTGTTTTGTCTGGCCAACTTGATCTATTTATCTTGCAATGGGAAGAGGTACTTTGTAGTGGGTTCGATCTTACGGTGCTTGATCCTAGTGACAGAAAGGGAACCGACACGTATGTATCGTTGCTACTAAGGACAAAACAACGAGATCCATATCTAACGCCATAGATAAATGTATCTTGTCTACATCATGTCATCATTCTTAATGCATTATTCCTTTTTCCATGAACTTAATACACTACATGCATGCTGGATAGCGGTCGATGTGTGGAGTAATAGTAGTAGCTGCAGGCAGGAGTCGGTCTACTAATCTTGGATGTGAGGCCTATATAATGATCATTGCCTGGATATCGTCATAATCATTTGAATTTCTATCAATTGCCCAACAGTAATTTGTTCACCCACTGTTTGCTATTTTTCTCAAGAGAAGCCACTAGTGAAACCGACGGCCCCCGAGTCTTCTTCCTCATATATTTGCCTTTGCGATCTACTTTTTCCTTGCATTTATTTTTAGATCTATTAAACCAAAAATACAAAAATACCTTGGTGCAATTTATTATTATTTATTTTATTTGGTGTTTGATCTATCAATTTACTATAAATTCCTCACGTCTGTTTTACCTATCTTGAGGCACCGTACCCCGAAAGGGATTGACAACCCCTTTAACACATCGGGTTGTGAGAAGTTGTTATTTGTGTGCATGTGCTGTTTACGTTGTGTTGCTCTGTTCTCCTACTAGTTTGATAACCTTGGTTTCACATCTGAGGGAATACCTACCTCCAGTGTGCTGCATCATCCCTTCCTCTTTGGGGAAATACCGACGTAGCTTTAAGCGACATCAGGCCACCGTATTCTCCTCACGCCCTCACACAATGCGAGATGCCATGATTCCACTATTGGTTCCATTGAAGGCGGCGACCGAACCTTTACAAACAAGGTTGGGGCTATCTCCACAACTGAATTGGACGCTCCGAACGACACCACGAAGCTTCACCACAGTGGAATATGGCTTCGAGGTGACCTCAACCGTCTAGGGTGCTCAACCACCCAAGAGTAACAAGATCCGCAAGGGATTAGTGGGGGGGGGGGGAATCAATTTTATCTTGGTGGAAGTGTAGATCGGGGCCTTCTCAACCAATCCCTAGGAAATCAACAAGTTTGATTGGCTAGGGAGAGAGATCGGGCGAAAATGGATCTTTGAGCAACAATGGAGCTTAGGGACGGAAGAGGTGGTCAACTTGGGGAAGAAGACCCCCCTTATATAGTGAGAGGAAAGATCCAACCATTACCCACTTACTCAGCCCGCGACATGCGGTACTACCGCATATGCCCACGGTAGTACCGCATAGCCATCCGGTACTACCGCTCGCGCGGCATGGGCCAAACAAGGCTCTGTTGCGTTTAGCACTGAGCGGTAGAACCGCCGGAGCGGTACTACCGCGCGTCCTTGCGGTACTACCGCAAGGCAAGGTTCGACTAGGCTGGGCAGGCACAGACTAATAAAAATACATCTGTGGCTACTTTCGCTTAGCTTTGGTCAGTGCAAAAATCCGGCACGGTACTACCGTTCACACGGATCGGTACTACTGCATAGGGTGTGGAAGTACAAAATTACTTCCACTCCTACTTCTGCGCATGCCATCGTTCTGGGCTAGAGGCCATGGTACTACCTTGTGCTATGAGCGGTACTACCACAATATGCGGTACTGTCGCAGCCATGGGCGGTACTACCATGGGGCGTTGCAGTACTACTGCTCCCTTGAGCAGTACTACCGCACGCCACAGAACAGTAGCACTTGGAAGCCTTCATCTTCGCAATGACAAGGGAAACGGCTGGTGCTCCATTGAAGCGAAGGAAAGGTGGTGCGAAGGAACATATATGTACCTGTTGATTCCACCCTAACCTTTCCGAAACGGACCCCCTCTTAATAGTAAGGCTTTCTTATGACTCAATTCCACCAAAAATAAACATAGAGAAACACCGTCTTCGATAAGCTCCGAGTGGTACCGAATCGTCTTGTGACTAGACATGAGATATCCGAAATGCTCAATGCACATGATTAGTCCGCAAATGCATTGTCATCAATCACCGAAACCACTTAGGGAGAAATATGCCCTTACTATATCCCCCTTTTTGGTGGATTGATGAAGATACGAGATTTGCACAAAGGGATGAAAAAGAACATAAGCAAACCCAACATTTATAAAATATAGACATGCCCCCCTAGATGTGTGCACTCTTAGAGAAGTGCTTTGGACTGCATGGCACACATATACTAGGAACACTCTCCCTATATTTTATAAGCAATGCAATCTTTGCAACAAAATGAATGACACTAAACATGGAGGCAAGGTAAAGTTTTTGAGCATGAAGTAAAGGGAAGAAGATAGCATAAGCTCACAATCTACTAAACATACTAGACAATAAGATAATACAGTAAGATAGGCTAAAGTGCATATGTTTAACACCATATGATAGTCTCCTGGTCTCACACGAACACAACACAAACCTATGCATATGTCTAACACCATATGATAGTCTCCTGGTCTCACACAAACACAACACAAACCAACAAATCAAAGCAACGAGAGTTCAACGCAAGCAAAGCGACACAAGACTCGCAAATCCTAGACTCTCTCTCCATTTGGCATCGAGATACCAAAAAGGCAGAGAGGACACCTACGACATAGGTGGTAGCTCCCTCTGCACTAATCAGCCAACAATATCCTCATCGGTCTCGGCAGCGGGAATGGACTCCTCCTCTGACTCAGTCCACTGATAGCCATGTTTTGCCATCCAGGCAGCCTTAGGAGTGATGTTCTTCTCTGACCCGCTCGACACATGCTTGCCGAACGTCCTCAAGATCCTCTTGTTGCGCCGACGACTCTCCTTCTGAGCAACATGGGTCTTGTACTGCCCTTTGGCCTGCATGCAGAACATAGACTTCATCTTGGTCTTCAGCTTCTTAGTCCAAGAGGGCTCAGTAGAGGTAGGGGCGTACCCTGCAGAACTGTCCTCATCCTCCTCCTCCTCAAACTCGTCCTCATCAACCTCCATCCTAGCAGCCTCAGCCCGGGTAGTGGTATTAGCCCACTTGTTCTTTTGACACAGTCTGATAAGCTCATGGCAAACCCAATCTGGAGCAAGAAACTCTTCTCTCAAAAATAGCTTTTCCCGAGTCTTTGAGATCAAGAGGTGCATGTAGGGTCCATAGATGGGAACTTTGCGATTGAAGACCGCAAACTGGAGCTCAACTCACATGATATGAGATACATCAAGTGGTCCAGGAACTTGACAACGCACCTCCTCACAAAGAAGCATCATATCCACGTGATAAGCATGTACCTTGTCATTGTCCCCAATGCGCGGAAAGAGGGTGTTGCGGAAGATCCGGTGCATGATGTCAAGGAAAAGGTTGAGCACCCAAGACGACTTGCCATTGGCTAACTTATTCTCCACAAGGTATGGTTGAAGCTTGTTCTTGTTGGTGAACTCCGAGTTGCCATGAGGGCGGACACCAATGAGCACATTTAGCCCCTCATCACAAACGTGCAACAACTCCATGAAATCCTTCCACTTAGCAGACATCCTCTTCCCATTGGTCATCCAAGTCATAGTCCGCTCCTCATCCGTGTGGAAGTGGACGGAAGCAAAGAACTAAGCCACGTTCTCTGGGTCAAAGTCCTTCTGGAACGTGATAAACTCATCAATGCCAAACTGCTCCACCAAGTCCAACGGCTCACCAAAGTATGCCCGGTCCTTCTTTAGATGATTCATATCAATCCACTTAACAGGAACCTAGATGTTCTGCTTGGACTTGATCACATTGAGGTAGATGAGATTTTGCTGCTTGTCCAGAACAATTCATTTCCTCTAACATTCTCACAAGGCTTCACATAGGGGTTGATCCTCCTTCGTTTGACAAACTCGGCTAGAGGTATCTCATCCATGCCCATATTTGGCTCCTTGAACTTGCCAGCTGTGGTCTTGACGTGACATTGTGCAGCATTGGACCCCTCTGGAGCTTCTTGGTTGCGAAGCCGCTTGGAGCTCGTGTCATGGCTAGGATTTGAGCGCCGAAAATTAGAACCAGAGCCACCACCTATGAGTCACAACACAAACACGAGAAAGGTCATTGCAAAGACTAGGGCCAAAACCAAATAAAACAAGTGGAAATGAGATTGGGAGGACAAAACAACGTAATTTTTAACTCCACGGTAGTATCGGACCATGGCGTGGAAGTAAAAATTTACAGCCACTCTAGCCGCGGTAGTACTGTGCCGGTGTGGCACGGTAGTACCGCACCTGGAGTGGAAGTAAAAATTTACTTCCGCGCCCCGGGCGGTAGTACCGCTCCAGCGGAGCGGTAGTACAACACGGGGGCGGCTCTTGGGCGAGCGGGCGGTAGTACCGCTCCAGGAGGAGAGGTAGTACCGCACAGATTCAAATCACGCAAGAACATCATCTACGGATCTAGAAACATCCGCAAAAATAGATCGGTACTACCGGTGATCAAAACTACACTGTTGCATCACACCAAATATCATTTATACTTCACTACTACTCTCCTACAATCTCCTATTGCAAATATTTAGCCGAAAATCACACGAACTACACAAGCATCTCCCCAAGACCTAGAAGCACAAAAATGGAGCAAAATGAGAGGGACTAGGGGAGATACCGGGGTCCATGGCAAGAGGGTGAGGTGGGGAACGATCCCACCGGACAGAATGCGAGGAGAGCAGCCGGAGACGGAGATCCGGCGAGGTCCTCCAGCGTTGTTCATGGGCAGGAGAGAGAGACGAGGTGGGGAAAAGAGATGAATGGGTATGGGGGAGTTGGAACTACCCCTACCCGCTCTTAACCCCCACCCACTCGCGACTGCGCGGTAGTACCGTGGGTCATCGCGGTAGTACCGCCCGGACGGAAGTACCGCACACAGGGCAGTAGTACCGCTCTTCCAGCGACAGTAAAAAATTGCTGCCATGATGGAAGGGGTAGTACCATGCCTGGGATGCAACTGTGCACGCACAGGACAACCCAACTCCTGTGGTAGTACCGTGGCTTGCCACGGTAGTACCGCAACCTAAAAAAGTGCTAGTTTCGACGAGAACAAGAAGAACGGGGGCTTTGCAATGCAACCTTCAAGCAATAGGACACGCAAAAGAGCACACAGACGAGGCAACTCAAACACAAATGTGGCTCAAAGGGAAGGCAAAATACAACAAGGACCAAACACGAAACACAAGCTCTCTAAAGAGAGGGCGATGGCCGGAGCCACCTATGTTTGAGTCAATTGGTATGGCACCACGAAGAATTATCCTTGGTCGCATGACCAAAACTCATCTTTGAAGCACAAGTACCATAAAAATGGCTAATGTGGAAGAGTTGATAAATTTATGCATAATGGTGGGGGGGGAGGAAGAGTTCATTGAGAGAACAACACTCCCCCTATGTTCATGCCTACATCTAAACAAGACAACATGACGAGTGACATGGGGTGTGCAAGGGTTCAAGCCACATTGCTCAAATCAATGATATTTAGCTCATGCCTTAACTCGCGAAATCTTGCTTCATCCAAATGCTTCGTGAAGATATATGGAATGTTGCCATGAGTGTTGGCATAATCAAGATCAATCTCCCCTCGGCTAATGTGCTCCCAGATGAAGTGATACTTAATCTCAATATGCTTCGTCTTGAAGTGTTGCACCGGGTTGAGAGAAATCTTGATGCCACTTTCATTGTCACACCAAAGAGGCACTTTGTCACAAATGACATTGTAATCCTTTAAAGTTTGTCTCATCCATAAGAGTTGAGCACAACAACTGCCGGCGGCCACATACTCGACTTCGGTGGATGAGAGAGATACATAACTTTCCTTCTTGGAAGACCAACTCACCAAAGAGCAACCAAGGAATTGGCACCCTCCGAAAGTTGACTTCCTATCCACTTTGTCTCCCGCCCAATCTGAATCCGAGAATCCTACAAGATTGAGTTTGCTCCTCTTGGGTACCATAAGCCAAAGTTTGGGGTATGAGCCAAATATCGAAAGATTCGCTTGACCGCCACAAAGTGGCTTTCCTTAGGCGAGGCTTGAAACCATGCACAAATTCCCACACTCAACATGATATCCAGTCTAGATGCAAAAAGGTAAAGCAAGGATCCAATCATAGAACGATATACCTTTTGATCCACCGCTTTACCATTGGGATCGATGTCAAGTTGGCATTTGGTAGGCATTGGAGTAGAAGCCGGCTTGACATCACTTAGATTGAATCTCTTGAGCATGTCTTGAGTATATTTGGCTTGGTTGTTGAAGATTCCTTCTCGTATTTGTTTGACTTCGAACCCGAGAAAGAACTTCAACTCTCCCATCATGGACATCTCAAACTCCGCGGTCATGAGTGCGACAAACTCATCATTGAAAGCTTTGTTAGGAGAACCAAAAATAATATCATCAACATATAGTCGGCATACAAACAACTCCCCTTTAACCTTCTTAGTAAAAAGAGTGGGGTCTATTTTCCCAATTTCAAACCCATGATCTTGTAACAACTCGGTAAGGTGCTCATACCATGCACGTGGGGCTTGTTTAAGGCCATAGAGCGCCTTATCGAGTTAATACACATGATTGAGGAACTTAGGATCCTCAAACCTCGGGGGTTGTTTGACATACACTAACTCATTAAGAGGACCATTAAGAAAAGCACTCTTCACATCCATTTGTTGCAACTTAAAGTTATGATGAGAAGCAGAGGCAAGAAACAAACGAATAGATTCAAGGCGAGCAAAGCAAAGGTTTCACCATAGTCGATACCCTCGACTTGGGAGTAGCCTTGTGCCACCAAGCGAGCCTTGTTGTGGATGACAATCCCGTGAGTATCTTGCTTGTTCTTGAAGATCCATTTGGTTCCAATGACATTGTGGTTCTCCTCTGGGCTTGGCACCAACCGCCACACCTTATTGCGTTTGAACTTATGGAGTTCTTCATGCATGGAAATGAGCCAATCCGGATCTTCAAGCGCCTCATAGACCTTTTGGGGCTCAACACAAGAAACAAACGCATGATGAGCACAATATTTTGCTAATTTTCTATGAGTGCTTACCCCATTTGTGATGCTTCCAAGGATATTCTCCATGTGATGCTTGATAGAAGAGAGCCTGGAAGCAACTTTGGCAGCATGACGCTCCAATTGCTCCTCAAGAGAGAGTTGAGGAGCGGTAACTTGATCATCATGAGCGTCATCTTGAGCTTGTTCTTGATCTTGAGCTTGCTCTTGATCTTGAGCTTGCTCTTGATCTTGAGCTTGCTCGGTAGAAGGAACTTGACCTTGTGCATCACTTGGTGGATCATCACCATCTTGCGGTTGATCTTGCACTTGGCCTTGTACATTGGGTTGAGAGCCTTCACTTTGTTCTTCAGAAGCGTGTGGGTCTTGGGTTGGTGATGGTTCCACTTGAGTAGAACATTGTCCTTCTCCTTCGGCCACAAGGGGTTCCTTAATGGGTAGGATATGACCAACACCCATTCTTCTTATGGCTTGGGGAGGAATTTCATCACCTACATCACAAGTACCACTTTATTCCACCTGGGAGCCGTTATTCTCATCAAACTCCATGTTACACGTCTCCTCAATGAGTTCGGTGGACTTGTTGAGGACACGGTAAGCATAAGAGTTTGTAGCATAACCAACAAATATGCCCTCATGAGCTCTAGCCTCAAATTTAGACGAACGAACACCTTTCTTGAGTATGAAACAATTAGAACTAAACACCCGGAAGTACTTGAAGTTGGGCTTGTTGCCGGTAAGTATCCCATACGGAGTCTTGTTCAAGCCTTTACGGAGGTAGAGCCGATTAGATGCATGACAAGCGGTGTTGATGGCTGCGACCCAAAAGTTGTACGGAGAATTGAATTCCGCCATCATGGTCCTTGCCACGTCCATCAATGTAACATCCCAAATTATCAATTTGGAATGTTACACATAGGTCATCTTGCATATCATATTTTATTTGCATTTGTGTGATGTGATCCTCGAAATTCTAAGCAACTCAAGGACCCACGGAGAGAGTTGGGGATTTCACTGTTTTCGTATTGAATTTTCTCAAATATCGGAACAAGGATCATTTTGGATTTAATTGTTTTTCTCTCCGAAAATATTTCATATTAAAATATATGAGTGGGGATAATATGACTTCTCCAAACTAAATGGAATATTGGAAGAAAAATATTAAAATCAAATCTTTTATTTTATTTGGTTTTTCTGCTATTTTATTTGAATTAGAAAAATGTGCATATTTTAAAAGTTGCATTTTTAGGGCCAAGAAAATGTTCATCATGTTCTAAATATGTTATTTAGATGGTGAAAATTTGTTTTGGAATTTTTAGATTTTTATTTATTTTTCCAGGATTTTTCCGGCGAAATTCGTTTAAAAAAAGTGAGGTTCAGACCGACTAGGCCGAAGCCGAGACGGCCCAGCCCGCGCCGCGCCGCCTTCCCGCTCCTAGGCGGAGTCCGCCGTCCGCCCGACCGAGCCGCCGTGGCCGACTCGGCCACCGCCGCCACCTGCCCCTTCCCCAAGCCAGAGCCCCCCGGGCCTTTATATACGCCGCAACCCCCCACCCCCCTGTCGCCTCCACCTCGCCCCGCCGCCAGCCAGCGCCGCCCGCCGCTCCTGCCGCCGCGTGCGCCAGCCCCGCCGTTCCGCACTGCTGCCGCCGCCGCCCGCCCTGCCTCGCCGGAGCCGTCGCCGTTCCGATCCGCCGGAGCCGCCGGTTTGTTTGGTTTTAGGTAAAAAAAACATGGTTTTCTATAAAACCCTAGATCGGTTTTTTTGTTTAGATCGGTTCATTTTTCTTTCGGTTTAGTTATTTAGCGGACGTTCGTCCGTTCGATCGTTCTAACGAACGATTTTAGTCTTTTAGTTACAGACAGCGAACGTTCATTCGTTAGCCTGTTCGTCGCGTTTTCTTTTCAGGTTTTTTTCATGATTATTTTTATCACGATTTCTACCCTGATCTTCGTTTTAGTATAACTTTTCGCTCGTTAGTCGGAATTAGGTGAAACACGCGCCTAGATCTTCGTCTCGAAGACCTCTTTCTGTTTAACCAACTTGAACAAGATTTTTGTACTTTTAAATTTGACTTTAGTACAATTGAGTAAACGGGTGCCAAAGCCACCCCACGTCAACCTTAGCCATTAGGCACGTCGCGGTCTTAGTGGGTCGCTCCGAGAATTAACCACATAGAGACCGTTCTTGACATGCCCAACAAAAGCTACTTTAAGAATCTTGCTCCACAAGAGGGCCACGAAATCAATATCAAATAAAGTAGCAAAGCCCATGAGTGCAAGTTGGCGAATGGAAAGTAAATTGTATGCAAGGGACTCAAGAAGCATGACTTTTTCGATCGTGAGATCATGAGAAATGACAACCTTGCCAAGACCCAATACCTTAGAAGATGATGCATCACCCCATTCGACATTGGTGGGCATAGATGAGACTTTGTGCACGTCCACCACCAAGTCTTTGCTTCCGGTCATATGATTTTTGGCTCCACTATCGAGCAACCATGATCCCCCACGGGAAGCAAACTCCTACAAGAGATCAATGCTTGGTTTTAGGTACCCATTTTGTAATGGGTCCTTTGATGTTAGCAACAAGGGTCTTAGGATCCCAAATGGACCATTCAATGTACTCATAGGAAGAACCAACAAACTTGGCATAAACATGCCCATCACTAGCACGGCATATCACATAAGATGGGTTAAAGTCGTCGGCTTTGTTGGAAGTCGTGGCATTGCGCTTCTTGACACCACCATCCTTTGCATTGTTCTTCTTCTCCTTAGAAGTACCCCTCCCTCATTCATAGATGTTTGCTTGAGAGGAAGAAGTTGCTTGGTCTTGTCATTCTTCTTCTTCTTGGACATGGGTGCAAACCCAATTCCCTCCTTGGCCACAACTTCCTTTTGATTGCTCAAAAGGTCATTGAGGTTTTCCTCAACTTGTATGCAAGACACATACCTTTCTCAAGTTGCTTTCTCAACTTGGCATTCTCCTCCACAAGATGCACATGCTCACAACACAGGTTAGTAGCATTTGCATTATCAATCAAAACCATATGAGGAAAAGTGGCTTTCTCCTTGGTTAGCGATACTTGGAGTTGATCATGAGACTCCCTGAGGCTAGCATGAACACTCTTCAAGACCTTGTGAGCCTTGTCAAGTATATCAAACGCCTCCTTAGGTCTAGCATGGTCAACCCCAAGTTTGGCCTTCACAGATTTGAGCACATGAGAGACAACAAGAGCATGATCAAGATCTTTCTTTAATTTAGCATGATCATCGTTGTATGACTCCTCAAGAGCCAAACGATGACCACACTCCTCCTCAAGCGCATTAGAGAGATTCGATATCTCATCGGCATAGTCACGACTATGTCCTTCCATCTTAGAGATGGTCTCTTCGTGAGCCTCGATCATGTCATTGGCTTCACCAAGTTGTTCCAAGAGAGCAACGAAGTGCTTCTTGGATTTACCTTTGAGTTTACTCATAAAAGATACAAATTCATTTTCCTCCTCCTCCGCCCCCTCAATTTCATCAATGCAATCCGTCAACGAAGGATTAGTAGTGTGTCACAGCCTGATTTTTTGGCCCTTTATTTTTCTTTTGATTTTCTGAGATTTTTGCTTGAGTTGTCCCTTTTTCCATTTCTATGTGGTCTGGAAACTGAAGAAGATGACCTCTTCTTTCTTTCCAGAGTGGCTTGTCATCCTCATATCCATCCCTAGACCTTGCCATTTCCATCCTGAACCTATCCCACTATTCTTTTTCTAGGGAATATTCATTTTTCTATTAAAGGAATAACCCTGTTTGCCCTAGGTTGTGAAGCAACTTATTATTTCTGTCACTCCTAAAATTCCCAAATAATTCTCATAAATTGTTTGGGTCATATCTTCATCAAATATGGAAAAACTTTTCCTTGCCATGTTCAAAAATAATTCACCAAAATTCCTTTTCCTATTATGCACTAAATGGCACTTTGTGAAGCAAGTGCTATTTATCTTTGCCCATTTGTCTCCAAAAGTTTTGGACACCTTTTCCTGTCCATATCATTGCCTCATGCAAATTTTAATACTCATTTGCCTAGTAAATATTTTTCAGCTAATTTGCAAAGTTTCTGTCCAGAAAGAAACTTTGTGAAGGAGGTACAAGCTAGGCATACTAAAATGAGTTAAAATTTTTGCATGACCTCAATATCATCAAATCATGACTCTCCTCAAAATTTGATCTCATTCCTTGCATCCATGTCAGCACACCTTCATTACTTTGTTTCTGTACAAATTTTCAGTTTGTGAAGCAAGTATATTTTATCTTGATCCATAAGGGCTGAAATTTTTCCAGGACCTTCTCCTACCCATATAACCTATCTCCACAAAGTTTGGACCCATTTCATTTAGCCATTTTCCCTCGAGAATTATTCCTGGTTTCTGGACAGTGAGGATGTTTGTGAAGGAAGTACCATTTTGGCAAGACCATTTGGTATGAAAATTTTACAGCATCATTATATGTCCAAATGACCAAGCCTTGCAAAATTTTAGCCCAAGTGGTTACTCCGAGTGAGTGCTACTTCATCATTTTGATTCTGGACCTATTTATGCAGTTTAAAGCAACTGTATTAGGCACTGGTCCAAATCACCTCAAAATTTACAGGACTGTAGTCCGTCCTAACCTAAACACCCCAGACAACTCATTTGTCCTCTATCATTTACCTGTTGATCACTGCATCAGGATTTAGTTTGATACAATAAACTTCAGAGCTCACTTACCATTTAACCACAACATCTTTGGACGAGCTACCACCTCAGTTGAAACCTCCCCTGGATGGACTCCACCATAGACATCAATTGGTAGCCAGAGTTGCACTATGTGCACTAGTGCGCGGTGATCACGAGTATGGCATGCCATATGCGTGCTCTGGCGCCTCTGTCATCTTCTCCCTCACTGTCCTCGTCGCCTTCGCACTCGTGAGAGTGTCTAGCGGCTTCCCCTTGTCGTCGCCTTCATGGTTGAGCCCTCTCCCCCTCCATCTGGTTCCTCGTAGGCGCTCGCTGCCGCATGCCACGGGCGCATTGTGGCCGACATGCATTAGTGGCATTCGACCGCTTCTTCCTCCTGTGCCCCCTTGGCCTCCTCTGCTCCGTGACTCCCTATAGCACGTCCGCTGCTCCCTCGTCGCCTTCGCGCGCCCTCCCGTGACAGCTGAGCGCTCCAGAGCGTTAGCCGGACATGCATGGCGGCACTCACCCTCGACCATCCCATCCTCGCCTATAAATAGGTCACCCGAGCCCCTCCAAGCTCACCACTCGCCTCCCCACCCTCCTCTGGTCCCTCCTAGCCTCTTGCCCGAGCTCCAGAAGCTCTTCTTGCTGCTCATCACCGCCATGGCCGCCGCTCGGCTTCTCCTAAGTTCAGTCGAGCCGACGCCTCTCCCTCCCCCTCTTCACCACCACAAGTTTTCCCGTGCTCCGGCGAGTCTCCCCTACCCATCCCCTCATCGCCGAAGCCCTCGAAGCCATGTCTTCCCTAGTTGGTCGCCTCCCTCGGCCTCTTCCTCCACGTGGTGCCGCGGCCACGCTCCTCCCCAGCGTCTGCTACTGCTCTAGGCGGGAGCAACACCTCCTCCCATGCCCACCGGTGGCTTCACCCCTGCCGGAGGTGTTCGGAGCCGCAGGGAACCATCGCCGGCCGCCGCTCCCCTGCTCCCCTCTGTTTCGATCTGGGGCAGGGTGAGGAAGAAAACGACTGTGAGCCATGCAGACCCTACATCTCTCCCGACCCCACCCGTCGGCCACACGTGTTGACCCCGCCGTCCACGTCAGATAAGTGGAAACACATCTCGTTTAAATACGTTTTCGGTTAGTGAAAGCGTACTTTGGTCTTAGTTCAATTGAAGATGCGTTTTCTTTATGAGAAGACATATTTTCATTCAACTACGGCTAGAAATGTGTTTTCTCTATTGTGAAGGCATATTCCACTAAATGCGCTTTCTGTTTTATCCTCCAGGGGCCTGTTTGTAAACTTATTTTTATAGAATGGTCCCTGAACTTTGTCGGTCTATAACTTTTTGCTCGAGACTCCGATTGAGGTGAATCCAACACCCACTTCTTCATCTCGTCGAGCCCATTCTGTTGGTCTCACTTTTATTATGTTTTGACATACTTAAAATGACCTTGTTGCCCTTGCCTTGTATAGCCCCCTCCGAGAGAGAATCTTTTCCGGCGATCGTTCCACACATCTCCCTAGTGCATTCTTCATCCCCAGGCAAGCCACAACAACCACTGGCATGATAGCCATGCAGTAGCCTTGGTTTTCTACTTGAACATTTAATAAAGTGCTTGTTTGTTCGTTACTGTTATCGTTGTTCTGGTTATGCTGATGTACTGTGTTTATCTTCATGCCATGTTCGGATGTACCTTGTTATCATGTATTCTTGCTAATATTAGTTTCATATGCCATGCTTGGTAGTAGTACCTGTTGATGTTGCTGATGGTCTTCGGTGCATGACTGTCGTCCGTTTCGAGTACTAGTGTCATGCATGTTCCTTTGCATCAAGTTGGTTAAATGCTTGCATGATAGTTTTATCGTTATGTTATTGCATGGTATTTATTCTCGATGCTAGTGGTCATGATATGTTTATGTGTAGTTATACTCGTGATATTCATGCTCGTCATTATGCCATGCTCATTCAGATAAATGATTTAATGTTGTGGATATGCTTGATGAATTAAGTTGCACCCCCATGCTTATGTTGATATTATGCTCATGCTTTGTAGTTGCATCATGTTATTTTATTATGGTTCAGCTTATTGCATTCAAATTTAATCGGATTTAATCAAACTTGAACACCTGTTGGCTGAGTCATGGTGCCACCAAATCGAGCTAACCAGTGCAATCACATTTGCCTTTTTATGGGAAAGGCCCTAATTGGGTCTATTGTCATGCCTCTCGCCGGTGCCTCCAACGAGGGAAGGTTATGCGCGGGCGCTACCTTGGCCGGGTAGGATGGCATAAGCCTTGTGTGCCCAAGTTGTTTTGCGCGCTTTTGTCCCCGTTTGGGACCGTTTATGTTTTGCCACGACGGTGGCCGTAGATGCCTTTAGTAGGCACGGGGCCACCCAGGACTTAGCCCAAAGGGGAGTTGGTCGGAGTGGCCTGGAGAGTGTCATGGCAGTAAGAAGATTTTGCCGGAACACCGTTGGTCCACCCGAATGGGAGTGCGAAGCCATGGGTTCCATGGTGTGGGCACAGTGTACTAACCTCTACATAGTGTGTGTTTTAACCTATCGATAGCCGCGCCTACGGATATGGGCCCGGTTCATGTCGGTCACACTGTGGGTCAACAATAATATTAATAATGTGGTTAATAACAACCATGATTCGATGAGAAAGATGCTGGATGTGATCGTGAGAGGATCGTCGTGGTATCGAGGATACCGAGTTGTTGGATATTTGTGATGTTGTGCGAGAATCATGGGTAAAGATCAAGCTCCTAGTGGTCATATAATGATTACTATGGTATAGTTAATACCAAGCTTGGTTGGATCCGGAGACGATCGTGTGATGTCCATGATGGTATGTTTGTGCATGTGATGCTTACAAGGTAACCCAAGCACAGTAAGTTGGTGCATGATAGGGCCATCATGTTGCATGCTAGTATCATCTATTCATATGTTCATGCCATTCTCATATTGTTCTAGCTGTATCATGTTCATCTTGTTCATGCTATGATCGATCTGATAGGATCATGTTAATCCTTGTTAACCTGTAATTGACATGCTGTTGTCTGTCTTGACTGCGCTTGGTTTATTGTTAGCTTGCAAGTACATTCAATGTACTGAGCTGGCATGTCATGCCAGTTTGCCGGTCATGCCGGAGTCGATTGCTTGTTTGCTGTGGATCTCTTGTTTGTGAGCTAGGATAAGCGTTCCAGCCAGAGTCCCTGCGGAGTGGAGTTCATCACCGTCGTCGCTATTTCGCTGCTTTGTGTTGTTTTGCTGCTGGCATAGAGCAACCGTGGCAGGTGTAGTGTCGCTGTGCCGACGTTATTCCTTGTAATATCGGAGACCTTGTATTTGTATTTATGTTGTAATAGAGAGCTAGATTGTTCTATGCTAAGAAGTGCCGTATTCCAGAAGACTTCTCCTCGATCTCTGGGCTGGAATACGGAGTGTTTTGGTTTCTCTGAGCTGGGGTGCCACAGGCTTGGTATCAAAGCAGGTCTGGTTGTAGGATGCCCTAGCCTGCGCGAACGTTAGAAAATGGTAGTATAGAGTCTGGTTGGTTTGTTGCATTTGATTGCTGCATTTGTTTGCCGCATAGCATGCATATAGGTTATTATTTGGTGATTAACGGTTTATCTGATGAGTGTAGGTGGTATCAGTTTCGATCTACCACATGCACCATTCCTCTTTGCATACCCGCTCTTCGGTGTTCGGCGTCATCTCTGTCCCAGCAGAGTGATGCCATGGTACCCAGTGTTCCAGACACCATTTGTAGGAGTTATGCTCAGATATCACTTCGATATTTTTCTACCTCCACCCATATTATTTCGGTGATAGATTTGTTTCTATCCCGAATCGTGCCATCCATCTCGTCCGTTTGGGCAACCCTTACTGATCTTTGTTATCAGAAAAAGGATAATGCCAGCAAGCCCATTTTTCCACCATTATCCTACCCTGCCCTCCAATTCTTTGGACGTGTACGGTTCCCTTCCATACGCTTGATGACGATGTGGTCGTGACCTTGTGTCTCTCTATCTAATCACCAAGTCCATCCTCGCTTCCATATTCATCCAGATTCAACCAGAGTTCAGCCAGTGCTTGGTGTAGCCTTAGTTGCATGAACTCCTTCCACACATGGATTCACTTTCGTGCACACCGCCACAGCATATTAGACCGTAATACCAGAGTTTCTACGAGATTTGTGTGCTTAGGTGTGCATGCATATTATTGTTGTGAGTAGCCGTAATATGTGATGTTGGTTGATTTTAATATTATTAGTATGCTTGTGTGCTTTTGGTTTTCGTCGTTTCTTTTGCTTCTTTCTTTGGGCCTTCGGTGTGGCATTATTCTCCCCTTATTAAAGTCTCTCGTCAACTGACATCGGACCCGAAGAATCAGCAAGGAATTCAAATATTTGGTAACTCAGCTAAGCAGAATGGAATTCTCAGCTGAGTGCAGTGAAATGGGGAATATTTGGTCTTCATATGGATAATCAAGTTTACCTCAGTATGCACTCTTCGTAGCAGTGATGATTAAATTAGTAAGAAGATAAAATGTTTGCAAAATCGACAGTATATTGTCAGTCAAAGGTAATCAACATCAGGAATAATAAGATGATATATATGTGGTACCCGGTCCGCATATCCCAACGAGAAGATTCTGGTGTAAGCAACCCAGTCTTTCCTCGCAAGCTAACAGAGAAGCTTCCAATGCAAAATTCCACCATCTTCCTCTGTACGATACATGGATGAATTCATGTGCAAGGTACTCTGTCTTCTTCAGTAAGCAACCGCAAAAGCTTTCGACATAAGGTACTGAGTCCTTCCCCAGCAAGTCTGTAAGGGGGTAAGCTTCTGAAGCACGTTATCCGGTCTTCCTCAGCAAGATACTCTCAATGGTTTCCAGCATAAGCCATCCAATCTCCCTCAGTACGACATTTGTGAAAGATATTAAATTGTGAATTGATAGCATATGGCAGTGCATCCCGAGAATCGGGTCCGCAACAGTTTGGTCAGGAGCAAGATTGATAATTGTTGCGTAACTCACATGGTGTAGAAACCCGGACAGTCTGAGTCATCATCGATCACCCGGAATATTTATCTACTCAATTTTGGTTAGGACCCCATATCCAGACAACCCGCTCAGTTAACAGTATACACCTCACTATGACAAAGGACTATGAACCTTGATGGCAACAGTGAGCTTTGTACAACTACCTGTGAACCTGGTGTATGATTTTGTTGAGCCCTTGTCTACTTCTCTCTGGTGACGACACCATGCATGTGATCTGAGCTGCTTTTTGGCCGTATTGAGCCGTGGTTGAGTTATTTCAGTAATGTCCCAGATCTGAGTTGTAAAGACCGTTCTGGTGGCTACTGATTTATTGGTTGAGTTCTTACAAGGGTTAAGATGATCATTTCCCTGCGACTAAAACTTTAGAGAAGATAAACCTGCCATTGAAGAAATGTTACCATGTCAGGAGATAAGGATAAAGGCATGCTTGTTAAAATATTTCCCCTGACAGAACCCATGGTCACATGAAGAATTAAGAGATATGGCCAAGCCCTCCACCGCCAATCAAATTTGCGGATATTATCATATAAGGTCATATCCCTTCATGTTGCCCACGACAGGAGACAGTCAAATATTTGGTATGGTACTAGAACTCAAAACAGATGATTCAGAAACCCTTGCGAGAAGTCAGAATCCGTCAGGAAAACAGTTACGAACCGCCTCACTGTTTTAAACCTAGAGGACCTACAGTTAGTTGAGAAACCCAATTCAAGGAGAAAAGATTGGGTGTCCATCAAGAAAAATCTGTTCACAACTTCATGAAAGGTTGCAGGTGCTGGATGACACATCAATCGGGGATCACTCTTGGACTTGTGAGACAGACATATATTTCAGTCATGGTAATCTATCACACTCCGCTAAGTCAGCAGAAATGAAAATAAATTGGAGCCAGTATAAGCATGAACATGTAAGGTAAGATCTATCAGAATGTGAATATAGTGAAGCAAACCATCCCGAGCCAGCCAGACAGTTAGATGAAATTCAGTGGGGAACAATCAATAAAGGAAAAAGGATACCCAAGTTGGAAACGGTTTTCTTAAGTCAGTATATTCATACATGTTCCCTGAGCAACCAAATCTGGAGGACGATATTTCTTCAAGGAGGGAAGAGTTGTCACAACCTGATTTTTGGCCCTTCTTTTTCTTTTGATTTTCCGAGATTTTTTCTTGAGTTTCCTTTTTCCGTGGCTATGTGGTCTGGAAACTGAAGAAGATGACCTCTTCTTTTTTTCCAGAGTAGCTTGTCATGCTCATATCCATCCCTAGACCTTGCCATTTCCATCCTGGACCAATTCCAATATTCTTTTTCTAGGGAATATTCCTCTATTTATTAAAGGAATAACCATGTGTGCCCTAGGTTGTGAAGCAACCTATATTTCTGTCACTCCTAAAATTCCCAAATAATTCTCATAATTTTTTTGGGTCATATCTTCATCAAATATGGCAAAACTTTTCCTTGCCATGTTAAAAAATAATTCACTAATATTCCTTTTCCTATTCTGCCCTAAATGGCACTTTGTGAAGCAAGTGCTATTTATCTTTTCCCATTTGTCTCCAAACTTTTTGGACACCTTTTACTGTCCATATCATTGCCATATGCAAATTTTCATACTCATTTGCCTAGTAAATATTTTTCAGCTAATTATCAAAGTTTCTGTCCAGAAAGAAACTTTGTGAAAGAGGTACATGCTAGGAATACTAAAATGAGTTGAAATTTTTGCATGACCTCATTATCATCAAATCATGGCTCGCCCCAAAATTTGAGCTCATTCCTCACATCCATGTGAGCACACCTTCAATTCTTTGTTTCTGTCCAAATTTTCAGTTTGTGAAGCAAGTATATTTTATCTTGCTCTATTAGGGCTGAATTTTTTCCAGGATCTTCTCCTACCCATATAACATATCTCCACAAATTTTGGACCCATTTCATTGAGCCATTTTTCCTTTGGAATTATTCCTGGTTTCTGGACAGTGAGGATGTTTGTGAAGGAAGTACCATTTTGGCAAGACCATTTGGTATGAAAGTTTTATAGCATCATTATATGTCCAAATGACTAAGCCTTGCCAAAGTTTAGCCCAAGTGGTTACTCCAAGTGAGTGATACTTCATCATTTTGATTCTGGACCTATTTGTGCAGTTGTAAAGCAACAGTATTAAGCACTGGTCCAAATCACCTCAAAATTTGCAGGACTGTAGTCCTTCTTGACCTAAACACCCTAGACAACTCATTTGGCCTCTATCATTTACCTATTGATCACTGCATCATGATTTAGTTTGATACAATAAACTTCAGAGCTCATTTACCATTCAACAACAACATCTTTGGACGAGCTACCACCTCAGTTTAAACCACCCCTGGATGGACTCCACCATAGACATCATTTGGCAGCCAGTGTTGCACTGTATGCACTAGTGCACACGGTGATCACGAGTATGGCATGACATATGCATGCTCTGGCGCCTTTGTCCTCTTCTCCCTCACTGTGCTCGTCGTCTTCGCGCTCGTGAGAGTGTCCAACGGTTTCCCCTCATCGTCGCCTTCATGCTGGAGCCATCTCCCCCTCCGTCCATTTCCTCGTCGACGCTCGCCGCCGCGTGCCACGGGCGCACTGTGGCTGACATGCATTAATGGCGTTCGGTTGCTTCCTCCTCATGCGCCCCTTGGCCTCCTCTGCTTCGTGAATCCCTATAGTGCGTCCGCTTCTCGCTCGTCGCCTTCCCGCGCCCTCCCGTGACCGCTGAGCGTGCCAGAGCGTCGACCGGACATGGACGGCGACACTCACCCTCAGCCATCCCCTCCCCGCCTATAAATAGGCCACCCGAGCCCCTCCGAGCTCACCACTCGCCTCCCCACCCTCCTCTGGTCCCTCCTAGCCTCTTGCCCGAGCTCTAAAAGCTCTTCTTGCAGCTCATCACCGCCATGGCCACCGCTTGACTTCTCCTAAATTCAGTCGAGCCGACACCTCTCCCCCCTCTTCACCACCAAAGTTTTCCCGTGCTCCGGCGAGTCTCCCCTACCCACCCCCTCGTCACCGGAGCCCTCGAAGCCGCGTCTTCCCTAGTTGGTCGCCGCCCTCGCCCTCTGCCTCCGCGTGGTGCCGCGGCCACGCTCCTCCCCGACTTCTGTTGCTGCTCTAGGCGGGAGCAACACCTCCTCCCGTGCCCACTGATGACCCACAAGTGTAGAGGATCTATCATAGTCCTTTCAATAAGTAAGAGTGTCAAACCCAACGAGGAGCAGAAGGAAATGATAGGTAGTTTTTAGT
This sequence comes from Secale cereale, assembly GCA_902687465.1. NCBI lineage: Eukaryota > Viridiplantae > Streptophyta > Magnoliopsida > Poales > Poaceae > Secale > Secale cereale. Next base: position 424,858,375 of record LR738709.1, read on the forward strand.
AAGGTATTTTTTGCAAGCACTGAAATTATCAGTAACAGATAGTTTTGTGATAAGATAATTGGTAGCAAGTGACAAATAGTAAAAGTAAATAAGGTGCAGCAAGATGGCCCAATCCTTTTTGTAGAAAAGGACAAGCGTGGACAAACTCTTATATAAAGGAAAGCGCTCCCGAGGACCCATGGGAATTATCATCAAGCTAGTTTTCATCATGTTCATAGGATTCGCGTTCGTTACTTTGATAATTTGGTATGTGGGTGGACCAGTGCTTGGGCACCGCCCTTACTAGGAAAAGCATCCCACTTATGATTAACCCCTATTACAAGCATCCGCAACTACAAAAGAAGTATTAAGGTAAACCTAACCATAGCATGAAACAAGTGGATCCAAATCAGCCCCTTACGAAGCAACACATAAACTAGGGTTTAAGCTTCTGTCACTCTAGCAACCCATCATCTACTTATTACTTCCCAATGCCTTCCTCTAGGCCCAAACAATGGTGAAGTGTCATGTAGTCGACGTTCACATGACACCACCAGAGGAAAGACAACATACATCTCATCAAAATATCTAACGAATACCAAATTCACATGACTACTTGTAGCAAGACTTCTCCCATGTCCTCAGGAACAAACGTAACTACTCACAAAGCATATTCATGTTCATAATCAGAGGGTTATTAATATGCATAATGGATGTGAACATGTGATATTCCACCAAGTAAACCAACTAGCATCAACTACAAGGAGTAATCAACAGTACTAGCAACATACAGGTACCAATATGAGGTTTTGATACAAAGATTGGATACAAGAGATGACCTAGGTTTGAGAGGAGATGGTGCTGGTGAAGATGTTGATGAAGATAACCCTCCCCAAGATGGGAGAGTTGTTGGTGATGACGCGGTGACGATTTCCCCCTCCCGAAGGGAAGTATCCCCGGGAGAACAGCTCCGCCAGAGCCCTAGATTGGTTCCGCCCAGGTTCCGCCTTGAGACGGCGGTGTTTTGTCCCGAAAGGCTCCCTATAATTTTTTCCAGGTCAAAATCCCTCATATAGGAGAAGATGGGCATCAGGGGGGGGGGTCACCGGCTGGCCCACGAGGTAGGGGGCGCGCCCAATGGGGGGGCGCCCCCCACCCTCGTGGACAGGTGGTGGGCCCCCTGGCAGATCTCTTTCGCCAGATATTTTTTATATTTTCTGAAATGGTGTTTCATGGAGTTTCGGAGCTTTTGAGTTGTGCAGAATAGGTCTCCAATGTTTGCTCCTTTTCCAGCCCAGAATTCCAACTGCCGGCATTCTCCCTCTTCATGTAAACCTTGTAAAATAAGAGAGGACATGCATAAGTATTGTGACATAACGTGTAATAACAGCCCAAAGTGCAATAAATATCAACATAAAAGCATGATGCAAAATGGACGTATCAACTCCCCCAAGCTTGGACCTCGCTTGTTCTCAAGCGAAAGACGATATTGAAAAATATGTCCACATGTTTAGAGATAGAGGTGTCGATAAAAATAAAATACGGACATGACACGAGGGCATCATGATCATTCTTATAACAGCAACACACACATATATATTTTCATATGACTCTTATGCTAAAGTAACAATCTATCCACAATGTCAAGTTTGAATCAGAAACTTCATTCAAAACTAACAAACTATGATCTCGGTCATTGAAGCAATTGCAATTTTTCGTAACATCGGAAAGAGTCAATATAAGAGCTTTTCAGCAAGTCCACATACTCAACTATCATTTAGTCTCTCACAATTGCTCACACTCACGCAATACTTATGGGTATGGATTTTTAATCGGACACAGAGAAATATAGGGGCTTATGGTATTGCCTCCCAACCTTCTACCTCAAGGGTAATGTCAACAGTAATAGATCATGATAGCTTACATCCAAGTGGGTATATATGTCAGGATCTTTCCAGCACAATGTGCTTGCCAAAGGATAAAATGTAAAAACGAAAGGTGATTATCACCTTGACTCTTACATGGCAAGAATAATAGATAGGCCCTTCGCAGAGGGAAGCAGAGGTTGTCACGTGCTTTTTTGGTTGGATGTACAAAATCTTAGCGCAAAAGAACATCGCTTTATATTGCCACTTGTGATAGGGACCTTTATTATGCAGTCTGTCGCTTTTATTACTTCCATATCACAAGATCGTATAAAGCTTATTTTCTCCACACTAATAGATCATACATATTTTAGAGAGTTGCAACAATGACAACTTGAAGGATCTTACTCAATCCATAGGTAGGTTTGGTGGAATCTCATGGCAAAACTGGGTTTGAGGATGTATCGAAGCACAAGTAGTATCTCTACTTAGTGCAAGGATTTTTGGCTAGCATGAGGGGGAAAGGCAAGCTCAACATGTTGGATGATCCATGACAATATACTTTATTTCGTATATAAGAAAACATACCTCATTATGTTGTCTTCCTTGTCCAACATTAACTCTTTAGCATGTCATATTTTAATGAGTGCTCACAATGATAAAAGATGTCCAATATAGTATATTTATATGTGAAAACCTCTCTTTCTTTATTACTTCCTATTAATTGCAACGATGACCAAAACTAGGTTTGTCAACTCTCAACAACTTTTATTCATCAAACTCTTTATATGTGAAGTCATTACTTTCCATCAGATCAATATGATCTCTTTGATACTTTTTATATTTTCTTTTATTCTCTCATGACCATAGCGAGAGAATCAAGCCCTTGATTCAACACCAATCTTTATTATATATTGCTCACAGACTCAATTACAAAGGTAGAGATCAAAAAGCAAAAGCTCACAACTAGATCATACTAAAATTTATTCTACTAGATCAAGATATTACCAAAAGGATCGAACTAAGAAAAATGGTAAAGATAGGAGTGTGATGGTGATACGATACCGAGGCACCTCCCCCAAGCTTGGCAGTTGCCAAGGGGAGTGCCCATACCCATGTGATTATGTCTCCCTCTTCGGAGGTGGTGGTGGAGTTATTGATGATGTAGGCTTGTCGTCCATCTTCCAAGGCATGGTCTTACCATCGTAGAAGGGTGATCGAGTCTCCGGGATCCTCAAATCTGCAGCCAAACTCATCTTCTTGAATCTATATTCATACTCACAGTTTTGGTTTTGCAGGTCATAGATCTTGGCTTGGAGGTGCATGATTTTCTCTTGGATCTTGGAGAGGGCCTCCCCAACGATCTTGGCGTCCAGCTTGTGGTTGTTGGCGAGCTCTGCGATCATCATGTGGTTGGCGTTGAGTCCTCGTTCCACCACACCTTGGCACTTGAAAACTTGCTTCTCCATTGCTTCGAGCCTTGTCTCCACGCTTTCGGTCCTCCTTGGTCCCTCAACATCGCGGATGTGCAGCACACCCTCACGCACCTCAATGGTTTGAGGGTGTTGCAACACCTCCGCGAGGTAGGGGTTGATGACCTTCTCAAAGAACTTGTCCTTGGGGGTGCTGGAAGACGTCATGATCATCTAGATTTGTCAGAAACAACAGCTCGAAACGAGAATAGAGGATTTTTGCATGATACGGTGGTCAAAACCTTCGGGAGAATATATAGTGAATTTTTACCGACCAAAAGAAGTAACGTGCAAGAAAATAGAGTCCGAGAGGCACATGAGGTGCCCACGAGGCAGGGGGCATGGCCAGGGGGTAGGGCGCGCCCTCCACCCTCGTGGACACCTCGTGTCCTTTCCGGCTGCCTCTTATTTTTCTATTTTTCCAAAAATATTCCAAAACGGTAAAAAATTGCCATTAGAACTGTTTTGGAGTCGGTTTACTTACCGTACCACATACCTCTTCCTTTTCGGGGTCTAAGTCATTCTGGAAAGTGTCTCTTATGTATTCCTCCAGGGTTACGGTTTCAATAACATTGGTTTCAACATTTATAGGATTACCTGAGATATAATGCTTTATTCTTTGACCGTTCACCACCTTCGGATTTGTGCCTTCGAAGTTGTTGATTTTTATGGCACTGGAACGATAGACCTCCTCGACAACGTAAGGACCTTCCCATTTAGAGAGAAGTTTTCCTGCAAAAAATCTTAAACAAGAGTTGTATAGAAAGACATAATCACCTACGTTAAACTCACGCTTTTGTATCCTTTTGTCATGCCATCTTTTGACTTTTTCTTTAAACAGTTTAGCATTCTCATTGGCTTGGGTTCTCCATTTATCAAGCGAGCTAATGTCAGATAACCTCTTCTCACCGGCAAGTTTGAAATCATAATTGAGCTCTTTAATAGCCCAATATGCCTTATGTTCTAGTTCAAGATGTAACTGGCATGCTTTTCCATAAACCATCTTATATGGAGACATACCCATAGGATTTTCGTATGCAGTTCTATAGGCCCATAAAGCATCATCAAGTTTCTTGGACCAATTCTTTCTAGATCTATTAATAGTCTTTTGCAAAATTAATTTCAGCTCTCTGTTACTTTGTTCTACTTGACCACTCGACTGTGGGTGGTAAGGGGATGCAATTCTATGATTAACATCATACTTAGCAAGCATTTTACGGAAAGACCATGAATAAAGTGTGAACCACCATCAGTCATTAAGTATCTAGGAACTCGAAACCTCGGAAAAATAACTTCTTTAAGCATCTTAATAGAGGTGTTGTGATCCGCACTACTAGTTGGAATAGCTTCTACCCACTTAGTAACATAATCAACATCAACTAAAATATGTGTATACCTATTAGAGGAAGGAAACGGTCCCATATAATCAAAGCCCCAGACATCAAATGGTTCAATAACAAGTGAATAATTCATAGGCATTTCTTGACGTCTACTAATATTACCACCCGAATGGGAGTGCGAGGCCATGGGTTCCATGGTGTGGGTACAGTGTACTAACCTCTACAGAGTGTGTGTTTTAACCTATCGATAGCCGCGCCCACGGATATGGGTCAAGTTCGTGTTGGTCACACTGTGGGTCAATAATAATAATAATAATGTGATTAATAACAACCCTGGTTCGATGATGAGAAAGATGTTGGATGTGATCGTGAGAGGATCATCGTGGTATCGAGGATATCGAGTTGATGGATGTCTGTTATGTTGTGCGAGAATCATGGGTAAAGATCAAGCTCCTTGTGGTCATATAATGATTACTACGGTATGGTTAATACTAAGCTTGATTGGACCCTAATACGATCGTGTGATGTCCGTGATGGTAAGTTTGTGCATGTGATGGTTACAAGGTAACCCGAGCAGAGTAAGTTGGTGCATGATAGCGTCACCATGTTTCATGCTAGTATCATCCATTCATATGTTCATGCCATGCTCATATTGTTCTAGCTGTATCATATTCATCTTGTTCATGCTATGATCGATCTGATAGGATCATGTTAATCCTTGTTAACCTGTAATTGCTATGCTGTTGTCTGTCTTGACTGTGTTTGGTCTATTGTGAGCTTGCAAGTACATTCAATGTACTGACCTGGCGTGTCATGCCAGTTTGCAAGTCATGCCGGATTCGATTGCTTGTTTGCCGTGGATCTCTTGTTTGCGATCTAGGATAAGCATTCCAGACAGAGTCCCTACGGAGTGGAGTTCATCACCATCATTGATGTTCCGCTGCTAGATTATTCCGCTACTTCGTGTTGTTCTGCTGCTGGCATAGAGCAACCGTGGCAGGCGTAGTGTCGTCGTGCCGATGTTATTCCTTGTAAGATCGGAGACCTTGTATTCAAATTTATGTTGTTATAGAGAGCTGGATTGTTCTATGCTAATTAGTGCCGTATTCCAAAAGACTTCTCCTCGATCTCTGGGCTGGAATATGGGGCGTTCCGGTTTTTCAGAGTCGGGGTGCCACATAGTGATGGTAGACTTGATGTTGGGGGTTACCTTGTTGGTGGCAATAGCCATGAGGCACTTGGCGGTGATGTTCTCGTTGGGTGAATCGAAGAGGGATACCTGTGCAGTTGTTGCAATGGCAACGGCGGCCAAGGTAACCGTCTTGTCATCTTCATCATCATCATCATCCTCATCAAACTCTTGTTGTGCCACCAACCCTTTGGGAGGAGTCTTCTTGGTGAAGTTGTTCTTGTTGGGGAATGACTTGGCCTTGTCTTTTCGGATAAGCTTGCCTCCATTGTCTTCCCTTTTCTCATATGGGCAATCCACAACAAAATGAGTCACATTGCCACAATTATAGGATGTCCTCACTCGTTGCTTGCCCTTGGAGCCACTTGAGTTGTTCTTGTTGAAGTTGGGTCTTGAGTTCTTCTTGTTGCCCCAAAATTGCCGTGAAGCAAGAGCCATGTGCTCATGATACGCATATTTGGTGTCTTTGGAGCAAAACTCATCTTCTTTATCTTCATGCTCTTCTTCTACACAAGCCTTGTCCTTCAAAGCAAGGTTGGGTTTCTTTGACCGTTGAGACCACGACACCGCATTGTCGGCGGTCTTGTCCAAGATCCTCATAGCAACAAACTCATCCAACACTTCACTTGAGGACAAGGTGTGGAAGTCCGGCCTTTGACGGATGAAGGAGGACATGGCCTTGTGATAAGGCATCGTGGCCTTGAGAAACTTGCGCTTGATCCAATTGTCACCCGTATCCTTGCTCCCATGATCTCGGAGTGAGACCGCAAGAGTGGTTAATCTTCGATAAAGTTTATGAGGTTCTTCATCTTCGGTCATGGAAAACTCATCGGCCTCATCTTGCACCACTTCATAGTTTGAGCGTTGAATGGTTGTACTTCCCTTGTACAAGGAGACCACATGTTCCCATGCTTCCTTGGCCACAGAGAAGGGTCGGAGATGAGCAATATCTTCGGGAGGGATAGCATCTTGGAGAATGCAGAGAACATATTTGTTGAATTGACGATCCACAGCTTCTCTAGGAGTGAAGTTGTATGGATCGTGCGGGTAGAAACCTTGCTCAATAATTCTCCAAAGATTAGTAGAACAATGATTTAAATGACGTTTAAAGCAAAAAAAACAAGTAGCAAAATCTGCATTTTTCACATACTTCGGGGGAGGACCAACTTGATTTAGATGCATGGAGGGAATGCGTCCTCCATAAGTAATGGGAGGATCAACATGGGAAAAGATGCCACTCCCTCTTTTAGGAAAATGAGCTTGGTTGATGCTAGCTTCCCCCTTATCGGGATGAGCATCCTCCACCTTGTTAGTGGGACTAGCCACTTCCAACGGTGCGGTGGATAATTTAAGCCCATCGAGAAATTCTTTGAACATGCCTTTCACCTCGGTCGTCATAGAGGTTTTCAATGTGTCCAAAGCCGCATTGAACTCCTCATGAGAGACCGAGGATTCCCCATCGGCCTTAGACAAGGATGAACTCACACCAGAGTGCTCCTCCCCCCTCGACTACGGTGTCACCCGTACTCTTTGGACGGTAAAGTCCTTAATAAAGAGATGAGGCTCTAATACCAATTGAAAGGATCGATGTGGTTGACTAGAGGGCGGGTGAATAGGCAACTAACAAGTTTTAGCTTTTCTTTACCAAATTAAACTTAGCATCAAAATAGGTTGTCTAGATATGTGATACGTCTCCAACATATCTATAATTTTTTATTGTTCCATGCTATTATATTATCTGTTTTGGATGTTTAATGGGCTTTATTATACACTTTATATTATTTTTGGGACTAACCTATTAACCCAAGGCCTAGTGCAAATTGCTGTTTTTTAGCCTATTTCAGTGTTTCGCATAAAAGGAATATCAAACGGAGTCCAAACGGAATGAAACCTTCGGGAGAGCCGTTTTTGGAACAAATGCAACACAAAAGTCTTGGAGTACATGTCGGTGTACTAAGGTTGGGGTACCTTAGTACCCCAACTTGTGCACGGGCAGTAGGAGCTTCCCGCGGCAGGGCTTACCACGCGCTGGCCAAAGCCCGCTCCAGACCCCTTCAAGCCATTCAAGAACAAAGTATCCAAGTTAAGAGACAAAGCCCCGGCAAGAGGAGCTTGCCGGGAAGGCCGCACCAGGCTCAAAGGCATCTTTTCAGCACAAGACCCTGGCAAGGGGTGCTTGCCAGGAAGGCCAAAGGATAACACCATGAAAGATACATCGCGGCGCATCATGCGCCCCGGCAGGGCCCGGGAAGCGGCAAGCTTCCGGGCCCGGCAAGATAGCATCCCCGGCAAGGTGCTTGTCGGGGGAAGCTCATACTGTGTGCCTGCGCTCCAGCTCATTCGGCCACGCGTCGCCCTGGGGCCCTTCCAGGGACGCGTGGCAGATGGCTGTGCAGCCTGAGGGACACGCTGGCGAGCCGCGGTGACAAGGCTACCGCCGTGGCGAACGGAGACGCATGGACAGAAGCTTTTGGGGTCGACGGCGACGGGCATTTAATGCCCTTGTCCCCCACCGTCAAGGTTAGGTGAAGACCACTGTTCATACACTATTCATGCACTGTTACAACTACCACCAAAGTTACATTTTTACCCTTCTCTATGTTGACACCTGTCGGTGACCCCTTTGAGCTATAAAAGGATGCCCATGCACAACGTAGAGGGGGTTCGATCCCAGAAACTCGCTCACTCTCTCGCTTGGCGTAGCTGGTACTGTAGATCTTCAAGCTCCCGAGCCCAAAAACTTAATACAACCAAAGCAGGAGTAGGGTTTCACGCGTCCGCGCGGCCCGAACCTGGGTAAACTGCCCGCGTGTGCTCCTCGATCTGCTCTCCGTGCTCCCTCCGCTCCCTTACCGCAACGTAGAAGGGGCTCCGGTCCCATAGGTGCTCGTGGGAGGACAGTTTCCCCCGACATCTTTGGCGCGCCAGGTAGGGGGCGTCGAGGTTGTGCGAACCTGATCCGGCGCTTGCGCGGGCGCAATCTTCAGCAACTTCTCCAACTTCGTCAGCTTGTTCGACTACATCAACATGCCTCCGAAGAAGAAGGCTTCGGAGGTCAGAGGCCCGTCTGCGTCAATCCCACCGCCACCAGAACCAACGGTTGGTGGAGGAGACGCCGGCGGAAGGGTGGTTGCCGGCGAGGAAACTCACGGCGCCACCAAGTCCAAGGACAAGATGGACGACCGGGCGAACTCCAAGGCCTCGGTGTCCGTACACGCACCACGTCCCTCTCAGGAGGTGCCAGACCAGCAGCGACGTGGTACCGGGGGTACCATACGCTTGCTGGGACGTGGACAGACCGGCGGGTCACGGGACGCTCAAGGCCAACGTCCTGGCACGAGCAAGGCACGGTCGCCGGGACGGGAACATGCTCCTTCTAATGCGGTTAGAAGTCCGAGCGTGTCCCACTCCTCACACCGTTCGCCACCGTTTCCCTCTTCTCCAGCAGAAGCCCTGGCCAGGGCTCAGCTGCTCCTCGACGTCCCTCCAGCGGCGGACAAGGCCGAAGACTGGAGGGCGACAATCCAGAGCCTCATCGCCTTCGCCAATAACGACGCGCCGCAGCAGCCGGCAACTTCACGGCCTCGGCAAGTCGACCAAGCGAAGGCCGATGGCGACAAGACCGCCGGGGGTGCAACCACCGTGCACTCCCCGCCGCGGAAGCAGAAAACGCCGCACCGCCAGATCAACGTCGACGACGACTCCACGGCGTCGTCGGATCCGCGGGCTCGCCGCGATCAGCGCCAAGTCCTCGACGACAGGCGACAAGAGGACGCTCGAACCCGCATCAAGCGTCGACGAGAAGCCAGAAGACAGTCTGATCAGCGCGCTGGGACCGCTGTCGACGTGCACGCGCCCGGTGAACCAGTCGACTTTCCGTACGCGGCAGGTTGCCCTGCGTTCACCCGAGAGCTGCGGCAAGTCCAGTGGCCCAGCATGAAGAATTTCAAGCCCGACGTACCCGAGAAGTACGACGGCAAGACGCACCCCTCGGAGTTCCTCAGCATATACACCATCGCGGTGCAGGCTGCCGGGGGACGCGACGAGAAGATACTAGCCAACTACTTCCCGCTCGTGCTTAAGCCAAACGTCAGGTCTTGGCTTATGCACTTGCCGGAGAACTCCATTTCTTCGTGGGCGGATTTGTGCCACCAGTTTGTCGGCGCCTTCACGGGCGGCCACAAACCCCACGGCCAGGAGAGTGATCTTCATATCCTAGCCCAGAAGGAGGGAGAATCCCTGCGCAAATACATCCAAAGGTTCAGCCGCGTGCAACACAACATTCCCGATGTCCACCCTGCCACGGTTATCAGCGCGTTCCACCAGAACGTGCGTAACCGTCGGATGAAGGAGGAGATGGCCATGACCAAGATCCGGGACGTCAGCGAGCTTTACGCTCTGGCGGACAAATGTGCACGTGCTGAAGAGGGGAGAAGACTCCCCGGAGAGGATACCGGCGCAGGAGGAAGGGACAGCGAGGATGCCGCCCCGGCAAGGAGAGGCCGGCGGCGGAACAACAGGAAGAAGAAGAACAAGGAGGTATTGGTTGTCGAGCAGTCCGGCAAGGAGGCTCCCGCCAAGAAGACACAGGCTGGTGGTTCCGGCAAGGAACCCGCCCCTGTAGCGGCAGCCGACAAGCAGGACGGCTCCGACAAGCAGTACTGCAAGATCCACCACACCAAGAGCCACGACCTCCAGAACTGCAAGAGGGTAGAGTACCTCGTAGAGCAGCAGAAGGCTGAATACGAGCGTCGCGACAAGGAGAAGGCCCAAGGAGGCGGAGGAGAGCCCAGCAAGAAGCGACCGTTCAATGGCAGGGGAGGGTGCCGCGGCAAGGCCAAGCAGCGGCAAGGTGACAGACCTCCCCGGGGCCGCGACAAGGATGAGGACGAAGATGACGATGAGGACATGGAAGAAGGAGACAACAGCGAGCAGGAGTTCCAGAAGGCCACGGAGGTCTTGTGTGTCGATGAAGGCGCTTCTCTGCACACTTCCCACCGCCAACTCAAACAGTGGGTGCGGGAAGTAAATGCAGCTGAGCCACCCGTCGAGTCGCGCAGGCTACTGAAATTGTCCGGCACGCCCATCATCTTTGACCTTGAGGATCACCCTGACCGCACAACAACGGTCGGGTGCTTGCCGATGTTGGTCTCACCAACTATCCGCAACCTCAAGGTCACCAAGATGTTGGTTGACGGCGGGGCCGGCCTCAACTTGATCTCATCTGCTGCGATCAAGAAGCTACAGATCCCCGACAGCGAGCTCAAGGAAATCGGGTCATTCCAAGGAATCAACCCGGGAAGGAGCAAGCCGAAGGGGAAGATCACGCTGCCAGTGACCTTTGGCGGAGAGCTCAACTTCAGGACGGAGAGGATTACGTTCGACGTTGCCGATATCCCATTGCCATACAATGGGATACTTGGCCGTCCTGCCCTCGCCAAGTTCATGGCAGCTTCCCACTACGCGTACAACGTACTCAAGATGCCGGGGCCGGTAAGCGTCATCTCTGTCCCCGGCGACAAGAAGGACGCGCTTATCTGCGCCGACAAAATCTACCGGGATGCAGCAGCCGCAACAGACAGTAACACACGTGCCGCTGAAGCTTCCGGGGGGAAGACCAAGACCAAGTCCGGCAAGAGCTCTGGGGCCCACTCCGGCAAACGCACCTCTTCGGAGTGCTGCGCTGCCGTCGAGGACGCACCATCGAGCTCCACCGGCAAGTGCAAGAAAGGAATGGCAGCTCCACCGGCAACCAAGAAAGTGTCCGCCAAGGAGGACGGCACTGGTGGTACCTTTACCATCAGTGCTACACTCGACCCCAAATAGGAAAGCGTGCTCGTTGCCTTCCTGCGGGCGAATGTCGACGTGTTTGCATGGCAACCGTCCGACATCCCCGGCGTTCCCAGGAAGGTAATCGAGCACAAGCTTGCTGTTTGTCCTCATGCGCGGCCCATCAAGCAGAAGGTCAGGAAGCAAGCTGTGGAGCGCCAAGAGTTCATTGCCGAGGAGATAAAGAAGTTGGAAGCAGCAGGCCTAGTTAGAGGCGTAATCCATCCTACGTGGTTGGCCAATCCAGTTGTTGTGCGCAAGGCCAATGGGAAGTGGAGACTTTGTATAGACTTCACTGATGTGAATAAAGCATGTCCCAAGGATCCATTTCCCTTGCCGCGTATCGACCAGATTGTTGACTCCACCGCCGGATGTGAGTTGCTTTCATTCCTCGATGCATACTCAGGTTACCACCAGATATTCATGGCCAAGGAAGATGAAGAGAAGACTGCATTCATTACTGCATGTGGCACATACTGCTTCATACGCATGCCCTTTGGATTGAAGAATGCAGGATCGACATTTGCAAGGGTGGTACACACTGCTTTTGAGCCACAGATACACAGAAATGTAGAAGCCTACATGGATGATATAGTGGTCAAGAGCAAGAGCAAGGATACCCCGATTCAAGATTTGGAAAAAACCTTTGAGAATCTGCGCAAGATACAGCTCAAGTTGAACCCCGAGAAGTGCGTCTTCGGAGTTCCCTCCGGCAAGCTTCTCGGGTTCTTCGTGTCCCAGAGGGGGATTGAAGCCAATCCGGACAAGATTAAAGCCATCGAGTAGATTGAAGCCCCGAAGCGCGTCAAGGACGTAAGGAGACTTGCCGGTTGTGTGGCTGCCCTCAGCAGGTTCATTTCAAAGTCCGCAGAACGTGCCCTGCCTTTCTTCAAAATTTTGAAAAAGGCAGGTCCTATGAAATGGACTCCGGAAGCGGAGGCAGCGCTGCAGGACTTGAAAGGATACCTGTCCTCCACTCCAACACTTGTCGCACCTAGACCACAAGAGAAGTTGCTGCTATACTTAGCGGCAACCAATCAAGTGGTTAGTGCTGCGTTAGTAGCGGAGAGGGAGGCAGAAGAGGAACCCACTTCCCCGGCAAGCGCATCCAGCGACAAGCAGGGGGCTTCCCCGACAAGCTATGGCCCCGACAAAGACAAGTCTGCGCAGGAACAAGGAGAAGTGCGAAAGAAGATGGTGCAGCGCCCGGTTTATTTTGTAAGTTCCCTCTTGCAGGGGGCTAGATCAAGATACTCTGGGGTGCAGAAGTTGCTTTTCGGCCTCCTCATGGCCTCAAGAAAGCTACGCCATTACTTCCAAGCACACGAGATAACGGTGGTCACTCGCTTTCCGTTGAAGAGGATATTGCAAAATCCAGAAGCAACAGGCAGGATCGTCGAGTGGGCACTGGAACTGTCAAGCTTTGGTCTCAAGTTTGAGAGCACCTCAACCATACAGAGCAGAGCTTTGGCGGAGTTCATAGCGGAGTTGACCCCCACACCAGATGAGGAAGTTCCAGAGACAAGCGTCCCCGTCCAAGAGGCAAGCCAAGAGTGGATAATGTACTTTGACGATGCTTTCTCGCCGCAAGGCGCCGGTGCTGGCGTGGTCCTCATAGCGCCCACCGGAGAGCACCTCAAGTACGTTGTTCAAATGCACTTTCCCAAGGAGCAAGCGACAAACAATACTGCTGAGTATGAAGGTTTGCTTGCCGGCCTCAGAATTGCGGCCGAACTTGGGATCAAGAAGCTGATTGTACGGGGGGACTCACAATTGGTGGTCTGACAAGTAAACAAGAGTTACCAAAGCCCTTTGATGGAAGCTTATGTTGATGAAGTGAGGAAGCTTGAAGAACACTTTGAAGGCCTGCAAATGGAGCACGTTCCAAGAGCTCAAAATGATATCGTAGATGGCCTCTCAAAGTGTGCTGCAATGCAGTTACCTGTGGAACCAGGGACCTTCATGCTCAAGCTAACTCAACCATCCGTTACACCATCGATTGGGCAGAGCAAGAAGAGGAAGTTGGTCTCGGGTGACTACTTGCCGGCGGATCTTCTCGAAGCCGCCGCCAAGGTCCCCAAGACCAGTCAACAAAATGCTGAGGAACGGTCTGCTCCTGCAGACCCAAGGGTCTGTACAGTTGAAGCAGGCGTTCCCGACAAGCCTTGCCCCGGTAGGCTTGCCGAGGAACCCTCAGCTCCGGCAGAGCCACAGGTTCTTGCCGTAGAAGCTGAGGTTCCCGCAGCAGCACTGATGCCTTTAGTCCTTGCTGTTGAGCCCCGGGCTCCAGCATGGGCACAGCAAATCGTCCAGTTTCTTCAAACTGGAGAATTTCCCGAATAACCAGAAGAGATAGAAAGAATAACCAGGCAGTCGAGTATGTACCAGTTCGTCGACAATGAACTGTACAGAAAAAGACTCAACGGTGTCAGGTTGAAGTGCATTTCCAGGGAAGATGGACAGAAGCTATTGGCAGAGATACACGGAGGCATATGTGGCCACCACATTGGCGCAAGGGCACTTGCCGGGAAAGCGTTCCGGTAAGGGTTCTTCTGGCCAGAAGCTCTCCAAGATGCAACTACACAAGTAACCAAGTGTGAAACGTGCCAGTTCCATGCCAAGCAAATTCACCAGCCAGCTCAAGCTCTCCAGACGATCCCTTTGTCCTGGCCCTTCTCGGTCTGGGGCTCGACATCCTCGGCCCCTTTCCCCGCGCAGTCGGGGGCTTTGAGTACTTGTACGTTGCAATCGACAAGTTCACAAAGTGGCCAGAAGTGGAACCAGTGAGAAAGGTGACAGCACAGTCAGCAGTGAAGTTCTTCAGGTCAATTGTTTGCCGTTTCGGAATCCCTAACAGGATCATCACCGACAACGGCACACAGTTCACAAGCCGCACCTTCATGCAGTACGTCCAAGACCTTGGCGGCAAGGTCTGTTTTGCTTCTGTTCCTCACCCGAGGAGCAATGGTCAAGCAGAGAGGGCAAATGCTGAAGTGCTGCGCGGGCTCAAGACAAGAACCTTCGACAGGCTGCACAAGTGTGGAAGAAACTGGATAGAGGAGTTGCCGGCGGCTCTTTGGTCAATCAGGACGACACCAAATCGAGCCACCGGACAGACACCCTTTGCTCTAGTCTATGGAGCAGAGGAAGTTCTCCCCACGGAACTCGTATACGGGTCTCCTCGAGTGCTCGCTTACGATGAGCTCGAGCAAGAGCAACTGCGGCAAGATGACGCATTGCTCCTCGAGGAGGAACGTCTCAAGGCTGCTGTACGAGCTGCTCGATACCAGCAAGCCTTGCGTCGCTATCATAGCCGCAAGGTCAAGGCCAGGAGTCTCGAGGAAGGCGACCTTGTTCTTCGGCGCGTTCAGTCCGCCAAAAATTCCAACAAGTTGACGCCGAAGTGGGAAGGCCCTTATCGGGTGAGACAAGTCACAAGGCCCGGCGCTGTCCGCCTTGAGACCGAAGAAGGCTTACCGGTGAGCAACTCCTGGAACATAGAGCATCTTCGCAAGTTTCACCCATAAGGCGCGGTTGCCGTGATCCGCTCCGGCAACCACCTTTTGTACAAGTCTTGCCGCTGTTGCATGTAAACCTTTGTACAAAGCCGGGCGCAGACCCCGTGCATCAGTAAAACTTTTGTGCTTCGCACCACTTTGTCGTTTTCATGCTGTTCCCTTTACTTGCATGTATCATCTGACAACTTGTGCATCACGCATCCCCGGTAAGCAATAACGAGCTGCAAAGCTCCATGCTTGTATTTCCTCCTTTTTGTCTGTCTCTCTGAAGCAGAAGAAGTGTTCCTCGCGCACAAGTTTGCCGGGGGGGAAGGAGATAGAGGTGTGGACCAAGTGCTGTTCAAGAAAAGAAAAGCCTTGCCAGGAAGCAAACAACCCATAAAAGCTAAGTTACCAGAATTTGAGCAGTTCAATTTTTTTAAATTTTTAGTTGTCTTCCTTGAACAACCACCCTTTGTATGGAAAACCTATGCGCGAAGGAACCTACCCGTGGCTAGCCGCGCCCTTACTTTGTTTCGAGCACGCTCAACGGCTTAAGTGAGCTGCGACAAGTGTCGCGCCCTTACTTCGTTTTCGAGTTCACTCAACAAGTTAAGTGTGCTGCAACTAGCTACGACGAGATTTCTTGCCGGCAAGACCTTTGCCAGTAGGCTGCTAAGAGTCTAGCACTCAGCGCTCGGGGCAAGGGTCCCTTTGCCGGCGAGTTCCCTAAAAAGCGTAGGGTGGAAAGCATACAAAGTGAAAGGACTGAGCAAGGGAGATAACATTGCATCAATTGCCCAAAATAAAGTATATATTACATAGATAACTTGCCGATGTTCTAATCAACTACTGCCTATAACTTAATCTACAGCGGCAAAGGAAGCAGAAAGAAGGAAATCTAGTCCTTGCGGCCTTCGTCAATCCTCTGGATCTTGCCCACCTTGGCTACGATGTGGGCAACCTGCGCCTTCAACGCCTCCTGGTCAGCTTCGGGCGGCAAGGTCCGGAGGACGTTGACAAGGTTGAAGCCGGGGTTGCGGTAGACGATCTTTGACAAGACCCGCTCCATGGTGCCCATGCAGAGCCGACGCGCCTCGTCGGCCAGCTGCACAGGGATCTTCTCCCGCAGCCGCGCAAGCGCTGGCGCCACCCCCCTGAAGAACAGATTCAGTTTGGCGCTGTGGGGGAGGCTCTCGTCCGGGGAGTACACGAGGTGCTCCGCCCTCAGCGCCATCATCTCCATGTCAATGTTGGCGGCGGAGGTGACGAGTTCATCGGTCCACTGCTCCACTGCCCGGTTGAAGTTGTTCTGCGAGACGGCGGCGCTCTCCACCAAGGCCCTTTCTTTGCGGAGTTCATCCTTCAGCTTGGTCTCATGATCCCGGGCGGCATCGAGCGAGTCAGTCAGGGTGGAGACCTTCAGCTCCAAGTCAGCGATGGAGTCCCTGGCATTGGTGAGCTCCTGGACCTTCTCGGAGAGGCGGATTTGCAGCTCCGAGTTGGTGTGGGCGTCCTTCTCCCGCGCCACATTGAGCGCGGTGACCCTTTCTTCGCTCGCCTTCAAGTACAGCTCCGTCTGCGCCACCTTAGCCTCCAGATCCTTCTTAGCAGTCTCCGCGGCAGCAGCGGCGTTTCTCGGCTCCTTCAGAGCCCCGCCGATGGCTTGCTCCCGGGCGGTGAGGTCGTCCTCGTGGTTGTCGAGGTCGACCTTCCGCTAGTTGAGTTCTCCTTCCCGCCGAGACAGCTCCTCGGCGGCCAGTCGCTGCTGCTCCTCGACCTCGGCCTTCTCGAGGACGAATGCTTGCTCTGCCCCAGCAAGCTCTTCGCGCTCCTCCGCCATGTTCCGGAGGGCCGCCTGGTTGGCGGCGCGGAGCTCCACGGCGCGCTTCTCCAGGTCAGCACCAGCCTTGGCAGCCAGAGCCTCCCGAGACTCCAACTTCGCCTGCCTGGCCCGATACAATGCCAGGAGCCGGCGAAGGAGTCGCTCCTCTTCAGGCTCATCGCTGCTGCCGGGCGCATCAATGACCTTCAACCCCGCGGCGGCAAGGACCTCTCCGTCAAACGTCTCCCCCTCCGCGGGTGCTCTTGATGAGGACGCCCACGAGACTTGTATAAAGACCCCGTTGGCGGCCTCTAGATAGACCCCCTGCCCAGCCTCAGTGGCGGAAGGGTCGGCGGCCGGAGCAGCGTCCGACGCTCCTGCAGCCTCCGGGCCAGCAGTGTGGTCGCCGGTCCCTTCCCCAGCCGCGGCGTCTGCGGTCGGGGCGGTCTCTTCAGCGGCTGGCTCGTCGGCTCCAGCCGTTCCCTCGGCGGCAGTGGCGTTGCCGCCGTCGCCGTGCACCTCCTCCTCAGCGGTGGTCTCCGTCTCCATCAGTTCTGGGGCGGGAGGATCTAGCAGAAGAAAAAGAAAAGAAAGAATCAAGCAAATATCCAAAAAAGACGAATCCAAGAAGAAGAAATTACAAGGTTTACCTTCGCGGATCTCTTCAACGACGGGGTCCCTCGCCGGGGAATTCTCCCTTGGCGGCGGAGTAGTAGCCCTTGCTGGCGGAGGGACGCTTGTGCCCTCCCTTGGCGGGGTGCTCACCCTTGTCGGGCTGCTCGCCCTCGGCAGGGTACTCGCCCTTGGCGGAGTGCCCATCCTTGGCGGAGCACCGTCCCTCGCCGGGGAACTCATCCTTGGCGGGGAGGGTGGAGCAAGTGGCTCGTCGGGGGCAACCTCCTGGTGCTCCTGCGGCTGCGGCTCCACTTCTGCACAAGACAACAAGACATCAGTACGAGCAATAACCTCGAGCGCGCCCGTCAAGCAGAAAAATGGATACCAGACTTACGCTGGGGGCTGCGCTAGGGGCTGCTCCTCCGAGCGGCAGGCTGATCCGGCAAGTCTGCCGCTGGCGCATCTCCTGCAGCTGCGGCGGGCTCGTCGTCCTCGATCTCGACCACAGGGATCTTGGCCCTCTTCGCCATCCGCTGGGTCAAGGTCCTAGAAGCCAAAACAAGACCAGAATCAGAACCAAGCAAAAGAAACCAAGACAAAATCAATGGAAATAGAAAATGCAAGATCTTACTCTTCCTCCTCGTCGTCGGAGCTAAGGGCGGAGAAGTCGAACTCCGCCTGGCGCGCTCCAGCACGAGGAGCTGGAGGAGAAGGCTCCCTCGGGCGCTTGGCGGGCTCCGGGGCTGTGGGCTGTGAAGACCCAGCACCAGTCGTCGCCGAGGCCCGAGGGGCAGAAGGAGCACCGGAGCTGCTCCGGGAAGATCCCCCACCGCTTGTCGCTCGGGCTCGGGGCGCCTCCTTGACGACCTCGCTCGTCGTGGTGGCGCGCGCCGCGCGGCGCTTCGGCTGTTGTCGAGGCGCCTGTGGCCTCGCCGGCTCGGCAGCCTTGCGGAGGCGTTTCTTCTGTTGCTGCGGAGGGCTTGGTGGCGGCGGAGAGTTCTCCGAGGATGATGAGGCGTCATCGAGATTTAGAGACCCGCCAGAGTCTTCGTCAGAATCTCCGGACTCGGCGTCCTCCTCCTCCTCGGCAGGCCCGCTGGACTCGGTACCCTGCCCGGCAGCCTCGCTCGCCCCGGCAACCTCGCTTGCCCCAGCAAGCTTCCCGAAAGGCTCCCCGGCAAACTCCTCGGGTGCAATCCTCAGAAGCTTGAGGATTTCTGCCTCCTCAGCCTGGCTCACCGCGTCCGCCGCTTCAGCTTCATCCACAGTATATCCGAATTCACCCGCAGCTGCAGCTGCGGCGGCCTCCTCCATCCTAGAGGCAATGTATGCTACATCCCGATCGGTGGTGTCCCGGGTGAGGCTCTTCTTCTCCTCGGCGTTGCGGGGCTTCTCGACCAAGTTGTCGAAGAAGGCTTGCACGGTCTCCGCTGGAGGCTCCAGCCAGGTGGGGACAACTCCATGCGAGTCGCACTCGGGCATCACCGCGCGGATGGAGCTAAGGGCGGTGTTGTTACACAGAGGCACCACTCCCCGGGAAGGTTTGAACCACTCCGGGTGATTGGGGTCGTGCTTAAACAGTTCCCGGACCATCCCCTTCAGGTCCAAGACAGTAAAGTTGTAGTTCAACCCGGGGCGCGGCCTCATGAAGTCCGCCGCGTTGCCGAATTCCCAAGCGGGCCTCTTCCTCTCCTGCAGAGGGGCGATGCGGCGGCGGAGGAAATCGGCCCCAACCTCTCCCACAGTCAGGTTGGCGACCCGGAGGCGGAGGATCCTAGTCAGGGCGATCTGCAGCTTGCTGTCCTCCGGGGCCAAATCGCTCCAATCCTTGCCGCGCACTATTGGAGTTTTGCGCGGCGAGGTAAACTGCTCGGGCTTATCTTCCAGAACCCAGCACCAGTCGGCCCTCCACTCCTCCCACTTGCCGCGGAGCTCTCCTTTCAAGTATGCATCCTTCTTGTTCAATCTAAAGATCCAGGAGATGCCGCCGGAGAGCGGGGATCCGGACTCTACTCTAGGCGTGAAGAAGTGGCGGAAAAGAGCTACATTTGGGTGGACCCCAACATAGTTTTCGCACAGATGTGCCAAAACAGCCATCGTAAGGACGGCGTTGGGGGTGAAATCTAGGAGGTGGAGGCCGTATGTGTTCATTACATCGCAGGAAAACTCTGAGAACAGAGGGCACAGACCACAGTGGAAGAATGCGGCAAAGTAAAAGTACCCGTCGGGGAACATGTCGTTGGCGACGGCGGGGAGGACTCTGGTGCGGGGATGAGCCTTCGTCTCCCTCGCCCAGAACAAGTAATACTTGTCCCGGAGCTCCCTCGCGCCGAGCCTCGGCGGGAAGACCACCCTCTTCCACCGCATGGCTGCTAACTTCGCCGCCTGCTCAGACTTCTCCTTCTTCGCCTTGTCACCCTTCGCTTTGTCGCTCTTCGGAGCCATGGCAGGGGCGGCAAGGAGGGAGGCTAGGAGGTCGCTGGCGCTGCGGGTGCTGGATGCGGCGGAGGGGGTGGAGCTCGGCTCTCCGTCGACCTTTGCGGAAGCGGAGGGCGACGGGGGTTTCTGGAGATTCAAGGCGCAATGAAGGAATGGAGGGAAACTGCCCCTGCTTCCTCTGCTTTTAAGGGGGAAGTGGGGGACGTTCCACATTTCCCATTAAAGAACATGCCACGATCTCTCCCACGACGCCGCAATCGACGCGTGCCGTTAGGGAGGGATACGGCAGATACGGAGAAGGATACGGCTCGCCGTGGGCCGCGTGTGCCCGTGCACTGTCTTGGGCCTGGCCCAACAGCGCTCGGCACCGTGTGTGGCCCAGGCCCGGGGGCTCCTGTCGGTGTACTAAGGTTGGGGTACCTTACTACCCCAACTTGTGCACGGGCAGTAGCAGCTTCCCGCGGCAGGGCTTACCACGCGCTGGCCAAAGCCCGCTCCAGACCCCTTCAAGCCATTCAAGAACAAAGTATCCAAGTTAAGAGACAAAGCCCCGGCAAGAGGAGCTTGCCGGGAAGGCCGCACCAGGCTCAAAGGCATCTTTTCAGCACAAGACCCTGGCAAGGGGTGCTTGCCAGGAAGGCCAAAGGATAACACCATGAAAGATACATCATGGCGCATCGTGCGCCCCGGCAGGGCCCGGGAAGCGGCAAGCTTCCGGGCCCGGCAAGATAGCATCCCCGGCAAGGTGCTTGCTGGGGGAAGCTCATACTGTGTGCCTGCGCTCCAGCTCATTCGGCCACGCGTCGCCCTGGGGCCCTTCCAGGGACGCGTGGAAGATGGCTGTGCAGCCTGAGGGACACGCTGGCCAGCCGCGGTGACAAGGCTACCGCCATGGCGAACGAAGACGCATGGACAGAAGCTTTTGGGGTCGACGGCGACGGGCATTTAATGCCCTTGTCCCCCACCGTCAAGGTTAGGTGAAGACCACTGTTCATACACTGTTCATGCACTGTTACAACTACCACCAAAGTTACATTTTTACCCTTCTCTACGTTGACACCTGTCGGTGACCCCTTTGAGCTATAAAAGGAGGCCCATGCACAACGTAGAGGGGGTTCGATCCCAGAAACTCGCTCACTCTCTCGCTCGGCGTAGCTGGTACTGTAGATCTTCAAGCTCCCGAGCCCAAAAACTTAATACAACCAAAGCAGGAGTAGGGTTTTACGCGTCCGCGCGACCCGAACCTGGGTAAACTGCCCGCGTGTGCTCCTTGATCTGCTCTCCGTGCTCCCTCCGCTCCCTTACCGCAACGTAGAAGGGGCTCCGGTCCCATAGGTGCTCGTGGGAGGACAGTTTCCCCCGACAGTACACGTCAGGGAAGAAACGAGGTGGCCACGAGGGGGGAGGGCGCGCCCAGGGGGGTAGGCATGCCCCCACCCTCGTGGGCCACCTGTTGCTCCACCGATGTGCCTCTTCCTCCTATATATTTCCATATATCCTGAAAACATCAGAGAGAACGACAAAACCCTAATTTCACCGCAGCAACCTTCTGTACCCGTGAGATCCCATTTTGGGGGCTGTTACGGAGCTCCACCGGAGGGGGCATCGATCACGGAGGGCTTCTACATCAACACCATAGCCTCTCCGATGAGTTTTGCGTAGTTTAACACAGACCATCGGGTCCATAGTTATTAGCTAGATGGATTCTTCTCTCTCTTTGGATCTCAATACAAAGTTCTCCACGATCTTCGTGGAGATCTATTTGATGTAATCTTATTGCGGTGTGTTCATCGAGATCTGATGAATTGTGGGTTTATGATCAAGATTAGCTATGAACAATATTTGGTTCTTTTATGAATTCTTATATGCATGATTAAAATATCTTTGCAAGTCTCTTCGAATTATCACTTTGGTTTGGCCTACTAGATTGATCTTTCTTGCAATGGGAGAAGTGCTTAGCTTTGGGTTCAATCTTGCGGTGTCCTTTCCCAGTGACAGCAGGGGCAGCAAGGCACGTATTGTATTGTTGCCATCGAGGATAAAAAGATGGGGTTTATATCATATTGCATGAGTTTATCCCTCTACATCATGTCATCTTGCTTAAGGTGTTACTCTGTTCTTATGAACTTAATACTCTAGATGCATGCTGGATAGCGGTCGATGTGTGGAGTAACAGTAGTGGATGCAGAATCGTTTCAGTCTACTTATCACGGACGTGATGCCTATATACATGATCATGCCTAGATATTCTCATAACTATGCACTCTTCTATCAATTGCTCGACAGTAATTTGTTCACCCACCATTTAATCTGCTATCATGAGAGAAGCCACTATTGAAACCTATGGCCCCCGGGTCTATCTTCCATCATATTAATCTTCCTTCAACTATCTATCTTTTATTTTGCAATCTTTACTTTCAATCTATACAACAAAAATACAAAAAATATTATCTTATCATATCTATCAGATCTCACTTTTGCAAGTGGTCGAGAAGGGATTGACAACCCCTTTATCACGTTGGTTGCAAGGTTCTTATCTGTTTGTGCATGTACGAGGAACTTGAGTGTATCCTCCTACTGGATTGATACCTTGGTTATCAAAAACTGAGGGAAATACTTACGCTACTTTGCTGCATCACCCTTTCCTCTTCAAGGGAAAACCAACGCATGCTCGAGAAGTAGCAAGAAGGATTTTTGGCGCTGTTGCCGGGGAGTCTAGGCACAAGTTATATACCAAGTACCCATCACAAACTCTTATCCCTCACATTACATTATTTGCCATTTGCCTCTCTTTTTCCTCTCCCCCACTTCACCCTTGCCATTTTATTCACCCTTTTTCCGTTTTCCGTTCGCTTGCTTCTTGTTTGCTTGTGTGTTGGATTGCTTATTTGTCACTATGGCTCAAGACAATACCAAATTGTGTGACTTCTTCAATACCAACAATAATGATTTTTTTAGCACTCCGATTGCTCCTATTATTGATGTTGAATCTTGTGAGATCAATGCTGCTCTATTAAATCTTGGTATGAAAGATCAATTTTCCGGCCTTCCTAGTGAAGATGCCGCTACCCATCTAAACATATGTTGATTTGTGCGATATGCAAAAGAAAAGAGATGTGGATAATGATATTGTTAAATTGAAGCTATTTCCGTTTTCTCTTAGAGATCGTGCTAAAACTTGGTTCTCTTCGTTGCCTAGAAATAGTATTGATTCATGGAATAAGTGCAAAGATGCATTTATCTCTAAGTATTTTCCTCCCGCTAAGATTATCTCTCTTAGGAACGATATTATGAATTTTAAGCAACTGGATCATGAGCATGTTGCACAAGCTTGGGAGAGGATGAAATTAATGATACGTAATTGCCGTACACATGGTTTCAACTTATGGATGATTATACAAAACTTTTATGCTGGATTGAATGTCGCTTTTAGAAATCTTTTAGATTCGGCCGCGGGAGGCAGTACCATGGAAATTACTTTAGGAAAAGCTAGTAAACTCCTAGATAATATTATAGTTAATTACTCTCAATGGCACACCGAAATATCTACTAGTAAAAAAGTGCATGCTATCGAAGAGATTAATGTGTTGAGTGGAAAGATGGATGAACTTATGAAATTGTTTGCTAATAAGAGTGTTCATTCTAATCCTAATGACATGCCTTTGTCCACATTGATTGAGAATAATAATGAATCTATGGATGTGAATTTTGTTGGGTAGGAATAATTTTGGTAACAACACATATAGAGGAAACTTTAATTCTAGGCCGTTCCCTAGTAATTCCTCTAATAATTATGGTAATTCCTACAACAACACTTATGGAAATTTTAATAAGATGCCCTCTGATTTTGAGATTAGAGTTAAATAATTTATGAATTCGCAAAAGTATTTTAATGCTTTGCTTGAAGAAAAATTGCTTAAGATTGCTGACTTGGCTAGGAACGTGGATAGAATCTCTCTTGATGTTGATTCTTTGAAACTTAGATCTATCCCACCTAAGCATGATATCAATGAGTCTCTCAAAGCCATGAGAATTTCCATTGATGAGTGCAAAGAAAGAACCGCTAGGATGCGTGCTAAAAAAGATTGTTTTGTTAAGGCGTGTTCTTCTAGTTCTCTTGTTAACAAAGATGAAGATCTAAAAGTAATTGATGTGTCTCCTATTAAATATTTGTTTCTCAATATGAACCTTGAAAAATATGGGACTGGAGATGAGTCAACTTTAGTTATAAGGCGTCCCAATGATTTGGAGTTTTTAGATCTTGATGCTAAAACAGCTAAAAGTGGGGTTGAAGAGGTCAAAACTTTACATAGTAATGAACCCACTATTTTGGATTCAAGAAATTTAATCATGATAATTGCTCTTTCATAGATTGTTTTTCCTTGTTACAATCCGTGCTGAATTCTCCTCATGCCTATAGTCAAAATAAAGCTTTTACTAAACACATCGTTGATGCTTTAACGCAATCTTATGAAGAAAAACTTGAATTAGAAGTTTCTATCCCTAGAAAAATTTGTGATGAGTGGGAACCTACTATTAAAATTAAGATTAAAAATCATGAATGCTATGCTTTGTGTGATTTGGTTGCTAGTGTTTCCACAATTCGAAAAAAAACTTTGTGTGATGTGTTAGGTTTCCATGAACTTGATGATTGTTCTTTAAATGTGCATCTCGCGGAATCTACCATTAAGAAACCTATGGGAAGGATTAATGATGCTCTTATTGTTGCAAATCGGAATTATGTGCCCGTAGATTTCATCGTGCTTGAGATAGATTGCAATCCTACATGTCCTATTATTCTTGGTAGATCTTTCCTTAGAACGATTGGTGCAATTATTGATATGAAGGAAGAAAATATTATATTCCAATTTCCGTTAAGGAAAGGCATGGAACACTTTCCTAGAAATAAAATCAAATTACCTTATGAATTTATTATGAGAGCCACTTATGGACTGTCTACCAAAGATGGCAAAACCTAGATCTATTCTTGTATCGTGCCTAGCTAGGGGTGTTAAAACGATAGCGCTAGTTGGGAGGCAACCCAATTTTATTTTCTTTGCTTTTACTTCTGTTTAGTAATAAATAATGCATCTAGCTTCTGTTTAGATGTAGTTTTATGTTTTAATTAGTGTTTGTGCCAAGTAAAACCTTTGGGAAGACTTGGGTGAAGTCTTTGCGATCATGCTGTAAAAAACAGAAACTTTAGCGCTCACGAGAATAGCTACCATTTTTTTTACTGGAGAGTACTTTTTAGTTGATTATTTTTGCAGATGATTAATTGAAAAATTCCTCATGTCCACCTATTTATTTTATAAATTTTAGAGTTACAAAAGTATTCGAAAGTTACAGATTGCTACAAACTGTTCTGATTTTGACAGATTCTATTTTTCGTGTGTCGTTTGCTTATTTTGATAAATCTATGAGTAGTATCCGGGGGTATGAATCATAGAGAATTTGGAATACAGTAGGTTTCACACCAATATAAATAAAGAATGAGTTCATTACAGTACCTTAAAGTGGTGGTTTGTTTTCTTATACTAGCGAAGCCCATGAGATTTTCTATTAAGTGTTGTGTTGTGAAATTTCAAGTTTTTGGGTAAGGATTTGATGGACTATGGAACAAAGAGTGGCAAGAGACAAAGTTTGGGGATGCCCAAGGCAACCTAAGGTAAAATTCAAGTACAACCAAAAGCCTAAGCTTGGGGATGCCCCGGGAAGGCATCCCTCTTTCGTCTTCGTCTATCCGTAACTTTACTTGAGACTATATTTTTATTCACCACCTGATATGTGTTTGTCGGGACCCCGATCCTAAGTCACACCGGTCTAGCATGTAACACACCATATCACTTTGCGGCCTCACGCACGGTATCCCCACGGGTGCCACCTTACCTGGCCCGGGACCGTTTGCGCATTTTGGCTCACGTATATGATAGTGTCGCTAGCTTCCATATGACAGAGAACCCGAGCCGACATGACCAGTTATAAACCAAAAGTGGCACTAAATTATAGAGACATGCATTCATGACCCAGCAACGAACGTGTCGGTCATCAACGTATGAACCCAAGTCATAGCAAGCTACAAGGACTTAAAGAACCAACGCGTGACATTTCCCCTAAGGGACAGACACAGGAACGAAGAAGGACACATGCCGGTCAGCCTAAGTGTTCCGGAGCAGTAGCAGGCTACCAAGGCTCAGTGGAAACACTAGGAGACATTTCCCTGTAAGATAGGCTACCAAGGGTAAACAACTAGGTGTCGGATCCCACACATACCAAGCATTTCAATAACATACACACAATATGCTCAATATGTGCAAATACAACATGGCATCACAACAAGACTCTAATAATCAAAGTATTTATTCATTAGGCTCCGAGGAGCCAGATATTACAAACATGGGTCTCACGACCCAGCATTCAGAGCATACAAGCAACAAGCGGAAGCACAACATGTCTGAGTACAGACATCTACAAATGAAAAAGGCTGAAGAGCCTGACTATCTACAACACTCGTCCAAGATCATAGCTGAGGTAACAAGCTACTTGTTGAAGTCCAAGCGGAACTACTAGTGAGACATCAATCTCATCTGCAAAACATAATTAAGCAAACATGAGTACAAAGGTACTCAACAAGACTTACATCAGATCCTATCATACATGCACTTGTATCAAAATGGCAAAGTGGGGTTTAGTTGCAGCAAGCCAGCTTTGAATCAGTGGCCATCCTATTCTACGACTGCTGGTAACTCTTTTGAGGTGGCGCACACGATTCCACTAAGCACCACACAATACACCACTATGGATTCATCCCCGTCTCCCTACGAGAAGGCCATCCATAGCACTCACACTTGTCTTGAGTATTTTAGAGTATCCACTTCAAGTCGTCTATGTACCACGTAAGCATCCAAGAAGTCCATAACCGTGGACTCGGCTATTCGAATAGATCATGTTAAACCCTGCAGGGGTGTACTTCTTCACACACGCTCTCGCCACTTACCGCCATGTACATCTCGTGTATCTCGGCAACCTTCAAGCGGAAGCCTAGCGAGGGTGTCGGCCTCGACCTGACTAACCACACAAGTCTCTCGTCCGGGTTTATCGCCTATTCGGGTTCCATCCGTGGGGAGATCCGGCCGGGGTGTCGCTCACGGCCCCAAATGATGTGCGTAGGGTTCCCAAGCCCACCTCGCCGAGTGGATCTATGCTTGGTACACCGTGCCATGGTGCCTAGTCTGTCCCAAGCCCACTGGCCGAGTGCCACTTGGTAGACTACTAACACTACCTACAAACACCAGAAACTAGTTGCAACTCCTGGACAGAGATCATGTTGATTAATAAGTCGAGAGGGGTCGAGTTACCGGAACCCAATGTGTGGTAGTAGCTAGTCATTGGACAACATACTCGGAACTCAGTTCTTAGGGACGGTTCCAGTGAGACAACCCACCATGTACTCCTACATGGCCTCTCACCGCTACCTTTACCAAATCATGTTCACACGCTTAACCCTCAGCATCAGAACATATCATTGTACTCCAATTCATCCCCGATGAATCAGACCTGACACACTCTAAGCAATAGCAAGCAAGGCATGGTAAGATCACAACATGGCTTCAATCAACTCCTACACATGCTAGTGGGTTTCAACTATTTACTGTGGAATGACAGGTCATGCAAAGGAATGGGTTCAACTACTGCAGCATAAAGTAGTAGTTGAAGTCGTTGTTGTCCTAATGCAATAATAGGGAGCAGGAGCGAGAGAGGAGTTGTATCGGAATGAAAAAGGGGGTTTGCTTGCCTGGTAAAACAACGTGCAGAGCACTGCTCCTCTGACAGGTACTCTGGATCGGTCTCCGGAGCTGGACCTATCGAGAAGAACGGTGCCGACAATCAAACACAAGCATATGCAACAATATGATGTATGAATATGGCATGAAGTTATGATGTTGTTTGAGCTAATGCAACTAGCATTTTATTTGGTTGAATTCCATTTGAACCAAGGGTTCAAATGCAACTCTAAGAATAAGCATTTTATATGCCAATTATGTGTTTTCATATAAACAGTAGGTTTAACTTCATTTGTCATGCATGAAAATGGTACAGATGGATAGATTGAATTTTTCTGATAATTTTTCATATATAAATTATTTCATTCTGAGCTACGGTTGAATTTCTGTGATTTTTTGAAGTTTCAACAATTTTCTGAAATAAATAAATCATTTAAGATTTATTTAAATACCAGAATTGGAATACTGCGTCAGCATGACCCAAGCATGACGTCAGCAGGTCAAAGGGCTGGTCCAGAGTCAAACCCGACAGTGGGGTCCACTGGTCAGTGACTGAGTTAATTAAATGGGTTAATTAACACTAAACTAATCCTAACAGAAAAATCAGCAGGGCAGGGCCCACATGTCAGTGGCTAAACTAATTAACAAAACTAATTGATTTAACTAAACAGTCAACTAACTAAAAGGGGTGGGCCCGCCTATCATTGACCCAGGGGGTCAAATCCTGGTCAAACCGCAGCTAACACGCCGACGTTGAGCCGCCGGCGGCAGCAAACGCGGCGGAGGGCATCGGGATTTCTGTTCCGGGGGTCTTCTGCGTAGCTGAGACCACGGGCGAGGAGCTGGAGCTCGTCCGCGTCCATTCCAACCAGCAACAGCAGCTAGGGCGGCCGGAGCTCGCCGGAAACGAGCTCGCGGAGGCGCCGGAGTTCGGGCTTCGTTGGAAAAGGGGCTACAGCGCACGGGGAGACCAAAGGATGGGTGCTACGGGCTCCTAGCGAAGCACTAAGTGCAGTGACGTGCTCGGATTCGTGCTCTGGTGGCTGTGCCCACGGCGGCGGCATCACCGGCGGCGGTGAGGTCGGGCATCAGTGGAGAATGGACCTAGAGGTCGCAAATGATTAGGGGAGAAAGGGGAAACGATCCGAAAGCTCACCGCGGGTCTGTTGGGGGGTTCAGTGGGCTCGTGGAAGCTTCTGCTACGGCGAATCGACGGCGGCGATCGTCGGGGCAGAGGATGAAGATGATGGCATTTGCGGCGTTCCAGGGCACCCGGCGTTGCGTGACTCGTCGGAGGGGTCGGGGATGAGGTGGCGGAGCTCTCGGGCACCTTGGCTGGGCGTGGGGTGGCCTGTGGCCACGGCAACGGCGATCGACGGCGACGGCAGCGTTCGGGGGTTGCGAGAGAGAGTGAGGGAGAGGAGGGGAGAGGTCCAGGAGAGTGCGAGAGGGTCGGGGAGGTCGCGTGGTGCCTCCAGAAACCACCAGGCGGCGAGGGGGATGAAGCAGAGAGGCAGGAGGGGGCGCGCTCGCCTTGCGCGCGCGTCGGCCACGCGCCTCGCCTACTGGCGCGGGGAAGACGACAGGGGAGGTAGGCGGGCTGGGCCGGCCAGGCCGCACTGTGCTGGGCCAGCACAGGTAAGTCTGCTTCCTCTCTTCTTCTTTTTTTATTTTCTTTTCTATATTTCTGACATTTGTTATGATTTAGTTTCTATACTAAATCTTTTATTTTCTTCTGACATTTTTTTTTATTTTGCAGGGACCTAGGAATAAACCCAAACCCCTCAAAATAAAGAATCAGAATTTTGGATATATATAAAATATATATAATAAATATATATCCAAGCAAATAACTATTGCATTAATTCCAAATTCCCAAAATAAATACTTATGAGCTCCTAATAATATTGGTTTGATTTTTATCTCTAACCAATATTTTTAGAGGGCCACATGAACATTTTCTTGGACCTTTTTGGAGCAATTTTTATCTGGGTCATTCTCAAAAAGGTTTCTGAGGGTTTCACAAGTCCTCAATTCAATTTCATTTGAAATTTAAACATGATGCAAACCAGAAGACTAACCTAGTGCATACCAGAACTAGGGTTGTGACAACTAGCCTCCACTCGAAAGAATCTCGTCCCGAGATTCAGGAGTAGGCGGAAAGAAGGTGGGGTACTCCAGTCGGAGACGATCTCCTCGTTCCCAAGTAGCTTCTCTCTCGGAATGATGAGACCACTGAACCTTGAGAAAGTTGATGTTATGACGTCGAGTGACACGCTCTGCTTGATCCAGAATGCGAACGAGATACTCTCGATATGTGAGGTTATCTTGGAGATCAAGCGTTTCGTGGTCCACTCCGCGGATGGGATCCAAGAAGCAACGCCTGAGTTGAGAGACGTGGAAGACATCATGAACTCGAGAAAGATGTGGGGTAGTTCCAATTGGTAGGCAACCTCTCCTCATTTAGCGAGAATGCGAAAAGGACCAATGTAACGAGGAGCCAACTTGCCCTTGATACCGAAACGATGGGTACCCTTCAAAGGAGTAACCCGAAGATAAACTTTGTCACCAACCTCATAAGCCACTTCCTTATGATGACGATCATACTGGCTCTTTTGACGAGATTGGGCTGTTTTCAAATTCTCGTGAATGACGCGAACTTGCTCTTCTGCCTCCTGGATCATATCCGGTCCAAAGAATTGTCTTTCACCGGTTTCTGACCAGTTCAAAGGTGTTCGACATCTTCGTCCATAAAGAATCTCAAAAGGAGCTTGCTTGAGACTGGATTGATAGCTATTGTTATAAGCAAACTCGGCGAAAGGAAGACATTTCTCCCAATCCATACCGAATGAGATAACGCAAGCTCTAAGCATGTCTTCGAGAATTTGGTTAACCCGTTCCACCTCACCACTTGACTGAGGGTGGAAAGCGGTACTGAAAGAAAGATGGGTGCCCATGGTAGTCTGGAAACTCTCCCAGAAATGAGAAGTGAAAAGACTACCACGGTCTGAATTGATCTCTAGTGGGACACCATGAAGTGACACTATTCGAGAAATATACAAGTCAGCAAGCTGACTAGCAGTGATACTCTCTCGAACAGGTAGGAAGTGAGCCACTTTGGAGAGACGATCAATGACTACGAAGATAGCATTATTCCCTCTCTTGGTCCTGGGAAAGCCGGTGATGAAGTCCATACCAACTTTATCCCATTTCCACTCAGGAATAGCTAGAGGCTGAAGGGTGCCAGCAGGTCTTTGATGTTCTGCCTTAATGCGACGACAACCGTCACATTTAGCAATGAACTCAGCAATTTCTCTCTTCATCCTAGTCCACCAGAATCTCTGGCGTAGATCCTGATACATCTTAGTACTACCGGGATGAATCGTGAGAGGAGATTCATGAGCCTCTTTAAAAATCAATTGCCGAAGATGTTGCTTCTTGGGAACCACCAGCCGGTTTTGGAAGAGAACAACACCTCGGTCATCTATGGAGAAACTACCAGCAATACCCTTGGCAATGTTTCTCTTGATCCGGGTAATTCCGGTATCATGCTTCTGGGCTTCTATGATATGGTCCACAAGAGTAGGTTTCGCCACCAAAGTTGAAAGGGATCCGTGAGAAGCAATGTGAAGGTTAAGCTTACATAATTCCTCATGGAGAAGTGGTTGGCCCTGCTGCAACATGAGATTGTTGCAATAGGATTTACGGCTTAGCGCATCAGCCATGACATTTCCCTTGCCTGGGGTGTAGGTAATTCCTAAGTCGTAATCTGAGATCAATTCCAACCAACGTCTCTGCCTAAGATTCAAATCTGGTTGGGTGAAGATATACTTGAGACTCTGGTGATCGGTGTAGATTTCGCAACGATTACCAAGGAGGTAATGCCGCCAGGTCTTAAGTGCATAGACTACGGCTGCAAGTTCTAGATCATGTGTAGGATAGTTCTCCTCATGTGGATGCAACTGTCGAGAAGCATAGGCAATCACACGACGATCCTGCATAAGAATGCAACCTAGTCCCTATCGTGAGGCATCACAGTAGATAACAAAGTCCTTAGTGAAATCCGGTGGCACAAGTATGGGAGCAGAAGTCAGGCGTCTTTTCAGTTCCTGAAAACTGTGCTCACACTGTGGGGACCACTCAAACTTTTTATCTTTCTTAAGAAGTTCCGTGAGAGGTTTGGCCACTTTAGAGAAGTTCTCAACAAAGCGGCGACAATAACTGGCTAGACTAAGGAAACTCCTAACTTGTTTAACTGTTTCAGGTGGAGTCCAATCAAGAACGGCCTGAACTCTCTCGGGGTTGACAGCAATACCCTTACCAGAGATTACATGGCCGAGATAGGTCACTTCTGGCAACCAAAATTTGCACTTGGAGAACTTGGCATAAAGGCGGTGCTCTCTGAGTTTTTCTAGAACAAGTCTAAGATGTTCGGCATGCTCTTCCTCGTTCTTCGAGTAAATAAGAATATCATCGAGATAAACCACGACAAACTTATCTAAATACTCCATGAAGATCGAGTTCATCAAACGGGAGAAGGTGGCTGGAGCATTTGTTAGACCGAAGGACATGACGGTGTACTCGTACTGACCATAACGAGTGACGAAAGCCGTCTTGGGGATGTCCCCATTTCTAATCTTGATCTGATGGTATCCTAACCTCAAATCCATCTTGGAGAAGACTGAGGATCCAGCGAGCTTATCATATAGGTCGTTGATCCTGGGAAGCGGATACTTGTTCTTTATCGTGACCAAATTAACGGGACGATAATCTACAACCATCCGATCCGTACCATCCTTCTTCTTAACGAAGAGGACGGGGCAAGCCCAAGGAGAAGAACTAGGACGGATGAAACCCTTTTGCAAGGACTCATCAAGTTGTTTCTTAAGCTCAGCTAGTTCTAAGGGTGCCATTTTGTAGGGTCTCCTAGAGATTGGAGCGGTTCCTGGGATAAGCTCTATAACAAACTCTACATCTCGGTCGGGTGGAACACCTGGCAGTTCCTCTGGAAAGACATCCGGAAAGTCACGGACTACCGGAACATCTTCAAGATTTGGAAGAGGGCTGGCATTAAGAGAATAGAGTTGACGCTTTGCAACTCTAGTGGTGACGGTGATTATCTTACCAGATGGATGTGTAAGCTGAACAGACCTAGTGAAGCAATCAATCTTGGCATGATGAGCTGTCATCCAGTCCATACCCAAGATGATATTAATATCTGAAGACTTGAGGGCTACAAGTGATGCAAGGAACACAAGTCTGTCAACAAGGATTTCATTACCATGGCTTACACTAGAAGTTTGCCATTTGGATCCAGGAGTTTGAATGAGTAGTGGGGAGGGCATATCACAAAATGACATGTCGTGCAAGCGGGCATAACTTTCGGAAATGAAAGAATGAGACGCTCCAGTATCGAATAGAACCGATGTCGGATGACAATTGACAAGGAGTGTACCAAGAACGACATCTGGATCATCATGAGCGTCTTTGGCTGAGACGTGATGCACACGTCCATGTTCGGTGGGAGCTGACTTAACACTGATCATCTTGCGTGATGATTTATCACGTCTAACAGATTTTTCGGACTGAGATGGAGCAACACGGGTCTGAGTGCAAATACGGGCAATGTGTCCCGGTTCTCCGCACTTGTAGCAAATCCTGGAGGTAGGACGTGGACCCGCATTGGCAAACGGTCCATCAATAGACCTGGGTGGAGCATACTGTCGAACTGGAAGAGGTACCACACAAGATGGCCTCGGAGGATAAGTGGGTGGAAGAACAGAGTTCGGAACCCAAATCCGGCGCTTCTGGGAACTAGTACCGGAGGAAGATCCCAAATCAAGGATGTGCTTACGAGACTCATCGTAAGTGAGCTGAGCTGTCTCTGCATTGATGGCCTTGTTCACAAGAGCATGGAATGTGTTGCAATGATGCAAGTGGAGATCACGACGCAGTTTGGGGTTGAGACCCTTCCGGAACCTAGCCTGCTTCTTGGCGTCCGTGGACACTTCTTCTGTAGCATAGCGGGCGAGGTTCTCAAACTCTCGACTATAAGCATCAACGGCCATCTTAGCCCTGTGTAAGGCTACAGAACTCTTCTCTCTTACGATCGATAAGAGCTTGAGGGATATGATGCTCACGAAAAGCCTCGGTGAAATCTCTCCAGGTAGGAATCTGGCCAGCTGGAATCATGGCCTCATAGTTCTGCCACCAAAGACTAGCAGGACCTTCCAGGTGATAAGTGGCATAGATGACCTTGTCATCTTCAGCTACGTTCGCAGAACGCAGCTTGTGAGTGATACTACGGAGCCAGTCATCTGCATTGAGCGGCTCAATGGAATGATGGAAGGTGGGTGGTTTCAGACGGATGAAGTCATGGATGGTTGCTGATTCCTTGCACTGATGTGCGGTGTTCTCCTCAATACGAGCCAACAAACGGTTAGACTCACGCTTGTTTCTCTCCATCTCTAACATTAACTCTGCCAACGAAGGCTGGTCGGGAGGATCCTCCTCATCCCTACCACCTCCGTGGTTCTGTCTACGAGCAGCTGAGCTACGCTTAACTGAAGACATCCTGAGAAGCGAAACCGAAGACGGAAACATCACAACTATAGAATGCATAAGGTAGAACAAGAAATTAGTATCTCTCGAATCTACTAGGATATTTCCGGCAGCATAACGGCAGTAAAATGCTCAGGATGAGACATCCTGCTAACAAAGGGTAATTCAACATCTCAACATCATCACTCAAGGTTCTGTGATAGTACTAAACAAACTATACTGGAAGAACTTGAAAACAGGAGTAGGACTCTGATCAACCAATCCTAAGAGACTACGGAGTAGTAACTCGTGATCCTGATAGACGGAAGAGAAAGCCTAGTTCCTTAACCCCGTAGGAAAGGTAGGACGACTCAGATCAGAAGACATGAGGTATAAGGAGTAAAAAGAGCCTTACGTTCCCTTCCACAATCAATTCCCTTATATAACTAAGGAATTTCTAGACTCAACTTCGACCAGTTTGGCTTGGTAATCCTACAGGCAGTCAGGCTCTCATACCAACGCTGTCGGGACCCCGATCCTAAGTCACACCGGTCTAGCATGTAACACACCATATCACTTTGCGGCCTCACGCACGGTATCCCCACGGGTGCCACCTTACCTGGCCCGGGACCGTTTGCGCATTTTGGCTCACGTATATGATAGTGTCGCTAGCTTCCATATGACAGAGAACCCGGGCCGACATGACCAGTTATAAACCAAAAGTGGCACTAAATTACAGAGACAGGCATTCATGACCCAGCAACGAACGTGTCGGTCATCAACGTATGAACCCAAGTCGTAGCAAGCTACAAGGACTTAAAGGAAGAACGCGTGACATTTCCCCTAAGGGATAGACACAGGAACGAAGAAGGACACATGCCGGTCAGCCTAAGTGTTCCGGACCAGTAGCAGGCTACCAAGGCTCAGTGGAAACACTAGGAGACATTTCCCTGTAAGATAGGCTACCAAGGGTAAACAACTAGGTGTCGGATCCCACACATACCAAGCATTTCAATAACATACACACAATATGCTCAATATGTGCAAATACAACATGGCATCACAATAAGACTCTAATAATCAAAGTATTTATTCATTAGGCTCCGACGAGCCAGATATACAAACATGGGTCTCACGACCCAGCATTCAGAGCATACAAGCAACAAGCAGAAGCACAACATGTCTGAGTACAGACATCTACAAATGAAAAAGGCTGAAGAGCCTGACTATCTACAACACTCGTCCAAGATCGTAGCTGTGGTAACAAGCTACTTGTCGAAGTCCAAGTGGAACTACTAGTGAGACATTAATCTCATCTGCAAAACATAATTAAGCAAACATGAGTACAAAGGTACTCAGCAAAACTTACATCAGATCCTATAATACATGCACTTGTATCAAAATGGCAAAGTGGGGTTTAGTTGCAGCAAGCCAGCTTTGACTCAGTGGCCATGCTATTCTACGACTGCTGGTAACTCTTTTGAGGTGGCGCACACGAGTCCACTAAGCACCACACAATACACCACTATGGATTCATCCCCGTCTCCCTACGAGAAGGCCATCCATAGCACTCACACTTGTCTTGAGTATTTTAGAGTATCCACTTCAAATTGTCTATGTACCACGTAAGCATCCAAGAAGTCCATAACCGTGGACTCGGCTATTTGAATAGATCATGTTAAACCCTGCAGGGGTGTACTTCTTCACACACGCTCTCGCCACTTACCGCCATGTACATCTCGAGTATCTCGGCAACCTTCAAGCGGAAGCCTAGCGAGGGTGTCGGCCTCGACCTGACTAACCACACAAGTCTCTCGTCCAGGTTTATCGCCTATTCGGGTTCCATCCGTGGGGAGATCCGGCCGGGGTGTCGCTCACGGCCCCAAATGATGTGCGCAGGGTTCCCAAGCCCACCTCGCCGAGTGGATCTACGCTTGGTACACCGTGCCACGGTGCCTAGTCTGTCCCAAGCCCACTGGCTGAGTGCCACTTGGTAGACTACTAACACTACCTACAAACACCAGAAACTAGTTGCAACTCCTGGACAGAGATCATGTTGATTAATAAGTCGAGAGGGGTCGAGTTACCGGAACCCAATGTGTGGTAGTAGCTAGTCATTGGACAACATACTCGGAACTCAGTTCTTAGGGACGGTTCCAGTGAGACAACCCACCATGTACTCCAACATGGCCTCTCACCGCTACCTTTACCAAATCGTGTTCACATGCTTAACCATCAGCATCAGAACATATCATTGTACTCCAATTCATCCCCGATGAATCAGACCTGACACACTCTAAGCAATAGCAAGCAAGGCATGGTAAGATCACAACATGGCTTCAACCAACTCCTACACATGCTAGTGGGTTTGAACTATTTACTGTGGAATGACAGGTCATGCAAAGGAATGGGTTCAACTACCGCAGCATAAAGTAGCAGTTGAATTCGTTGTTGTCCTAATGCAATAACAGGGAGCAGGAGCGAGAGAGGGGTTGTATCGGAATGAACAAGGGGGTTTGCTTGCCTGGTAAAACAACGTGCAGAGCACTGCTCCTCTGACAGGTACTCTGGATCGGTCTCCGGAGCTGGACCTATCGAGAAGAACGGTGCCGACAATCAAACACAAGCATATGCAACAATATGATGTATGAATATGGCATGAAGTTATGATGTTGTTTGAGCTAATGCAACTAGCATTTTATTTGGTTGAATTCCATTTGAACCAAGGGTTCAAATGCAACTCTAAGAATAAACATTTTATATGCCAATTATGTGTTTTCATATAAACAGTAGGTTTAACTTCATTTGTCATGCATGAAAATGGTACAGATGGATAGATTGAATTTTTCTGATAATTTTTCATATATAAATTATTTCATTCTAAGCTACGGTTGAATTTCCGTGATTTTTTGAAGTTTCAACAATTTTCTGAAATAAATAAATCATTTAAGATTTATTTAAATACCAGAATTGGAATACTGCGTCAGCATGACCCAAGCATGACGTCAGCAGGTCAAAGGGCTGGTCCAGAGTCAAACCTGACAGTGGGGTCCACTGGTCAGTGACTCAGTTAATTAACTGGGTTAATTAACACTAAACTAATCCTAACAGAAAAATCAGCAGGGCAGGGCCCACATGTTAGTGGCTAAACTAATTAACAAAACTAATTGATTTAACTAAACAGTCAACTAACTAAAAGGGGTGGGGCCCGCCTGTCATTGACCCAGGGGGTCAAATCCGGGTCAAACCGCAGCTAACACGCCGGCATTGAGCCGCCGGCGGCAGCAAACGCGACGGAGGGCATCGGGATTTCTGTTCCGGGGGTCTTCTGCGTAGCTGAGACCACGGGCGAGGAGCTGGAGCTCATCCGCGTCCATTCCAACCAGCGGCAGCAGCTAGGGCGGCCGGAGCTCGCCGGAAACGAGCTCGCGGCGGCGCCGGAGTTCGGGCTTCGTTGGAAAAGGGGCTACAGCGCACGGGGAGACCAAAGGATGGGTGCTACGGGCTCCTAGCGAATCACTAAGTGCAGTGACGTGCTCGGATTCGTGCTTGGGTGGCTGTGGCCACGGCGGCGGCATCGCCGGCGGCGGTGAGGTCGGGCATCAGTGGAGAATGGACCTAGAGGTCGCAAACGATTAGGGGGGGAAGGGGGAAACGATCCGGAAGCTCACCGCGGGTCTGTTGGGGGGTTCAGTGGGCTCGGGGAAGCTTCTGCTACGGCGAATCGACGGCGGCGATCGTCGGGGCAGAGGATGAAGACGATGGCATTTGCGGCGTTCCAGGGCACCCGGCGTTGCGTGACTCGTCGGAGGGATCGGGGATGAGGTGGCGGAGCTCTCGGGCACCTTGGCTGGGCGTGGGGTGGCCTGTGGCCACAGCAACGGCGATCGACGGCGACGGCGGCATTCGGGGGTTGCGAGAGAGAGTGAGGGAGAGGAGGGGAGAGGTCTAGGAGAGTGCGAGACGGTCGGGGAGGTCGCGTGGTGCCTCCAGAAACCACCAGGCGGCGAGGGGGATGAAGCAGAGAGGCAGGAGGTGGCGCGCTCGCCGTGCGCGCGCGTCGGTCACGCGCCTCGCCTACTGGCGCGGGGAAGACGACAGGGGAGGTAGGCGGGCTGGGCCGGCCAGGCCGCACTGTGCTTGGCCAGCACAGGTAAGTCTGCTTCCTCTCTTCTTTTTTTATTTTCTTTTCTATATTTCTAACATTTGTTTTGATTTAGTTTCTAAACTAAATCTTTTATTTTCTCCTGACATTTTTCTATTTTGCAGGGACCTAGGAATTAACCCAAACCCCACAAATAAAGAATCGGAATTTTGGATATATATATATATATAATATATAATAAATATATATCCTAGCAAATAACTATTGCATTAATTCCAAATGCCCAAAATAAATACTTATGAGCTCCTAATAATATTGGTTTGATTTTTATCTCTAACCAATATTTTTAGAGGGCCACATGAACATTTTCTTGGACCTTTTTGGAGCAATTTTTATCTGGGTCATTCTCAAAAAGGTTTCTGAGGGTTTCACAAGTCGTCAATTCAATTACATTTGAAATTTAAACATGATGCAAACCACAAGACTAACCTAGTGCATACCAGAACTAGGGTTGTGACAGTGTTTTGCTTGGAGCGTCATGTATGATTTGAGTCTTTGATTTTTAGTGTGCCACAATCATCCTTGATGTACACACCTTTTGAGAGAGACACACATGAATCGGAATTTATTAGAATACTCTATGTGCTTCACTTATATCTTTTGAGCTAGATAGTTTTGCTCTAGTGCTTCACTTATATCTTTTAGAACATGGCGGTGGTTTTATTTTATAGAAATTATTGGTCTCTCATGTTTCACTATATTATTTTGAGAGTCCTTCAGAACAGCATGGTAATTTCCTTTGTTTATAAAATTAGTCCTAATATGATAGGCATCCAAGATGGGTACAATAAAAACTTTCATAAAAGTGCATTGAATACAATGAGAAGTTTGATACTTGATGATTGTTTTGAGATATGAGGATGGTGATATTAGAGTCATGGTAGTGGACTAATTTTGAATTTTAAGAATACTTGTGTTAAAGTTTGTGATTCCCGTAGCATGCACGTATGGTGAACCATTATGTGATGAAGTTGGAGCATGATTTATTTATTGATTGTCATCCTTTGTGTGGAGGTCGGGATCACGCGATGGTTAACTCCTACCAACCCTTCCCCTAGGAGCATGCGTTTAGTGCTTTGTTTTGATAACTTGTAGATTTTTGCAATAAGTATATGAGTTCTTTATGACTAATGTTGAGTCCATGGATTATACGCACTCTCACCCTTCCACCATTGCTAGCCTCTCTAGTATCGTGCAACTTTAGCCGGTACCATACACCCACCATATACCTTCCTCAAAATAGCCACTATATCTACCTATTATGGCATTTCCATAGCCATTCCGAGATATATTGCCATGCAACTTTCCACCGTTCCATTTATTATGACACGTTCCATCATTGCCATATTGCCTAGCATGATCATGTAGTTGACATCATACTTGTGGCAAGGCCACCATGCATAACTTTTCATACATGTCACTCTTGATTCATTGCATATCCCGGTACACCGCCGGAGGCATTCACATAGAGTCATATTTTGTTCTAGCTTCGAGTTGTAATATCGAGTTGTAAGTAAATAAAAGTGTAATGATCTTCATTATTAGAGCATTGTTCCAGTGAGGAAAGGATGATGGAGACTATGATTCCCCCACAAGTCGGGATGAGCTTCCGGAAGAAAGAAAATAAGAGAAATAAAAGAGGCCAAAAAAATAAAAAAGAGAAAAGGCCCACGAAAAAAGGGAGAAAAAAGAAAAAATATGAGAGAAAAAGAGAGAAGGGGCAATGCTACTATCTCTTTTCCACACTTGTGCTTCAAAGTAGCACCATGATCTTCATGATAGAGAGTCTCTTGTTTCGTCACTTTCATATACTAGTGGGAATTTTCATTATAGAACTTGGCTTGTATATTCCAATGATGGGCTTCCTCAAAATGCCCTAGGTCTTCGTGAGCAAGCCAGTTGGATGCACACCCACTTAGTTTCTTTAGTTGAGCTTTCATACACTTATAGCTCTTGTGCATCCATTGCATGGCAATCCCTACTCACTCACATTGATATCTATTGATGGGCATCTCCATAGCCCATTGATATGCCTAGTTGATGTGAGACTATCTTCCTCCTTTTTGTCTTCTCCACAACCACCACTCTATTCCACCTATAGTGCTATATCCATGGCTCACGCTCATATATTGCATGAAAGTTGAAAAAGTTTGAAAAAACTCAAGTATAAAACAATTGCTTGGCTGAAACCGGGGTTGTGCATGATTTACATATTTTGTGTGATGAAGATAGAGCATAGCCAGACTATATGATTTTGTAGGGATAACTTTCTTTGGCCATGTTATTTTGAGAAGACATAATTGCTTTGTTAGTATGTTTGAAGTATTATTATTCTTATGTCAACATTAAACTTTTGTCTTGAATATTTCGGATCTGAACATTAATGCCACAATAAAGAAAATTACATTGAGAATTATGTTGGGTAGCATTCCACATAAAAAAAATATTTTTATCATTTACCTACTCGAGGACGAGCAAGAATTAAGCTTGGGGATGCTTGATACGTCTCCAATGTATCTATAATTTTTGATTGTTCCATGCTATTATATTATCTATTTTGGATGTTTAATGGGCTTTATTATACACTTTTATATTATTTTTGGGACTAACCTATTAACACAAGGCCCAGTGCAAATTGCTGTTTTTTTGCCTATTTCAGTGTTTCGCAGAAAAGGAATATCAAACGGATTCCAAACGGAATGAAACCTTCGGGAGAGTCGTTTTTGGAGCAAATGCAACACATAAGTCTTGGAGTACACGTCAGGGAAGAAACGAGGTGGCCACGAGGGGGAGGGCGTGCCCAGGGGGGTAGGCGACACCCCACCCTCGTGGGCGACCTGTTGCTCCACCGACGTGCCTCTTCCTCCTATATACCCTGAAAACATCAGATAGCACGACGAAAACCTAATTCCACCGCCGCAACCTTCTGTACCCATGAGATCCCATCTTGGGGCCTGTTCCGAAGCTCCACCGAAGGTGGCATCGATCACGGAGGGCTTCTACATCAACACCATAGCCTCTCCGATGAGTTGTGAGTAGTTTGCCACAGACCTTCGGGTCCATAGTTATTAGCTAGATGGCTTCTTCTCTTTCTTTGGATCTTAATACAAAGTTCTCCACGATGTTCGTGGAGATCTATTCGATGTAATCTTTTTGTGGTGTGTTTGTCGGGATCCAATGAATTGTGGGTTTATGATCAAGATTATATATGAACAATATTTGGTTCGTTTCTGAATTCTTATATGCATGATTAAAATATCTTTGCAAGTCTCTTCGAATTATCATTTTGGTTTGGCGTACTAGATTGATCTTTCTTGCAATGGGAGAAGTGCTTAGCTTTGGGTTCAATCTTGCGGTGTCCTTTCCTAGTGACAGGAGGGGTAGCAAGGCACGTACCGTTGAGGATAAAAAGATGGGGTTTATATCATATTGCATGAGTTTATCCCTCTACATCATGTCATCTTGCTTAAGGCGTTACTCGGTTCTTATGAACTTAATACTCTAGATGCATGCTGGATGGCGGTCGATCTGTGGAGTAATAGTAGTAGATGCAAAATCGCTTTGGTCCACTTGTCACGGACATGATGCCTATATACATGATCATGCCTAGATATTCTCATAACTATGTGCTCTTATATCAATTGCTCGACAGTAATTAGTTCACCCACCGTAAGAATCTACTATCATGAGAGGAGCCACTAGTGAAACCTATGGCCCCCAGGTCTATCTTCCATCATATTAATCTTCCTTCAACTATCTATCTTTTATTTGCAATCTTTACTTTCAATCTATACAACAAAAATACCAAAAATATTAACTTATAATATCTCACTTTAGCAAGGGGCCGAGAAGGGATTGACAACCCCTTTATCGTGTTGGTTGCAAGGTTCTTATTTGATTGTGCAGGTACGAGGAACTTGAGTGTAGCCTCCTACTATATTGATACCTTGGTTCTCTAAAACTGAGGGAAATACTTACGCTACTTTGCTGCATCACCATTTCCTCTTCAACAGAAAACTAACGCATGCTCAAGAGGTAGCAATATGCATGTTGGGTAACGTAGTATTTCAAAATTTCCTACGATCACGCAAGATCTATCTAGGAGAAGCATAGCAATGAGCTGGGAGAGTGAGTCCACTCACCCTCGTAGACCAAAAGCGGAAGCGTTTAGTAACGCAGTTGATGTAGTCGAACATCTTCATGATCCAACCGATCCAAGTACCAAACGTACGGCACCTCCGTGTTCAGCACAAGTTCAGCATGATGACGCCCCTCGATTTCTTGATCCAGTTGAGGACGAGGGAGAGTTCCATCTGCACGACGGCTTGGCGACGGTGTTGATGATGTGATCCGCGCAGGGCTTCGCCTAAGCACTACGACAATATGGCCTGAGGTGGAATCTGTGGAGGGGGCACCACACATGGCTAAAACAAATGTTAACTTGTGTATTCTAGGGTGCCCCCTTGCCCCGTATATAAAGGAGCAAGGTGGAGGCCG
This sequence comes from Secale cereale, assembly GCA_902687465.1. Taxonomy (NCBI): domain Eukaryota; kingdom Viridiplantae; phylum Streptophyta; class Magnoliopsida; order Poales; family Poaceae; genus Secale; species Secale cereale. Next base: position 424,901,411 of record LR738709.1, read on the forward strand.
GTCGGCCTCATAGGGTGCGCCCAAGGGGGGCAATCCTACTCCTAGTAGGAGTTGGATCCCCCCTTTCCTAGTCCAACTAGGAGAAGAAGGAAGGAGAGGGAGAGGAGAAGGAAAGAGGGGGCGCCGCCCCTCCCCCTAGTCCAAATCGGACTAGGCCCATGGGGGGCGCGCGGCTGGCCCTTGGCTGCTGCCCTCTCTCTCCCCTAAGGCCCAATAAGGCCCATTACTTCCCCGGTGGTTCCGATAACCCTTTCGGCACTCCAATATTTATCCGGTGACCCCCGGAACTCATATGGTGTCGGGGAAACTGGTCGCCCACGAACACCTATGGGACCGGAGCCCCTTCTACGGTACGGCAAGGGAGCGGAGGGAGCACAAAGAGCGGATCGAGGGGCACACGCGGGCAGTTTACCCAGGTTCGGGCCGCACGGATGCGTAAAACCCTACTCCTGGTTTGGTTGTATTGGGTTCTTGAGCTCGGGAGCTTGAAGATCTACAGTACTAGCTACACCGAGCGAGGGAGTGATCAAGTTTCTGGGATCGAACCTCCTCTACGTTGTGCATGGGCCTCCTTTTATAGCTCAAAGGGGTCACCGACAGGTGTCAACGTAGATGAGGGTAAAAGTGTAAAATTGGTGGTAGATGGAACAGTGCATGAACAGTGTATGCACAGTGTACGTACAGTGATCTATACCTAACCCAGACGGTGGGGGACAAAGGCATTGAATGCCAGTCGCCGTCAGCCCAAAAACGTCCGCCCGGGCGTCTCCGTTCGCCACGACGATGGCCTCGTCACCACGGCTCGCCACCGTGTACCCCAGGCTGCACAGCCATCTGCCACGTGCCCCTGGAAGGGCCCCAGGGCGACGCGTGGCCAGATGAGCTGGAGCGCAGGCACACATTGTAAGCCTCCCCCGGCAAGCACCTTGCCGGGGTTGCTATCTTGCCGGGCCCGGAAGCTTGTCGTTCTCCGGGTCTTGCCGGGGCGAGTGATGCGCCATGATATGTCTTCTGAGATGCTGTTTCCTGGTCTTCCTGGCAAGCTCCTCTTGCCAGGGTCATGTGAAAATAGAGTGGTCTTGTGCTTGGAGCAGCCTTTCCGGCAAGCTCCTCTTGCCGGGGCCTTGTTCTTCTGACTTGTATACTTTGTCCTTGAATGGCTTCAAGGGAACTAGAGCGGGCTTTGGCGGGCACGTGGTAAGCCCGACCACGGGGTGCTGCTACTGCCCGTGCACAAGTCGGGATACTAAGGTACCCCTACTTTAGTACACCGACAGGAGCCCCCGGGCCTGGGCCACACACGGTGCCGAGCGCTGTTGGGCCAGGCCCAAAACAGTGCACGGGCACGCGCGGCCCACGGCACGCCGTATCCCTCTTCGTATCCGCCGCATCTCTCCCTAACGGCACGCGTCGATTGCGGCGTCGTGTGAGAGATCGTGGCCTGTTTCTTTAATGGGAAAATGCGGAACGTCCCCCACTTCCCCCTTAAAAGCAGAGGAAGCAGGGGCAGTTTCCCCCCATTGCTTTCATTGTGTCTTCAATCTCCAGAAACCCCCGCGGCTCTCTGCTTCCCCAAAGGTCGACAGAGTGCCAAGCTCCACCCTTCCTCCGCCGTCTCCAGCATCTGCAGCGCCGTCGACCTCCCTCGCCGTCCCTGCCATAGCCTCGAAGAGCGACAAGGCGAAGAGCGACAAGGCGAAGAAAGAGAAGTCCGACAAGGCGGCGAAGCTGGCGGCCATGCGGAGAAGGATGGTGGTCTTCCCGCCGAGGCTCGGCGCGAGGGAGCTGCGGGACAAGTATTACCTGTTCTGGGCGAGGGAGACGAAGGCTCACCCTCGCACCAGAGTCCTCCCCGCCGTAGCCGTTGACATGTACCCGGGAGGTTACCACTACTTCGCTTTGTTCTTCCACTGTGGCCTTTGTCCTTCGTATTCTGAGTTTTTCTGCGATGTGATGAACACGTACGGACTCCACCTCCTCGATTTCACCCCGAATGCTGTCCTCACTTTGGCCGTTTTCGCACATCTGTGCAAAAACTATATCGGGGTCCATCCAAACGTAGCTCTCTTCCGCCACTTCTTCACACCTAGAGTAGAGTACGGATCCCCACTCTCCGGCGGTATCTCCTGGATCTTCAGGCTCAACAAGAAGGAGGCGTACTTGATTGGAGAGCTCCGCGGAAAGTGGGAGGAGTGGAGGGCTGATTGGTGCTGGGTTATGGAAGAGGAACCCCAGCAGTTTACCTCGCCGCGCCGGACTGCAATAGTGCGCGGCAAGGATTGGAGTGACTTGGCCCCGGAGGACGATAAGCTACAGATTGCCCTTACTAGGATCCTTCGCCTTCGGGCCGCCAACCTTACTGTAGGTGAAGTTGGAGCTGATTTCCTTCGCCGCCGCATTGCCCCCCTGCAGGAGAGGAAGAGGCCTGCTTGGGAGTTCGGTAACGCGGCAGACCGCATGAGGCTGCGCCCTGGGCTGAATTCTAACTTCACCGTTTTGGAGCTCAAGGGAATGGTCCGGGAGCTATTCAAACATGACCCCAAGCACCCGGAGTGGTTCAGACCGTCGGACGGAGTAGTTCCATTGTGCAACAACTCTGCCCTTAGTGCCATCCGCGCGGCAATGCCTGAGTGTGACTCCCACGGGGTTGTTCCTACTTGGCTGACGCCTTCAGAGGAGACCGTGCAGACCTTCTTTGATAATCGGGTTGAACGGCCGCGCAACCCCGAGGAGAAAAAGGGGCTCACCCGTGAGACCACCGAGCGAGATGTGGCATATATAGCCACTAGAATGGAGGAAGCCGCCGCAGCTGCGGCCGCAGGTGAATTTGGGTACACTATGGATGAAGCAGAAGCAGCGGACGCAGTGAGCCAGGCCGAGGAGGAGGAAATCCTCAAACTGCTGATGCCCACCGGGAAGCTTGCCGGGGAGCCTGCCGGGGAGTCTGCCGGGACGAGTGAGGCTGCCGGGCAGGGGACCGAGTCCAGTGAGCCCGCCGAAGAGGACGCCGAATCGGGCGATTCCGACGAAGACTTTGGCGGGTCTCTGAATCTCGACGACGACGCCTCCTCATCCTCAGAGAACTCTCCGCCACCACCAAGTCCCCCGCCACAGCCGAAGAAGCGCCTCCGCAAGGCCACTGAGACGGCGAGGCAACCGGCGCCCCGACAACAGCCGAAACATCGCGCGACGCGTGCCACCACGACGAGCAAGGTCGTCAAGGAGGCGCCCCGTGCCCGAGCGACAAGCGGAGGGGGATCTTCCCAGAGTGGTTCTGGTGCTCCCTCCGCCCCTCGGTCCTCGGGGACGACCGGAGCGGGGTCTTCAGAACCCACGGCTCCGGAGCCCGCCAAGCGCCCGAGGGAGCCTTCTCCTCCAGCTCCTCGCTCTGGAGCATGCGAGGCGGAGTTTGACTTCTCCGCCCTCAGCTCCGACGAAGAGGAGGAAGAGTAAGCACTTGCAATTTCTATTTCCTTTGATTTTTGTTGCTTTTGTCTTGATTTCTCTTGCTTGGTTCTGATCTTGTTTGGCTTCCAGGACCTTGACCCAGAGGATGGCGAAGAGGGCCAAGATCCCGGTGGTTGACCTCGAGGACGATGAGCCCGTCGCAGCGGCAGGTGACGCGGCAGCGACAAGCTTGCCGGACCAGCCCGCTGCTCCGGAGAGCAGCCCCCAGCGCAGCCCCCAGCTTAAGTCCTTTGTTCACTTTTTTGCTTGATGGGCGTGCTTGAGCTTGTCCTTGCTAACGTCTCGTTTGCCTGTTGTCTTGTGCAGAAATGGAACCGCAGCCGCGGGAGCACCAAGAGGCCGCCCCCGATGAGCCGCTTGTTCCACCCTCCCCGCCAAGGATGAGCTCCCCGGCGAGGGACAGTGCTCCGCCAAGGAAGGGCACTCCGCCAAGGGTGAGTACCCCGCCAAGGGCGAGTACCCCGACAAGGGTGAGTACCCCGCCAAGGGAAGGCGCCAGCGGCCCTCCGCCGGCGGGGGCTTCTACTACGCCGCCAAGGGAGAACTCCCCGGCGAGGGACCCCGTTACGGAAGAGGCCCGCGCAGGTAGCCCTTGCAATTTCTTCCTCTTGGATTCTTCTTTTTGGATTTTTCTTGACAATCTACACTTTCTTTCTTTTTTTCCTATCAGATTCGTCCGCCCCGGAGCCGATGGAGACGGAGACCATCGCCGAGGAGGACGTGCGCGGCAACGCTGGCGACGCCGCCACCACTGAAGGAATGGCTGGTGCTGACGAGCCAGCCGCCGAGGAGACCGCCCCGACCGCTGACGCGGCAGCTGGGGAAGGGACCGGCGACCGCACTGCTGGCCCTGAGGCCGCAGGAGCGCCGGACGCTGCACCGGCCGCCGACCCCTCAGCCCCCGCGGCTGGGTCGGGTGTCTATCTGGAGGCCGCCAATGGGGTCTTTATCCAAGTCCCGTGGGCGTCCTCATCAAGGGCACCCGCGGAGGGGGAGACCTTCGACGGAGAAGTTTTCGCCTCCGCCGGGCTGAGGATTGTCGACGCGCCCGGCAGCAGCGACGAGCCCGAAGAGGAGCAACTCCTACGTCGACTCCTGGGTTTGTATCGGGCCAGGCAAGCCAAACTGGAGTACCGAGAGGCTCTGGCTGCCAAAGCCGGTGCTGATCTGGAGAAGCGCACCGCGGAGCTCCGTGCTGCCAACCAGGCGGCCCTCCGGAACTTGGCGGAGGAGCGCGAAGAGCTTGCCGGAGCACACCAGGCGTTCCTCCTTGAGAAGGCCGAGGTGGAGGAGCAGCAGCGACTAGCCACCGAGGATCTGTCTCGGCGGGAGGGAGAGTTCAACCAGCGGAAGGTCGACCTCGATAGCCACAAGGACGACCTCACCGCTCGCGAGCAGGCCATTGGCGGGGCTCTGCAGGAGGTGAGGGACGCCGCTACTGCCGCAGAGACCGCCAAGAGGGATCTGGAGGCCAGGGTGGCGCAGTTGGAGACGAGCTTGAAGGCGAGCGAGGACAGGGTTGCCGCGCTCAACGTGGCGCGGGAGAAGGACGCCCATACCAACTCGGAGCTGCAAGTCCGTCTCTCCGAGAAGGGCAAGGAGCTCAACGATGCCAAGGACTCCATTGCAGACTTGGAGCTGAAGGTTTCCACCCTCACCGATTCGCTTGACGCCGCCCGGGACCGCGAGACGAAGCTGAAGGACGATCTCCGTGCTGAGAGGGCCTTGCTGGACAGTGCCGCCCTGTCGCAGAACAACTTCCAGCAGACGATGGAGCAGTGGACCGAGGAGCTCGTTGCCTCCGCCGCCAACATCGATAAGGAGCTGGTGGCGCTGAGGGCGGAGCACCTCGTGTACTCCCCCGACGAGAGCCTCCCCAACAGCGCCAAGCTGAGCCTGTTCTTCAGAGGAGTGGCGCCGGCTCTCGCGCAGCTACGGGAGAAGATCCCCGCGCAGCTGGCTGACGAGGCGCGCCGGCTTTGTATGGGTACTATGGATCGGGTGTTGTCGAAGATCGTCTACCGTAACCCCGGGATCAACCTCAACAACGTCCTCCGGACCCTGCCGCCCGAAGCTGACCAGGAGGCGTTGAAGGCACAAGTTGCCCACATCGTAGCCAAGGCGGGCAAGATCAAGAGGGTCGACGGAGACCGAAAAGACTAGGCTCCCTTCTTTCTGCTTCCCTTGCCGCTGTCGATTAAGTCATGGGTAGTAGTTGGTTAGAACAGCGGCAAGCTATCTTGTAATATAACTTTATTTTGGATAATCAATGAAGTGTTATCTCCCTTGTTTAGTCCCTTCACTTTGTATGCTTTCCACCCTACGCTTTTAGGGAACTTGCCGGCAAAGGAACCCTTGGCGCGAGCGCTGAGTGCGGGACTCTTAGCAGCCTGCTAACAATGCCCTTGCCGGCAAGAAACCTTGCCGCAGCTAGTCGCAGCACACTTAGATTGTTGAGCGAACTCGAAAACGAAGTAAGGGCGCGACACTTGTCGTAGCTCACTTAAGCCGTTGAGCGTGCTCGAAACAAAGTAAGGGTGCGGCTAGCCACGGGTAGGTTCCTCCGCGCACAGGTTTTTCATACAAAGTGTGGCTGTTCAAGGAAGACAACTAAATTTTTTTTCTAAAAATTTGAATGCTCAAACTTTGTCAACTTATCTTATGTGTGCTATTCGTTTCCCGACAGGGCTTCCCTTTCTTGAACAGCACTTGGTCCATACCACTATCTCCTTCCCCCCGGCAAACTTGTGCGCGAGGAACACTTCTTCTGTTTAAGAGAGAAAGGAAAAGAGGAGGAAACACAAGTATGGAGCCTTGCGGCTTGTTATTGCTTACCGGGGATGTGTGCTGCACAAAATGTCAGATGATACATGCAAGTAAAAAGAAAAGCATGAAATGACAAACAGTGCGAAGCACAAAAGTTTTACTGATGCATGGGGTCTGCGCCCAGCTTTGTACAAAGGTTTACATGCAACAGCGGCAAGACTTGTACAAAAGGTGGTTGCCGGAGCAGATCACGGCAACCGCGCCTTATGGGTGAAACTTGCGAAGATGCTCTATGTTCCAGGAGTTGCTCACCGGTAAGCCTTCTTCGGTCTCAAGGCGGACAGCGCCGGGCCTTGTGACTTGTCTCACCCGATAAGGGCCTTCCCACTTCGGTGTCAGCTTGTTGGAGTTCTTGGCGGACTGAACGCGCCGATGAACAAGGTCGCCTTCCTCGAGACTCCTGGCCTTGACCTTGCGGCTATGATAGCGACGCAAAGCTTGCTGGTATCGAGCAGCTCGTACAGCAGCCTGGAGACGTTCCTCCTCGAGGAGCAATGCATCATCTTGCCGCAGTTGCTCTTGCTCGAGCTCGTCGTAAGCGAGCACTCGAGGAGACCCGTATACGAGTTCCGTGGGGAGAACTGCCTCTGCTCCATAGACAAGAGCAAAGGGTGTCTGTCCGGTGGCTCGATTTGGTGTCGTCCTGATTGACCAAAGAGCCGCCGGCAACTCCTCTATCCATTTTCTTCCACACTTGTGCAGCCTGTCGAAGGTTCTTGTCTTGAGCCCGCGCAGCACTACAGCATTGGCCCTCTCCGCTTGACCATTGCTCCTTGGGTGAGCAACAGAAGCGAAGCAGACCTTGGCGCCAAGGTCTTGGACGTACTGCATGAAGGTGCGACTTGTGAAACGGCAAACGATCGATCTGAAGAACCTGACTGCTGACTGTGCGGTCACTTTTCTCACTGGTTCCACTTCTGGCCACTTTGTGAACTTGTCGATTGCAACGTACAAGTACTCAAAGCTCCCGACTGCGCGGGGAAAGGGGCCGAGGATGTCGAGCCCCCAGACCGAGAAGGGCCAGGACAAAGGGATCGTCTGGAGAGCTTGAGCTGGCTGGTGTATTTGCTTGGCATGGAACTGGCACGCTTCACACTTGGTTACTTGTGCAGTTGCATCTTGGAGGGCTTCTGGCCAAAAGAAACCTTGCCGGAATGCCTTCCCGGCAAGTGCTCTTGCGCCAATGTGGTGGCCACATATGCCTCCGTGTATTTCTGCCAACAGCTTCTGTCCATCTTCCCGGGAAATGCATTTTAACCTGACACCATTGAGTCTTCTTCTATACAGTTCATTGCCGACGAACTGGTACATACCTGACTGCCTGGTTATCCTCTCTATCTCTTCTGGTTCTTCGGGAAGTTCTCCAGTTTGAAGAAAACGGACGATTTGTTGTGCCCATGCTGGAGCCTGAGGCTCAACAACAAGGACTAAAGGCATCAGGGCTGCTGCGGGAACCTCACCATCTACGGCAAGAACCTGCGGCTCTGCCGGAGCTGAGTGTTCCCCGGCAAGCCTGCCGGGGCAAGGCTTGTCGGGAACGCCTGCTTCAACTGTACAGACCCTTGGGTCCGCAGGAGCAGACTGTTCCTCAGCATCTTGGTTGTTGATCTTGGGGACCTTGGCGGCGGCTTCAGGAAGATCCGCCGGCAAGTAGTCGCCGGAGACCAACTTCCTCTTCTTGCTTTGCCCAACTGATGGTGTAACGGATGGCTGAGTTAGCTTGAGCACGAAGACCCCTGGTTCCACAGGTAACTTCATTGCAGCACACTTTGAGAGGCCATCTGCGATATCGTTCTGAGCTCTTGGGACATGCTCCATCTGCAGGCCTTCAAAGTGTTCTTCAAGCTTCCTTACTTCATCGACATAAGCTTCCATCAGAGGGCTCTGGTAGCTCTTGTTTACTTGTCGGACCACCAATTGTGAATCTCCCCGCACAATCAGCTTCTTGATCCCAAGTTCGGCCGCTATTCTGAGGCCGGCAAGCAAACCTTCATACTCAGCAGTATTGTTTGTCGCTTGCTCCTTGGGAAAGTGCATCTGAACAACGTACTTGAGGTGCTCTCCGGTGGGCGCTATGAGTAACACGCCAGCGCCGGCGCCTTGCAGCGAGAAGGCACCATCGAAGTACATTATCCACTCTTTGCTTGCTTCTTGGACGGGGATGCTTGTCTCTGGAACTTCTTCATCTGGTGTTGGGGTCCATTCCGCTATGAACTCTACCAAGGCTCTGCTCTGTATAGTTGAAGTACTCTCAAATTTAAGACCAAAGCTTGGAAGCTCCAATGCCCACTCGACGATCCTGCCTGTTGCTTCTGGATTTTGCAATATCCTCTTCAACAGAAAGTGAGTGACCACCGTTATCTCGTGTGCTTGGAAGTAGTGGCGCAGCTTTCTTGAGGCCATGAGGAGGCCGAAAAGTAACTTCTGCACTCCAGAGTATCTTGATCTAGCCCCCTGCAAGAGGGAACTTACAAAATAAACTAGGCGTTGCACCATCTTCATTCGCACTTCTCCTTGTTCCTGCGCAGACTGGTCCTTGTCGGGGCCAGAGCTTGTCGGGGAAGCCCCCTGCTTGTCGCTGGATGCGCTTGTCGGGCCTGTGGGTTCCTCATCTGCCTCCCTCTCCGCTACCAACGCAGCACTAACCACTTGATTGGTTGCTGCTAAGTATAGCAGCAACTTCTCTTGTGGCCTAGGTGCGACAAGTATTGGAGTAGAGGACAAGTATCCTTTCAAGTCATGCAGTGCTGCCTCCGCTTCCGGAGTCCATTTCATTGGACCTGCCTTTTTCAAAATTTTGAAGAAAGGCAGGGCGCGTTTTGCAGACTTTGAAATGAACCTACTGAGGGCAGCCACACAACCAGCAAGCCTCCGTACATCCTTGACGCTCTTCGGGGCTTCGATCTGCTCGATGGCCTTGATTTTGTCGGGATTGGCTTCAATCCCCCTCTAGGACACAAAGAACCCGAGAAGCTTGCCGGAGGGGACCCCGAAGACGCACTTCTCGGGGTTCAGCTTGAGTTGTATCTTGCGCAGATTCCCAAAGGTTTCTTCTAAGTCTTGAATCAGGGTATCCTTGTTCTTGCTCTTGACCACTATATCATCCATGTAGGCTTCTACATTCCTGTGTATCTGTGGCTCAAAAGCAGTGTGTACCACCCTTGCAAATGTTGAGCCCGCATTCTTCAGTCCAAAGGGCATACGTATGAAACAGTAAGTGCCACATGGATTAATGAACGCGGTCTTCTCTTCATCTTCCTCAGCCATGAATATCTGGTGGTATCCGGAGTATGCATCGAGAAATGAAAGCAACTCACATCCAGCCGTGGAGTCGACAATCTGGTCAATGCGCGGCAAGGGAAATGGATCCTTGGGACAAGCTTTATTCACATCAGTGAAGTCTATACAAAGTCTCCACTTCCCATTAGCTTTGCGCACGACAACTGGATTGGCCAGCCACGTGGGATGAAGTACACCTCTAACAAGGCCTGCTGCTTCCAACTTCTTGATCTCCTCAGCTATGAACTCTTGGCGCTCCACTGCTTGCTTCCTGACCTTCTGCTTGACGGGCCGCGCGTGAGGACAAACAACAAGCTTGTGCTCAATTACCTTCCTGGGAACGCCGGGGATGTCAGACGGCTGCCATGCAAACACATCGACATTCGCCCGCAGGAAGGCAACGAGCGCGCTTTCCTATTTGGGGTCGAGCGTAGCACTGATGGTGAAAGTACCACCAGTGCCGTCCTCCTTGGCGGACACCTTCTTGGTTGCAGGTGGAGCTGCCATTCCTTTCTTGCACTTGCCGGTGGAGCTCGATGGTGCGTCCTCGACGGCAGCGCAGCACTCCGAAGAGCTGCGTTTGCCGGAGAGGGCTCCAGAGCTCTTGCCGGACTTGGTCTTGGTCTTCCCCCCGGGAGCTTCAGCGACAAGTATCTTGCTGTCTGCCGCGGCTGCTGCGTCCCAGTAAATCTTGTCGGCGCAGATAAGCGCATCCTTCTTGTCGACGGGGACAGAGATGACGCTTATTGGCCCTGGCATCTTGAGCATATTGTATGCATAGTGCGAGGCTGCCATGAACTTGGCGAGCGCTGGACGGCCAAGTATCCCATTGTATGGTAATGGGATATCGGCAACGTCGAACGTGATCCTCTCCGTCCTGAAGTTAAGCTCTCCGCCAAAAGTCACCGGCAGCGTGATCTTCCCCTTCGGCTTGCTCCTTCCCGGGTTAATTCCTTGAAAAGTCTCGGTCTCCTCGAGCTCGCTGTCGGGGATCTGCAGCTTCTTGATCACAGCGGAGGAGATCAAGTTGAGGCCGGCCCCGCCGTCAACCAACATCTTGGTGACCTTGAGGTTGCGGATAGTTGGTGAAACCAACATCGGCAAGCACCCGACCGCAGTTGTGCGGTCAGGGTGGTCCTCAAGGTCGAAGACGATGGGTGTGCCAGACCATTTCAGCAGTCTGCCCGACTCGACGGGTGGCTCAGCTGCGTTCACTTCCCGCACCCATTGCTTGAGTTGGCGGTGGGAAGTGTGCAGAGAGGCACCTCCATCGACGCACAGAACTTCTGTGGCCTTCTGGAACTCCTGCTCGCTGTTATCTCCGTCATCCATGTCCTCGTCATCGTCTTTGTCTTCATCCTTGTCGCGGCCCCGGGGAGGTCTGTCTCCTTGTCGCTGCTTGGCCTTGCCGTGGCGTCCTCCCCGGCCATTGAACGGCCGCTTCTTGCTGGGCTCTCCTCCGCCTCCTTGGGCCTTCTCCTTGTCGCGACGCTCGTATTCAGCCTTCTGCTGTTCTACGAGGTACTCTACTCTCTTGCAGTTCTGGAGATCGTGGCCCTTGGTGTGGTGGATCTTGCAGTACTGCTTGTCGGAGCCGTCCTGCTTGTCGGCTGCTGCTACAGGGGTGGCCTCCTTGCCGGAGCCACCAGCCTGTGTCTTCTTGGCGGCAGCCTCCTTGCCGGACTGCTCGACAACCAGTACCTCCTTATTCTTCTTCTTCTAGCTGTTCCGCCGCCGGTTTTTCCTTGCCGGGGCGGCATCCTCGCTATCCGTTCCTCCTGCTCCAGTATCCTCTCCGGGGAGTCTCCTCCCCTCTTCAGCACGGGCACACTTGTCAGCCAGAGCATAAAGCTCGCTGACGTCCCGGATCTTGGTCATCGCCATCTCCTCCCTCATCCGGCGGTTACGCATGTTCTGGTGGAACGCGCTGATAACCGCGGCGGGGTGGACATCCGGGATGTTGTGCTGAACGCGGCTGAACCTTTGGATGTACTTGCGCAGGGACTCTCCCTCCTTCTGGGCAAGAATGTGGAGATCGCTCTCCTGGCCGTGGGGTTTGTGGCCGCCCGTGAAGGCGCCGACAAACTGGTGGCACAAATCTGCCCAAGAAGAGATGGAGTTCTCCGGCAAGTGCATAAGCCAAGATCTGACGTTTGGCTTAAGCACGAGCGGGAAGTAGTTCGCTAAGATCTTCTCGTCGCGTCCCCCGGCAGCCTGCACCGCGATGGTGTAGATGCTGAGGAACTCCGAGGGGTGTGTCTTGCCGTCGTACTTCTCGGGTACGTCAGGCTTAAAGTTCTTCATGCTGGGCCACTGGACTTGCCGCAGCTCTCGGGTGAACGCAGGGCAGCCTGCCGCGTACGGCAAGTCGCCTGGTTCACCGGGCGCGTGCATGTCAACAGCAGTCCCAGCGCGCTGGTCGGACTGTCTTCGGGCTTCTCTTCGACGCTCGATACGAGTTCTAGCGTCCTCTTGTTGCCTGTTATCGAGGACTTGGCGCTGATCACGGCGAGCTCGCGGGTCCGACGACGCCGTGGAGTCGTCGTCGACGTTGATCCGGCGAGTCGGCGATTTCTGCTTCCACGGCGGGGAGTGCACGGTAGTTGCACCCCCGGCGGTCTTGTCTCCATCGGCCTTCGCTTGGTCGACTTGCCGCGGCCGTGATGTTGCCGGCTGCTGCGGCGTGTCGTTGTTGGCGAAGGCGATGAGGCTCTGGATTGTAGCCCTCCAGTCTTCGGCCTTGTCCGCCGCTGGAGGGAGGTCGAGGAGCAGCTGAGCCCTGGCGAGAGCTTCAGCTGGAGTGGAGGGGAGCGGTGGCTAGCGGTGCGAGGAGCGAGATATGCTCGGACTTCTAACAGGGTTAGAAGGAGCAGGATCTCGCCCCGGCGACCGCGCCTTGCTCGTGCCAGCACGTTGGCCTTGAGCACCCCGCGACCCGCCGGCTTGGCCTTGTCCCAGCAGGCGGATGGTACCGTGGGTACCACGTCGCTGCTGGCCCGGCATCTCCTGAGAGGGACGGGGTGCATGCACGGACGCCGAGGCTTTGGAGTTCGCCCGGTCGTCCGTCTTGTCCTTAGACTTGGCGACGCCGTGAGTGTCCTCGCCGGTGTCCGCCCCTCCGCCGGCGTCTACCCCACCAACCGTTGGTTCTGGTGGTGGTGGATCGACGCAGACGGGCCTCCGACCTCCGAAGCCTTCTTCTTCGGAGGCATGTTGATGTAGTCGATGAGGTTGATGAAACTGGAAAAGTTGCTGAAGATTGCGCCCGCGTGAGCGCCGGATCAGGTTCGCACAACCTCGACGTCCCCTACCTGGCGCGCCAAAGATGTCGGGGAAACTGGTCGCCCACGAACACCTATGGGACCGGAGCCCCTTCTACGGTACGGCAAGGGAGCGGAGGGAGCACAAAGAGCGGATCGAGGGGCACACGCGGGCAGTTTACCCAGGTTCGGGCCGCACGGATGCGTAAAACCCTACTCCTGCTTTGGTTGTATTGGGTTCTTGAGCTCGGGAGCTTGAAGATCTACAGTACTAGCTACACCGAGCGAGGGAGTGATCAATTTTCTGGGATCGAACCTGCTCTACGTTGTGCATGGGCCTCCTTTTATAGCTCAAAGGGGTCACCGACAGGTGTCAACGTAGGTGAGGGTAAAAGTGTAAAATTGGTGGTAGATGGAACAGTGCATGAACAGTGTATGCACAGTGTACGTACAGTGATCTATACCTAACCCAGACGGTGGGGGACAAAGGCATTGAATGCCCGTCGCCGTCACCCCAAAAGCGTCCGCCCGGGCGTGTCCGTTCGCCACGACGATGGCCTCATCACCGCGGCTCGCCACCGTGTACCCCAGGCTGCACAGCCATCTGCCACGTGCCCCTGGAAGGGCCCCAGGGCGACGCATGGCTAGATGAGCTGGAGCGCAGGCACACAGTGTAAGCCTCCCCCGGCAAGCACCTTGCCGGGGTTGCTATCTTGCCGGGCCCGGAAGCTTGTCGTTCTCCGGGTCTTGCCGGGGCGCGTGATGCGCCACGATATGTCTTCTGAGATGCTGTTTCCTGGTCTTCCTGGCAAGCTCCTCTTGCCAGGGTCTTGTGAAAATAGAGTGGTCTTGTGCTTGGAGCAGCCTTCCCGGCAAGCTCCTCTTGCCGGGGCCTTGTTCTTCTGACTTGTATACTTTGTCCTTGAATGGCTTCAAGGGAACTAGAGCGGGCTTTGGCGGGCACGTGGTAAGCCCGACCACGGGGTGCTGCTATTGCCCGTGCACAAGTCGGGATACTAAGGTACCCCTACTTTAGTACACCGACATATGGTGTCCAAATACATCGTCCAATATACCATCCTATATGTCTCGACCATTTCAAGACTCCTCGTCATGTCCGTGATCTCATCCGGGAATCCGAACAATCTTCGGTCATCAAAAACACATAACTCATAATACAAATCGTCATCGAACGTTTAAGCGTGCGGACCCTACGGGTTCGCGTACTATGTAGACATGACCGAGACACATCTCTGGTCAATAACCAATAGCGAAACCTGGATGCTCATATTGGCTCCTACATATTCTATGAAGATCTTTATCGGTCAAACTGCATAATAACATACGTTGTTCCCTTTGTCATCGGTATGTTACTTGCTCGAGATTCGATCGTCGGTATCATCATACCTAGTTCAATCTCGTTACATGCAAGTCTCTTTACTCGTTTCGTAATACATCATCTTGTGACTAACTCATTAGTCATTTGCTTGCAAGCCTTATTATGATGTGTATTACCGAGAGGGCCCATAGATACCTCTCCGACACTCGGAGTGACAAATCCTATTCTCGATCTATGCCAACACCACAAACACCTTCAGAAACACCTGTAGAGCATCTTTATAATCACCCAGTTACGTTGTGACGTATGATAGCAAATGAGGTGTTCCTCCGGTATTCGGGAGTTGCATAATCTCATAGCCAGAGGAACATGTATAAGTCATGAAGAAAGCAATAGCAATAAAACTAAACGATCATAGTGCTAAGCTAACGATGGGTCTTGTCCATCACATCATTCTCCTGATGATGTGATCCCGTTCATCAAATGACAACACATGTCTATGGTCAGGAAACTTAACCATCTTTTATTAACGAGCTAGTCTAGTAGAGGCATACTAGGGACACTCTGTTTTGTCTATGTATTCACACATGTATCAAGTTTCCGGTTAATAAATTCTAGCATGAATAAAAGACATTTATCATGATATATAAGGAAATATAAATAACAACTTTATTATTGCCTCTAGGGCATATTTCCTTCAGTCTCCCACTTGCACTAGAGTCAATAATCTAGTTCACATCACCATGTGATTTGACACTGATAGTTCACATCGAGATGTGATCAACACCCAAAGGGTTTACTAGAGTCAATAATCTAGTTCACATTGCCATGTGATTAACACCCAAAGAGTACTAAGGTGTGATCGTGTTTTGCTTTGTTAGAGAACTTTAGTCAATGGGTCTATCACATTCAGATCCGTATGTATTTTGCAAATTTATATGTCTACAATGCTCTGCATGGAGCTACTCTAGCTAATTGCTCCCACTTTCAATACAAATCCTGATTGATACTTAGTCATCTGGATTAGTGTCAAAGCTTGCATTAGCGTAACCCTTTACAATGAACTCTTTATCCCCTCCATAATTGAGAAATTATTTCCTTAGTCCTCCAGTCATTAAGGATACTTTTGACCGATGTCTAGTGATCTACTCCTGGATCACTATTGTACCTCCTTGCCAAACTAATGGCAAGGTACAAAATAGGTTTGGTACATAGCATGACATACTTTATAGAACCTATGGCTGAGGCATAAGGAATGATTTTCATTCTCTCTATATGTTCTGTCGTGGTCGGGCTTTGAGTCTTACTCAACTTCACACCTTACAAACCAGGCAAGAACTCCTTTGACTGATCAATTTTGAACTACTTCAAAATCTTATCAAGGTATATACTAATCGAAAGTCTAATCAAGTAACATGATCTATCTCTATAGATATTAGTGCCCAATATGTAAGCGGCTTCACCGAGGTCTTTTATTGAAAAACTCCTTTTAAACAATCCTTTATGCTTTCCAGAAAATTCTACATCATTCCCAATCAACAACATGTCATTCACATATACTTATCAGAAATGTTGTAGTGCTCCCACTAACTTTCTTTAAAATACAGGCTTCACCGTAAGTCCGTATAAAACCATATGCTTTGATCACCTTATCAAAGTGTATATTCCTACTCCAAGATGCTTGCACAAGTCCATACATGGATCGCTAGAGTTTGCACACTTTGTTAGCACCTTTCGGATCGAGAAAACCTTCTGATTGCATCATATACAACTCTTCTTTAATAAATCTATTAAGGAGTGAAGTTTTGTTATCCATTTGCCATATTTCATAAAATGTGGCAATTACTAACATGATTCAGACAGACTTAAGCATCGCTACGAGTGAGAAAAACTCATCATAGTCAACACGTTGAACTTGTTGAGAACCTTTTTGCGACAAGTCGAGCTTTTTAGATAGTAGCACTACCATCAACATCCGTCTTCCTCTTGAAGATCCATTTATTCTCAATGGTTTGCCGATCATCGGGCAAGTCAACCAAAGTCCACACTTTGTTCTCATATATGGATCCCATCTCAAATTTCAAGGCCTCAAGCCATTTCGCAGAATCTGGGCTCATCATCGCTTCCTCATAGTTCATAGGTTCGTCATGGTCTAGTAACATGTCTTCCAGAACAGGGTTACCGTACCACTCTGGTGCGGAATGTACTCTGGTTAACCTACGAGGTTCGGTAGTAACTTGATCCGAAGTTTCATGATCAGCATCATTAACTTCCTCACTAATTGGCGTAGGCATCCCTAGAACCAGTTTCTGTGATGAACTACTTTCCAATTCGGGAGAAGGTATAATTAACTCGTCAAGTTCTACTTTCCTCCCACTCACTTCTTTCGAGAGAAACTCCTTTTCTAGAAAGGATCCATTCTTAGAAACGAATATCTTGCCTTCGGATCTATGATAGAAGGTGTACCCAATGGTTTCCTTTGGGTATCCTAAGAAGACACATTTCTCTGACTTGGGTTCGAGCTTATCAGGTTGAAGCTTTTTCACATAAGCATTGCAGCCCCAAACTTTAAGAAACGACAATTTGGGTTTCTTGCCAAACCACAGTTCGTATGGTGTCGTCTCACCGGATTTAGATGGTGCCCTATTTATCATGAATGCAACAGTCTCTAAAGCATAACCCCAAAATGATGGTGGTAAATCGGTAAGAGACATCATAGATCGCACAATATCTAATAAAGTACAGTTACGACGTTCGGACACACCATTACGCTGTGGTGTTCCAGGTGGCGTGAGTTGTGAAACTATTCCACATTGTTTCAAATGAAGACCAAACTAATAACTCAAATATTTGCCTCCGCGATCAGATCTTAGAAACTTTATTTTCTTGTTATGATGATTCTCAACTTCACTATGAAATTCTATGAACTTTTCAAATGTTTCAGACTTGTGTTTCATCAAGTAGATATATCCATATCTGCTGAAATCATCTATGAAGGTCAAAAAATAACGATACCCGCCACAAGCCTCAACACTCATTGGACCACATACATCAGCATGTATGATTTCCAATAAGTCAGTTGCTCGCTCCATTTTTTCGGAGAACAGAGTTTTAGTCATCTTGCCCATAAGGCATGGTTCGCAAGCACCAAGTGATTCATAATCAAGTGGTTCCAAAAGTCAATCAGCATGGCGTTTCTTCATGCGCTTTACACCAATTTGACCCAAATGGCAGTGCCACAAAGAAGTTGCACTATCATTATGAACTTTGCATCTTTTGGCTTCAATATTATGAATATGTGTATCACTACGATCGAGATTCAACAAAAATAGACCATTCATCAAGGGTGCATGACCATTAAATATATTACTCATATAAAGAACAACCATTATTCTCCGATTTAAATTAATAACCGTCTCGCAACAAACAAGATCCAGATATAATGTTCATGCTCAATGCTGGCACCAAATAACAATTATTTAGGTCTAAAACTAATCCTGATGGTAGATGTAGAGGTAACATGCCGACGGTGATCACATCGAGTTTGGAACCATTTCCCACGCGCATCGTCACCTCGTCCTTAGCTAATCTTCATTTAATCCATAGCCCCTGTTTCGACTTACAAATATGAGCAACCGA
This sequence comes from Secale cereale, assembly GCA_902687465.1. Classification (NCBI taxonomy): domain Eukaryota; kingdom Viridiplantae; phylum Streptophyta; class Magnoliopsida; order Poales; family Poaceae; genus Secale; species Secale cereale. Next base: position 424,919,222 of record LR738709.1, read on the forward strand.
ACCAGTATCAAATACCCAAGTGCTACTACGAGCATTAGTAAGGTACACATCAATAACATGTATATCAAATATACCTTTGTTCACTTTACCATCCTTCTTATCCGCCAAATACTTGGGGCAGTTTCGCTTCTAGTGACCAGTCCCTTTGCAGTATAAGCACTCAGTTTCAGGCTTGACTCCAGACTTGGGTTTCTTCCCAGGAGTAGCAACTGGCTTACTATTCTTATTGAAGTTCCCCTTCTTCCCCTTGTCCTTTTTCTTGAAACTAGTGGTCTTGTTAACCATCAACACTTGATGGTCCTTTTTGATTTGTACCTCCGCGGCTTTGAGCAGAGCGAAGAGCTCGGGAATTGTCTTTTGCATCCCTTGCATATTATAGTTCATCATAAGCCTTTATAGCTTGGTGGCAGTGATTGAAGAACTCTGTCAATAACACTATCTTCATCAACTTTGACTCCAAGTTGAGTCATGTGATTGTAGTACCGAGACATTCTGAGTAAGTGTTCACTGATAGAACTCTTCTCCTCCATTTTGCAGCTATAGAACTTGTTGGAGACTTCATATCTCTCAACTCGGGCATTTGCTTGAAATATTAACTTCAACTCTTGGAACATCTCATATGCTCCATGACATTCAAAATGTCTTTGAAGACCCGATTAAAGTCGTAAAGCATGGCACGCTGAACTATTGAGTAGTCATCAGCTTTGCTCTGCCAGACGTTCATAACGTCTGGTGTTGCATCTGCAATGGGCTTTTCACATAGCGGTGCTTCCAGGACATAATTATTATGTGCAGCAATGAGGATAATCCTCAAGTTACGGACCCAGTCCGTGTAGTTGCTACCATCATCTTTCAATTTAGCTTTCTCTAGGAACGCATTAAAATTCAAGGCAACGGTGGCACGGTCCATTGATCTACAACAACATAGATATGCAAAAACTATCAAGACTAACTTCATGATAAATTAAAGTTCAATTGATCATATTACTAAAGAAATCCCACTTAGATCAACGTCCCTCTAGTCATCTAATGATCACATGATCCAAATCAACTAAACCATGTCCGATCATCACATGAGATGGAGTAGTTTTCAATGGTGAACATCTTATGTTGATCATATCTACTATATGATTCACGCTCGACCTTTCGGTCTCCAGTGTTCCGAGGCCATGTCTGTACATTCGAGGCTCGTCAAGTTTAACCCGAGTATTCTGCATGTGCAAAACCTTCTTACACCCATTGTATGTGAACATAGAGCTTATCACACCCGATCATCACGTGGTGTCTCGGCACGACGAACTGTCACAACGGTGCATACTCAGGGAGAACACTTGTACCTTGAAATTTTGTAAGGGATCATCTTATAATGCTACCGTCGTACTAAGCAAAATGAGATGCATAATAAGATAAACATCACATGCAATCAAAATATGTGACATGATATGGCCATCATTATCTTGTTCTTTTGATCTCCATCTCAAAACCATTGATACTTCTCCAACGTATCTATAATTTTTTATTGTTCCATGCTATTATATTATCCTTCTAGGATGTTTTATGGGCTTCTATATGCACTTTTATATGATTTTTGGGACTAACCTATTAACCCAGAGCCTAGTGACAATTTCTGTTTTTCTCTTGTTTTGGAGTATCGAAGAAAAGGAATATCAAACAGAGCCCAATTGACCTAAAACTCAACAGAGGTTATTTTTCGACAAGAAAAAGCCCAGGAAGTGCCGGAGGGGGACCAGAAGGTTCCCGGGCTGCCCACGAGGGTAGGGGGCGCCCCACCCCCCTAGGCGCGCCCTTGCCTCGTGGACAGCCCGGAGGTCCCCTTTACTTGCCCCCGACTCCAACACATCATATATATACAGAAACCTTCGGAAAATAACCTAGATCGGGAGTTCTGCCGCCGAAAGCCTCTGTTGGCACCGAAAACCAATCTATACCCGTTCCAGCACCCTGTCGGAGGGGGGAATCCTCTTCGGTGGCTATCTTCATCATCCCGGCGCTCTCCATGATGAGGGGGGAGTAGTTCACCCTCGGGGCAGAGGGTATGTACCAGTAGCTATGTGTTTGATTTCTCTGTCTCTCTCTCTCGTGTTCTTGAGATGGCACGATCTTGATGTATCGCGAGCTTTGCTATTATAGTTGGATCTTATGATGTTTCTCCCCCTCTACTTTCTTGTAATGGATTGAGTTTTACCTTTGAAGTTATATAATTGAATTGAGTCTTTAAGGATTTGAGAACACTTGATGTATGTCTTGCATGTGCTTATCCGTGGTGACAATGGGATCACGTGATCTACTTGATGTATGTTTTGGTGATCAACTTGCGGGCTCAGTGACCTTGTGAACTTATGCATAGGGGTTGGCACATGTTTTCATCTTGACTCTCCGGTAGAAACTTTGGGGCACTCTTTGAAGTTCTTTGTGTTTTTCGAATAGATGAATCTGAGATTGTGTGATGCATATCGTATAATCATGCCCACGGATACTCGAGGTGACAATGGAGTATCTAGGGGACATGAGGGTTTTGGTTGATTTATGTCTTAAGGTGTTATTCTAGTACGAACTCTAGGATAGATTGAACGGAAAGAATAGCTTCATGCTATTTTACTACGGACTCTTGAATAGGTCGATCAGAAAGAATAACTTTGAGGTGGTTTCATACCCTACAATAATCTCTTCGTTTGTTCTCCGCTATTAGTTACTTTGGAGTGACTCTTTGTTGCATGTTGAGGGATAGTTATATGATCTAGTTATGTTGTTATTGTTGAGAGAACTTGCACTAGTGAAAGTATGAACTCTAGGACTTGTTTCCTAGCATTGCAATGCCGTTTACGCTAACTTTTATCATTAGTTACCTTGCTGTTTTTATATTTTTAGATTACAAAAAGCTTTATCTACCATCCATATTGCACTTGTATCACCATCTCTTTGCCGAACTAGTGCACCTATACAATTTACCATTGTGTTGGGTTGGGGACACAAGAGACTCTTTTTTATTTGGTTGCAGGGTTGTTTGAGAGAGACCATCTTCATCCTAAGCCTCCCACGGATTGATAAACCTTAGGTCATCTACTTGAGGGAAATTTGCTACTGTCCTAGAAACCTCTGCACTTGGAGGCCCAGCAACGTCTACAAGAAGAAGGTTGCGTAGTAGACATCAAGCTCTTTTCTGGCGCCATTGCCGGGGAGGTGAGTGCTTGAAGGTATATCTTTAGATCTTGCAATCGAATCTTTTAGTTTCTTGTTTTATCACTAGTTTAGTTTATAAAAGAAAACTATAAAAATGGAATTAAGGTTGCCTCATATGCTTCATCTTTTTAATATCTTTCGTGAAAATGATGGGAAGGAAAACTATGCTCAAGTACTAGAAGAAGAATTACATAGAATGCTTGGCATAAAATATGTGCATGATGAGCATGATTGCAGTGTTGTTAGTATGAATTCTTTGAATACCCATGATGCTAATGATATGCAAAGCCACATGCTTGGGGATGCTATGTTTGATAAAGATGATATGTTTAGTCCCCCAAGTTTTGATGATCAAATTTATTATGATGAAAGCATGCCTTCTATTTATGATGATTATTGTGATGACATGTGTGCTATAAAGAATAAAGATAACCATGAAACTTGTCATCACGATTTTAATTTTCAATTGGATTATGATTCACATGATAGTTATTTTGTTGAGTTTTCTCCCACTATTATTCATGAGAAGAAATTCGCTTATGTGGAGAGTAGTAAAATTTCTATGCAAGTAGATCATGAAAAGAATGCTTTATGTGCTGGTTATATGATTGAATTCATTCAAGATGCTACTGAAAATTATTATGATGGAGGATCATATGCTTCTACATCTTGCAATAATATCAAGTTTCCTCTCTATGTGCTTAACATCTTGAAGTTATGCTCATTTTCCCTTCCTATGCTAGTTGATTATTGTTCCCATAAGTTGTTTGGTCACAAAATGCCTATGCATAGGAAGTGGGTTAGACTTAAATGTGCTAGTCATACTCTTCATGATGCTCTCTTTATGTTTCAATTCTCATCTTTTATGCGAGTATCATTGAAATCATTGTGCCTAGCTAGGGGCGTTAAACGATAGCGCTTGTTGGGAGGCAACCCAACTTTATTTTTGTTCTTTGCTTTTTGCTTCTGTTTAGGAATAAATATTTCATCCATCTTATGTTTAGATGTGGTTTTGTGTTTTAATTAGTGTTTGTGCCAAGTAGAACTTTTGGGAAGACTTGTGTGAAGTTTATGTGATCATGCTATAAAAAAACAGAAACTTTAGCGCTCACAAGATTGGCTGTAATTTTTTACTCGAAAGCGATTTTTAGTTGATTCTTTTTGCAGATGATTAATAGACAAATTCCTCACGTCCACCAATTTATTTCAGAATTTTTAGAGTTACAGAAGTATTCGAAAGTTATAGATTACTACAGACTGTTCTGTTTTTGACAGATTCTGTTTTTATTGGGTTGTTTGCTTATTTTGATGAATCTATGAGTAGTACCGGAGGGTATGAACCATAGAGAAGTTGGAATACAGTAGATATTACACCAATATGAATTTAGAATGAGTTCACAATAGTACCCAAGTGGTGGTTTTATTTTCTTATACTAACGGAGCTTACAAGTTTTCTGTTAAGTTTTGTGTTGTGAAGTTTTCAAGTTTTGGGTAAAGATTCGATGGACTATGGAATAAGGAGTGGCAAGAGACTAAGCTTGGGGATTCCCAAGGCACCCCAAGGTAATATCCAGGGACAACCAAGAGCCTAAGCTTGGGGATGCCCGGGAAGGCATCCCCCCTTTTGTCTTCATCTATCGGTAACTTTACTCGATGCTATATTTTTATTCACCACATGATATGTGTTTTGCTTGGAGCGTCATTTTGTTTTATTTTGTTTTGCTTGCTGTTTGAATAATATACCAAGATATGAAATACTTAAATGTTAGAGAGTCTTCACATAGTTACATAATTATTCAACTACTCTTTGATCTTCACTTATATCTTTTGGAGTAGTTTGTTGTTTGCTGTAGTGCTTCACTTATATCTTTTAGAGCACGGTGGTGGTTTTATTTTGAAGTAATAGATGAAATGTCATGCTTCACTTATATTATTTTGAGAGTCTTTTAGAACAGCATGGTAATGTGCTTTGGTTATAAAACTAGTCCTAATATGATAGGCATCCAAGATGGGTATAGTAAAAACTTTCATATGAAGTGCATTGAATACTAGGAGAAGTTTGATACTTGATGATTGTTTTGAGATATGAGGATGATGATATTAGAGTCATGCTAGTGGAGTAATTGTGAATTTGAGAAACACTTGTGTTAAAGTTTGTGATTCCCGTAGCATGCACGTATGGTGAACCGTTATGTGATGAAGTTGAAGCATGATTTATTTATTGATTGTCATCCTTTGTGTGGAGGTCGGGATCGCGCGATGGTTAACTCCTACCAACCCTTCCCCTAGGAGAATGCGCTGAATACTTTGTTTTGATAACTTATAGATTTTTACAATAAGTATATGAGGTCTTTATGACTAATGTTGAGTCCATGGATTATACGCACTCTCACCCTTCCACCATTGCTAGCCTCTCTTGTTCCACGCAACTTTCGCTGGTACCATACACCCACCATATACCTTCCTAAAAACAGCCACCATACCTACCTATCATGGCATTTCCATAGCCAGTAGACCATGAAGGCGCGCGTTGCCGCGCCCGTTCATTCTAAGAAAATATAAAATCGACAATAGAAACATCCTGTAGATTTTGCAAAATTTGGATTACAATGCGTTGATAAAGGTGGTTGGAGATATTGAAGTCAAAACTAACACACTCATGTAAATGCTTTCATTTTCTACATTTTTGTCCCATCACATTCATGATATAGGAAGATAAAAAAAGGATGGAGCGGAAAAATGAAATATATATCATCTTAGAGGTTTGTATCTTCACTTTTGCACAAAACTAAATGGTAAGAAGTCACATTCTTAAGGGATCCTACTCTGTGCATCATGAAAGATGAATTATCGAATTAGATCCGCACACAGCTCTGCTCAATGACCATCAGCACCTCTACAATTCGCAACATAGATGAGCAATATTTTTGTAGCCAGCGCAAGAGATCTTTAGAATAACGAACATGAAAGATCAAACCTTAGGCGGGTGATGAATATCTTGATGCCATCGTCATGTGTAAGCACCATGCCAATGCAATACTTAATCTTGGCGAAGCGCTTCTTTGATACACGGTGTGGTTGTATACTATGCTGCAGCCAGAGGGAGAATAAAACTAAAATATGAATCAATCACCAAAATTGAATTTTTGTACATATTGCAACTCGAATAAACCAGCACCTTATTCTTCTCACCCCGTCGTTGAGTGATTCGATCAAACACGCGAGTGACGACGAATGTAGAGAGCAAACGTCATGGATGCCGGGG